>VWZT01003070.1:0-134393 GCA_013397055.1 Pachycephala philippinensis
TGTATTTATTTCTTAAAAGAACATGAGGACGTCTCTGTTACAGAACTCTGGTGCCTGCTTCAACTTCAAAGCTGTCAGGGAACGTTTCTCCCGCCTCTCCTCCCTGCTACCTGCTTTATGTCACCGCTGGCTGCTGGGGAGTTGTGCTGATTTATACCCCTGGAAACCTGGATTGGATCTTTTGAACAGTGAAGCGTGCAAAAAAGCTGAATCTGACATACAATGCAGTTTGTGTCACCGAAATTGTGGGAAAAACAAGAACTGTCCAACGACATTTTTTTAGCGTTAGAGAATCAACGCACTACTTTATTCTGGCCAGGATGCACAAGAGAAATAATTTCATCCACATGGTGCCCGCATTGTGCAGAGAAAATCATTCCATCACACATGATGTTTACTGGCTTTTTCACAGACAAAGTGAACTGCACAGACTTACGCAGTCAAAACCCAGAGAAATTCATTGGTTCAATGTTCTTTGGTCCCAAGTTACACAGTTCTTACTCTTTGGTGGCCTATTGGTTATTGATCCCTGCGCCTTCCATGCTAATTAAGTTCTCACCCTTCCTTCTCTTCCCTCTCTTTTCCCAGACCAGGAGTCTCGGACCATGCCACGGGCGATGCCTCCCCTGCCATCAGCAGGGCAGGTGCAGCTGTCACCCACCGGGGCTGGCAGGGGGCAAACGCCNATGCCAGCAGCAGGGCAGGTGCAGCTGTCACCCACCGGGGCTGGCAGGGGGCAAACGCCCGCACCCAGCCGGGCACCGACGGCCGCAGCCCCGACACGCTGCCTGGGCCTCCCCCGGGAACAAAGGGACAGCACCAAACGAGAGTCACCGACTGCTTCTCTCTCTCTGCCAGGGCCCAACAAGTTTTGTTTCGGTTCTTGTCCCACGCTTGGCAGAGACCTTGAGAGGAAAACAAGATACAATTACTACTGTTCTTGAAACGCAGGGAACAAACAGGCCGTGTGCATGTGCGGACAAGACAAAATGCACGTTTGCAGAGACACCTGCGTCAACGCACGTCCGCATAGTGCTAACAAAAATCCACTTGCATGGACCCACAAGAGCTTGCACAGATAGGTGCTCCCATGGACAGAGATCTCTCAGCACAGGTACATAGAACACAACTAATCTGCCTGCTCCCAGCCTCTACCCTTCTAAAGCTGTGGGGCATCAGGGTTGCAAGGCAGCTCTTCGCTGAGGAGGCACCTGGGTCTGGTGGCAGCATTCTTCCCAGCTGGTGCATTCAGACCCTCTACTCTACGCCAATTCTGCCATGGTGTTCCCCCATGTCACTCTTTCATTTGCACCAAAGCTCAACAAGGCTGTAGGACCCCAAAGGGACATATCACTTCAACCGCATTTGCATGTTGAGCTCCTTACGTTGCTCACCTTCGTGAAATGGTGTTTGTTACAAAGACTGAAAAAAAAATTGAAAAATATCCTTCAAGTCATCCATTTATTAGGGTATCAGAACCCATGCTTGTAACCCTAAATGTATTGAGTGCATATGAAATACTGACTGCTTCACTCTATGACATTTTATTAAGCTATACCGACTAACTCAGACAGGATTGAAGATTTAACTTCAATTCACTTTCTTCAGAAATGAGTTACAAACATTTTCACATATGCCTGGACCTTCACTTTTCAGATGAATGTTCCAGAGGTGTATTTCAACTAATTACTGGAATAATACATGTAAGTGTTGATGCTGAATGCCTAAAGTTACAGGAATGGGCCTAGAAATATGCCATTTCCTTAGCATTCCATTTTCTTTCAAGTCTTACAGATGACAGGCCAACTCATGTAATGCTAGCAAAGTTAGCATTACTTAAGTCTAAAAATCACGAGTTCATTTCAGCTGGTAAGGCACATCCTTTCATCTGCACAAGTTAGTTTTACATACTATAACAATAAACTAAACTCATGGCATTTCAACATACTGCACTCTTTGCAGATACGCTGTTACTGTGGTAATTACAAAACTAACACGTATCTGTAGGAAATACAGTTCCAAAACACGTATACAAACTTCTCGTTCCACCATTTATAGAAAGCATTTCAATACAAAATGGCCAGAACAATCTTAAATATCTGCGTAAGTATTTATAAACATTAATAAGGATGTACCACAGACTACAGCTTTCTATGATTCCAAGTGTAAGTTCTGGTAGATGTCCATGTTTAAATAAAATGGACAATACCAGTAGAGATGCATACCTCCTCCATCTTTATTTATAAAGAAGTGAGAACACTAGAAAACACACTGATAACCAGTCCTTTGAACAGTGAAGGTGGGATCTAAAAAAGGTCTGATTAAAGTAAACAACCTTAGGTCTTTATCAAGTTGCATATCTGCTAGGAATGCTGACATGCAAGAGTTTACACCTGCAATATTCCATAATGGAACAGCCACGTGGTACCAAATATAATCTCAGATTTCCAAACTGGTACATAAAAAAGCCATCACCAAGTATTAAAAGACCACTGCAAGTTCTTGTTGCTTTTTGATTTAAATAATAATCTTCCAAAAAGCCAAAACCCAAATAACCTCTACAGTATCTTGCTTATCCTCCTGTTCATTCATTAACAACGGAAGCAATCGGTTATATGACACGGCAAAAGAGGCATTTAAGAACAACCAAAGAAAACCTATTTAAGTACATGGACATACCCCATGTATGTGTGCCAGTACAGGAGCAAAACTCGGTAAGACAAAAACAGAAGTCTGACTACGGGAAGAAGGAAACACAAAGGGAGATAGAGCTTCCTTAAATATTCAGAATCTGATGTCTTCCAAAACAAAGCACAACATCCTCATAATTTCAAAAGGGAAGTTGCTTTCTATGCATCTAATCCTCACGCATGCTGAATAGTTCTCAAGTCCGCTAAATTCCACTGTGTAGCAATTGATTTTGAATTCAACAGTGCTTCAAAAACTACGGTAATATTCAAGGTGCTTTTTACTAAGGAGAGGAATAAAACAAATGCATGCTGACGTTGTTCTTGCCAGTTCAGCATTTCTGCAGCAATTCTGTTTGTTTCTTCCAGGATGAAAGTTCTAACAGCATCGTTCTTCAGAATTGTCTTCAGAAGCTCTTGGAACAACGCAGTGTAATTGGAAGCCTTGACAAAGATCTGTGAAATTAAAGCACTTTAGGCTGAGTAGAGGAAATAAAGGTGATTTTATAATATTAAATAGCAGACTGTAATACCCACCCAAGCCTTGTGTAATCACATAGTTTAATTAAAGAGTCAAATTGTAAATTTCTCAAAGCACATGTTTCAATTCATACAAGGAGCAATGGCTGGGGAAGTTCTGGAGTGGTCAAATGTGCTGTCCAAATTTGGATCACCTCCTTTGCCTCCACACTGATGGACAGAAGTTACTCTTCCGTATGGGATACATATTATACTGTGTGTGTGATTACAGGGTGGCTTGAAAGCACTTTTTTCCTGAATTCTTACAGTTCTGCAGGCAGCACTGTTATTGATACAGGATGGCCTCTTCACCAACATGAAAAAGGAAAGATTCAGTCCTCAGTAAAAGTACGATTTTAAAAGTGGCTATGTCCGTGTATGTCAGTTTTCAGACCCATAGCTTGGCTGAGCAAATGAACACTTAGGAAAATCTAAGAGGAATTTTCAGATGTTTAAAAATTTATTTAGAGATAGATAAGAGGCATACTTGTTTCTTGTTATTTCAGCCATTAGCATAAGAAGGGTAATGATCTAAGTACTGAGGGTTTTTAGCATCATCCTAAATGCAAGTGCAATATAAGACATATGCTGCATATAGACCCACCAAGAATTGTTTCAGCTACTTCCATTCCTTTATTGGAAAGTGAGCAGAGGAGTAGCTCTGTTAAGGAAAGATGGAGCAGAAAAATCTAATTGAAGCAAATTGGGATGTAAAGTATCGTGCAGCATTAGTAGCTGTATGCCAGTCCAAGTGAAACCTGCTGACTGTAACTCGCTCTTACATATCGCAATCCAATGCATTCCTAGCGAGGTCTTGCTATAAAGAGGCTTGGCTAATGCCCATCTTATTTTCCACAAGTCTTTCAGGGCAACGGTTTCAAGAAATATTGCCAAATATCCATACATGTCTTCAGACTTCTCTCCCAAATAATTCTTTAGCCTTCTTATTCTTTTAATTTTAGCACTGAAGCCTTTTAAAAATTCATCTCGCTTAGTGTCCCAGCCAAAGTCCCTGATTTTCTCTCCCCGCTTCACTACGTCATTGTCATCTCCTTGCCAAGAACCCAGAAGAAACATTGTTTTTATTTTTACAGGTTTCTTTCACTTCCAATTCTAAAAACTCCTCAAAGCTGAAAATCTTTTCAGCCTTTCGTGTCTTTCAATTTCACATATTCTCATTTATGCTACGCCCTCTCCCTTTTTTCTTTCAAGCTTTCCTTTCCTTTACAATCCTTTCCTTTATGGCTTTTCCTGCATTCTCCCTCACTATAGAGGCAGAGAGAACGGTTTTTACCCCACTGCAAACCCAGCAACCGAGTCTTGGCCCATTGAGCTCCGCTGAGCTTCATCATTATTTGGTCTGGCTACTCTCTTCCATTCCATAATAAAAGAAGTCAGGGAGCTAGGTCACAGCCTACAGCAACTATTATCTGCTGTGTTTGTTCTCTGTCTTTTCTGAAAAGGAACACTGAGAAATCTAAATAGACAGTTTCAGCTGAAACTGTAAGGTAGAGCATGTCTCTCTGTAATTACAGCTGGGGCCACCTTTAAACCAATAATGAAAATTTTCCTGTTGCAATGTCCAAACATCCTGAGTCATTCAAAGACTGCAACACAGCAATGTAACAGATGCTGAGAGGGCTCAAAATAATGAAACACTTCTGGTTTGATAATATAAAGGACACATTTACCATTAAGTGTTTGTCACTGAATGTATTCTTAGCAGACTCAGTTGAGTGAAGTGCATTTTCAAAGAACTACAAGTCCTGCAGTGGAGTCCCAACAGAAAGTTGAGAAAAGCAGATAGAAGAAAAACAACATTGGAAATCTACATGACTTATGCCCTATGCCCATTTTATTGGTTTGATCTGATACGAAAGGTCTGGCAACAATGAAGGGCTGGGAACAACCTCAGTGGGGGCCCTCACATGAGCATGTGTGTTTACTTGTCCAGGTTTATTCATAATGTACTTGAGAACTGAACTACGGTCACCTAGGTGCTGCCAGGAGTTGGTAACAAACGATCTACACAAATACTAAGAGCCTGCCTGGTCAAATGGGATAAAGGTTTGTTGTTTTATGGGAGGTTTACTCCTATAAATAGTGTGACTGAATAAACAGTACTTAGCTTTAGAAAATTTGGGACGGTCAATAACCTTGTTGCTGCAAAGGAGAGAAACAAAGCTGTAGAAATTGCACTAATTACTCCTCTTATATCCCAGAACACTTCAGAAGACTGCATGATGGAAGGCAAAAAACACAAGTTTCTGTCCCGCTAAGCTCACCAGCATACAGCCAAAGGTCTAAGTATCAATGAATATGCGCAGGGAGACAAGAAAAGGGTGAGAAATGCACTTACACCAGAAAATTATACCAAGATCTGTCACAAAAGTTACATGGCCCTGGAAATGTTTTTACCTTCACAATGTACAGAGTAAGACATTCCTATATTACGGGTTATGAAGATCAGCATTTCTGGCCTGCTTCCTTATATGGTAAGGAATTGTAAGGCTTTGAAGACAAACGTAAAATGTAATAGTTCTTAAATCAGTAAAACTCATGCCATCACTCTTTTTAGTCTGGTGGATCCAGTATGCATTAAAGTTTTTTTTCATTCATGTCCTCATCCCTCAAAAATTAATCATTAGATTTGCAGATAATCATAGAATGGCTTGGGTAGAAGGGATCTGAAAGATCATCTGGTTCCAACCCCTGCCTCGCTTCCATCACGGGCAGGGATGTCAACCAATAGAACAGGTTGCTTAGGGCCCCATCCAGCCTGGCCTTGAACACTTCCAGGGCCGGGGCAGGACGTATCATGCTGCATCAAACCAGTAGTTGCAAAAAAAACCCAAACAACCCAAGCTTTTTAAAACATTCAGAGGTCTCCATCAGGTCCAAAAATTATGCGGCAGACCTAAATAAAATTGGCCAAGCTATATACGACTAGAAGGCAACTGCTCCGAGTTTAGCTAGGTATGTATCAGCTAGATCATCTCTGCAAGAAAAGATAGCTGACAGCTTTGAAGTAAAAGAGAAGTTGGTAAGAGGATGACACTGGAGACAGTGTTAGGGAAGAGAAACAGGTAGTTTGCCTCATTAACGGAGAAGCTGAGGAGGTTTATTGTGATATGCCATAAAACTAGTAAGGCTACTACTGAGTCCATGGTTTTATTTGAGACTAAAGAATGTCTCATGTCCAAAAGCTTGTCTACTTTCTTCTACTACATCAGCTGATCTAGTAAAGACCCCTACCTATGATTTTAGTTTCTTATGTCCTGCTGTATTGTCCACGGTCACGTTTCAGTGTCACGACATCATATTGAAGTAAGGGGAATTCCACAGCTCACTCCCTCATACGCTGCAATGGGCACTAAAACTCTCTTTGTACCGGCCGTGATTAGCTGTGAAGATACACTTGGACGCAGGTCTATGAAGGATGTGATGAGCAAAATGAGAATTATACAGATTTCCCTATCAAAGCTGTTCAATATAAGTAGCTCATAAAAAGCTAGATTAAAAATTGGAAGAACCCTACTGTAATATATAGCTTATGGTCCTGTCCATCTCTGTTTATCATCTCAATAGTTTAATGGCCACATTCTCCAGCATGACTCTGCAGTGCATAAGAGCACTCTTACTGGTTATCTGACATCTCCCAATCCTTTCACCTGTCGCAGGTGTCCCAAATTGCTATTCCTGCTGCTGCCTCATTTCTTGCTCTTATGCTCTTCCTTCGCTTCTCATCTGGACCAATGCATAGCTTTGTTCTGTCTTAACTCTACAAGTGCAGTTAAGAAGCAATACAAAACAGAAAAACAATATATAAATAGCAATTATTAGGAAAATGCAGTGCTCTTTCCTTCATTTCTATTACTTCAGAACAAAACTCTGTCATCTCTAATACAAGTAATCACAAAAAGGTGTCATTACAGATTTCCATGTAATATTTGAAGACTGCCAGTGGCTCTGCATATACCAAAGATGCCAGAAAGAAGAAACACATTATTTTAAGTGAAGCTATAGACATTAAATGTGCCAGGGATGAAGAAGATAATGGAATCAAAACATTTTCTACCACGCTATTCATAATTGTTACTGGCTACATAAAGAGGGTTTACTCTTTGCTGTACCTTTTTCTCAATGAAACACATTTCCTCAGTGTATATTGACATAAATGATTCTGTGCTTTATCCAAATGGGCTTCTTGAATGTAACCTTTATCGATGTTAAGTGCTTAATAATTACAAGCTAAATGCAATGGTCTCTCAGCTGGACCATTATACCCATTAAAACTTCATAAAAAACCATTTTTGACTTACGTACAAAGTGGGATGTTTGTAGTCTTTTTTTTTTTTTAAAGCAAGAATCATGCAACAAATAATTCTGTATTATAGCTTTTTTAAAAAGCTAAGAAGACATACATTTAAATGAAAAATACCGTCTGGGAATTTCTACCTACAAAATTTTTATTCCTTTTATAATAGAGAATACAGGAATAAAATCCAGAAACTTCGTAGCAGTCACCCCTGTGGGATCTAAAATATTCAGAACATCCCTCGATAATGGTTATTAGAAGAATATATAGGATCCCTTAAATAACAAAAAAAATATGCCTTAAACTTTTCCAGAAACACTAAAAATTTCACTTTAAGGAGGGCTTCTCCAGAAGATACTGGGGAACACAGAATGAGAAAGCTCTGTAGCATTGTTTTAGTGCTGACAAAATGTTAAAGTTAACCAGTGAAGTTCACTCCATACCTAAGATGTTATAGTCAGAAGCATTGCAGGGCTTCTAAATAATTTAAATAATCACGGAAAATAGAAATTCAGCCGCAAAAATAGTACTGAAAAACTCTAAGGTTCAAAATGCGCTCAAATCCACCTGCTTCGTATCTTAAGTGTCACCCACGAGAGCTATATCAATGTAAATTGCTATAACAAACAGATCTTCATAGGCAATAGGCTGCATCAAAATATAAACAGTCACTAGCAAAAATATCAGAAAAAAGCAAAGAGAGCTTAGGCCTTCTTCCTGTGTCAGTCACGGATTTTAAAACAACCAACCAAGTGTCCTTCCATCCCCAATTAGTACTAGCTATTAAATTTATCTTCCTATGAGCAACTAATGTAAAGAATGCAGGGCAAGGGTAACGTGATTGCTGTTGCCCAGCCCAGTGAACAGAACTGCTGCGTCTGCATTGTGAACAATCTGGAAGCTGTGGGGAAACATTGATGAAAATCCTGATAAAAGACAATGAAAAAATAACCAGACCGTACAGTGAGAAAAGCATCAGTGTTGTTTCAATGTTTACACAGGATAAATAATGCTATGGTCTGTATGAGATATGCAGCTGAAAAATCATCATTGCGCCTCACCTGATACACCTGGACCAATTAATAAGAGAAGGCATTGTCAAACTACTTATGTCTAGCTTCCTAATATAGTCCCAAAATATTTTTAAGAAACCCACTTCATACAGCATATACTGCAAGGCAGCTATATTTGACAGCTATCGTAACTATGAGACAGTGTAAAATTAAGGATTAACCTTGTAACATATGGACATTTTCTTGGAATGATACACCTGAGATAGCAAATGTAGCCAGCAAAGCCAAAGTGGATGCTGTAAATTTGACAGAGCAAGAAGTTGTTTTCTCCAGACTTTCAACAGAAAAATTTATCTCTTAAGTGGAATTTACAGCACTACACCACACAATTGGTGTGATTGAGGCACTCCTACGACCGACTCAGCACTCCTTTAACAGTTCACCAGATACATTTTTTTATGCCCAGCCTAAGTATTTTGTAGTACTGTGACAAGACCTTTGTCCTTCAGCACTTTTGACACCAGATTTAGCAGAGAGATGGGGTTTCACGCCTACAGACGATTTTGTGCTGTGGTGGTTTTGACAACAAGGACTTCTGATCATCATCTTATAACCTAGTCTAATGGCTTTTTTCTAATGCAAATCTGCACATCCTAAGATAAGACTCCACTTAAAGAAGACCCTACTAATTAGCCCTTGAGCACACTGGCATACTTGGGTCAAGAACCTAGGAATGTGTACCTCTAGGTTCACATCAGTCTTCTCTGACGTCAGTGAGGTCAGGTGTAGAACTCGTTACACCACAGATCTATACTGCTGATGTTGTGTGGAGTCCTGAGGAAATACTGTAAGAAAGACCAGCGCTGCCCAAACTGATGGGGTCATGCTGAAACAATTTCTTTGAGGTCAATTAAAATGACCTCCCAAGCAATATTGCTGCTGCTTTATGCTAGCAGAAACTGCAAACTATCTTCCCATTTAATCTAAATGAGCCCTATAATCAGTTCAGTAAAAATGAGTGCGGTAATGGTTAAGTGCTCAGAGATGGGGAATTACTGCTTGTGTAGATTTTTGACGACTATAATTGATGAGCATTATTGTTAGTGCATCATCTCTATAGTAATAGTCTAGTCCTACACAAGGACTCTGGCTCTGTCTAGTTCAAAGAGAAGGAGGCTAAGGGGCAACCTCATTGCTCCCCGCAGGTTCCTGAGGGAGGGGGTATGGAGGGGAAGGTGCTGGGCTCTTCTCCCTGGGATCCAGGGACAGAATGCCTGGGAATGGCTCAAAGCGGCTCCAGGGAAGATTCAGACTAGACATTATTAGGAAGCATTTCTTTACCAAGAGAGTGGTGAAACACTGTAACTGGCTTCCTAGAAGACGGTTGATGCCACAGGTATGTCAGTGTTTAGAGGCATTTGGATTGTGCCCTTAATGATACACTTTAATAGTGTTTCAGCCCTGAAGTGGTCAGGCAATTAAACTAGATGATCATTGTTGATCCTTTCCAAATGAACTATTCTATTCTATTCTATTCTATTCTATTCTATTCTATTCTATTCTATTCTACTCTATTCTATTCCTGATGCTATTATACTTCTTTAGCTAGGGAAGAGGTTATAAAGCATCTCAACTTGGTGATACTAAGGTTTTTCAAAAGGGAGTAACTGTATTCACCTAATATTAATCATAAATGCCATTCCCAGTATAT
This sequence comes from Pachycephala philippinensis, assembly GCA_013397055.1. NCBI lineage: Eukaryota > Metazoa > Chordata > Aves > Passeriformes > Pachycephala > Pachycephala philippinensis. Next base: position 10,249 of record VWZT01003070.1, read on the forward strand.
CACCCTGATTTTTTTTTAAATTTATCTTTGCATGTGATTAAAGTTAATTACTTGGCCTAGCCAAGTAGGAAGTACTAGCTTGAAATTCAACAAAAATATAGCATGGAACAGGAGCATTGCTGTAAGTCTAAGTAACTTGGTGGAAGCATTGCCACTGCTTTTTCTCAAATCCCTGCTAAAATTTCTCAAGAACTTTGCATCTCCAGGAATTTTATCATCTGCTATTTTTTAAGCATTAAGAGTTTTAGCACTTCCTGTAGTAAGGAAGAACATTCTCATGTTCAGATGAGATACTGGAATTTTTCTATTTTGAGAGAGTTTAAAACTCTGGTCTGTGGAGGTAAGAAATTGTAAGATTCATTGTTACCCACTGAGGTAGAATACAGTTAGAATTTGGATACATGATTGAGACTTCTCTGTACAAATATAGAGCAAGGGAATGTTTTACTGTTTTGAGTCAGGTGGTAAAGAGAGGAAAACAGAGAAGTGCATAGCTGTCCTGCCTGCACTTACCGCCATGGCAAATGACAACTGGAACTGGTGACAAACCCGTGGTTTCTGCTCCCATTCACATGTCCTGATCACTATGTCTTGTGGCCTCTCAACCCAAAAGAATCACTAGAAAAGGGGAGCAGGCAAAGATGAAGCAGAGGGCAAGTTAGGAGAAAAACACACACACATCTGCCTTGTTTAGCCCATTTGCCAAAGGAAAGGAGGCTTGTAAATCAGTTGTACGTGGTTCTGTGTTCTTCGGTGATATTTAAACCTTTTCATTAAGTGTAAGAAACCAGCGGAAGGTCTCAGCATTACAACTTTTTAACACTCTTGTAAAGACTGGTGAGAGGTAACTATTTCTCCAATGAGAAATAAAGGTACACCATCAATTTTCTTCTTAATAGATGCCAAGTTAATCATGCAACCAGGAGAACAGCTTCTATTGTAGCTTGCTTGCATTGCAGATCACTGAGAATCAACCCAAAAGACAATACAAAAGAAACTGAGACCTACTCACTTCCCTGCTTACAGGAATGTTTATTTTAATGTGCTAGCTAGAAGAAATTATAAGAATTCCTCAATCCACTAAACATCTGCTCACTGCAATGCGTTAAGTAACATGAACCAAGAAAATTCTAGAGCCTAACTTTTTAGAAGATTATCACATTTATGTAGCAGGTGGATTTTATTTTTAAGAAAACAAGGCCAGAACTGTAACTGGCTCCAGGATGGGCAAAGAGAACATCCGTTAGGAAAGGAGAATGTGGAAAGTTGGAGTGACAACATAATATTTTGATTATTCAAATAGAAACATGAAAGCCATTTCAGTCCTATTGGAGTAAGTCCTATTGTAACATTACACTGTAATCCGAGCGCTGGGCAAAAGTTGTGCCAAATTTTTAAATTCTATGCAGACTACTCTAAGTACTCAGTAACTGTTCGGTCTAGCTTTACAGTAAGGTCAAGGTGTGAAGGGCTTCAAAAAGAGGATGGGATGGCCCAGAACAGTTTTTGTCATCAGCGAAGTTTGTGACAACTTCAGGGCAAGGCAGAGATGGCTGGACAAAAAGGAAAGCAAATCTCTCAGTCCAGTCTTCAATTGGGCTACATTCTTTTCCTGTATCTAGCTATGCACTTCACACCATTGAGGCCTCTTTCCTAACCAGACAGATTACCATTTTGATGTTGTAAAAACTGAGTTCCAGTACTTTAAACTTGGACTGGACACATGGAATCAACTCTGCTGGGTTGCTTTTTAAAATTTTTCCCCCCCCGGTTTTTGCAGAGGCAGAAATAATGTTTAATTCTGAAACCTTCTCTACAATGTTTTATTAATGTAATGGTTGGACTCACTGTGCACATTTGCAAAATTATTAATTAAGTGTAATTAACTTAAGTGGCTAATCAAGTACTTTAAAAGTTATGCTAAACACTCCTGTTACAGGGATAGCAGTTTCCATTACTGCTGTGTAAATCCTAACTATATTTCAAAGCTGCTCCTTAGTACTTGGTGTTTCGAAATGCCTTTTTAATTACCTTATAAACAACTTCCTATTCAAATAACGCTATTAGCTGTTAAAAATAGGAAGTTCTATAATGTACAAGGGTAATTGGACTTCTATGACATGCATGGTGATGGAATTTTTTAATTGCATGATGACAGGAGCATTTGCCATAGGACTTGCACCTTGTTCAGTGTGACAGTATTCACCTAATGAGCTGCTATGCAGCACTTTGTCCATTCTTTCTGAATGTTGTGTCTTTATCGAGCAAAATCTATTCCTTCTCCCTCCTCACTAGGTTTTTATCAAGTCTTATTGTGTGCTGACAAGCAACAGTTTCCCTGGTTAGTTCCCATCCTCATATCTTACTCACCTTTTATCTAGTCTTAAATTTATTCCCTTCTAAAAAAACTGAGGCGTAGCTGGTTTTATCCTAGGCTTAAATGCTTTCCCATCCTAGCCCTTATCTCACAAGAGGCTGTCCTGAGCGTTCTGCTTTTTTCTGGGGTTTTTTTCCTTCTATCCTTATGTCATGTGATCTTTTCTTCCATTCGTACTGGAAGCCAGTGGGATACCTGTTGCTCTCTCAGGTCCTTCCTGTGACCTTCCCCTTCAGGTTATGGAGAAAGAAGTGCAAACAGTCAATACAAAGGCACAGATGTACATGAAATCGAGTCACATAAGGGAACCATAGAATTTACAGCCTGTTCAACCACGAACATTAGAAAAAACTCAAACATGCACGTGCAAACAAGTGTTTGCATAGGGGTGGACATGGCACTTCTCTGTCACATTTTCAAGCTAAATACTGGCCGTCCTAGGGGTTTTTTTCTGATTGTTTAACGTGGAAACCAGAAGGAATTATGCTCTTTTGCTCCACTCTAACATAACACAAAGGAACCAAGGGAGGGGGGGAGGGCAGTCACCAACGGCGGCTATTCCATTGTTTTCGCTCAAAAACTTGGCAAAGCAACAAGCTAGACACAGCTGAAATGTGCTGGCTAAAGATTTCTCAAAACTTTCATCTGAGACAGACACACACTATGCCTAATACCATCACAGAGAAAGCTTGTCAAAGCCACGGATACCTGAAAAAGGTTTCATACCAAAAAATATTAGTAATCCCTATACATGTACAACATTACCAGCATTGCCTACAATTCTGATTCACACACTTTTATGCATACGATGCATCAATTATAAATTAATGTTATGCTCTAAAAGCATATTTTGTTTCGGGGTTGTTATTTTGTGGTTGGTCAAGGAACACTTCCTTGATTTTTGTACTTTTAGAAGTAAGTGATTTGATTTCAAAACAGGTCTACAAAAATTGTCAGCTCAAACATGATTTCCCATGCTGGGGAAATTAGGAGTTGGAGTGTTCTTTGTTCATCAGTTTGCATTTGACAGTTTGTTTATTTTTTAAATCCTTTCATGGCGCATTTGGCATTTCAAGTCAGAAAGAAATCCCCACCCTAACAGACTGCTCTCAGCTTATTGTGGTCAAAAATCAGTTATATTTCATTGCCTTGAGGAAGGTAACGGATCGCGGAAAAGGATCTGGGCATCCCGGGGGCCACAAAATCGAACACAAGCCAACAGTGTGCCCTTGCTGAAAAGGTGAATAGTATCCTGGGTTGCACGAGGCAGGTCGAGGGAGGGGATCCCCGCCCTCTGATCAGCACTGCTGAGGCCACACCTGCAGCGCTGTGCTGAGTTCTGGGCTCCCCAGTATGGAAGACATGAACATACTGGAGAGAAGGCAACAAAGGGCCACAAGGATGACGGACAAGAAAGCATCTCTCCTACGAGGAAAGGCTGAGAGAGCTGGGACCGTTCAGCCTTGGAGAAGAGGCAGCTCGGGGCATCTCATCCACCTGTAAAAACACCTGCAGGGAGAGTGCCAAGAGGACGGAGCCAGGCTCTTCCCAGTGGTTTTAGTCCTTGTTCCCGCAGGGTTTAACGGCCACAGGAGCAACGCTCCTCCTGCACCACCCCCGCTCCCAGCCTGAGCCACAGCACCCTGACACGATCCTACCCTCTATTCGCGCAGTGGAGTATTGTGAAGTATTTTCAAGCTCCGCTTAACCCGCGAGGCACAGGGATGGGTAGGCGGGGGTGTTTGAGGCCTCCCGGAGAGTGCGCGGCGCCGGCCCCGGAAGGAGGAGGGGGGGTGACGTGCTGCCGCCGCAGGAGGCCATGGCGGGGGCCCCGCCCGCGGCGCCGCGGGGATTCCTCGGGGCGGGGCCTCCTCCCGCGGCCACAGACGTGCCGCTCCTGGCCCCGCCCCTATATAAGGGGCGGCCTCAGCGCAGCCCCGACCGCGTCCGTCGCCTCTCCCGCAGTTGACCTGCGCTTGAGAACCATGGCAGGTCAGTGTGCGCCCGTTCGGCTCGCGCCGCCCTTCGCGAGGGCCGCGGGCCGTGGGCCGTGCTCGCGGAGCCNCCGGCGGCGAGCGGGCTCCGGCTGGGGGGGGGCAGGGGCTGCCCGCAGCGGGGTCGGAGCCGTCCCGCCGGGCACCGCTGTGCGGTTTGAGAGGGACGCGTACGATGCCGCCTCGCTCCGCGCCTACCTCGATGCCCTGCCCCAGCCTCCGTCCCTTAACGGGAGGGACGTAGCCGGCCTGGCGGGGAGCAGGATGGGCCAGAGGGGCCACTGTAGGGCTACAGCGGCTCACAGGGGAAAACCCAGCCTTCTTCTGAAAAGCCAGAGAGAGCTTGTGCTTTCTGTGATTTTGATACTTTGTAATGAGGATGTCCTTACCACCTCTCCGCGTACGTCTCGCTTCTTTCTTCCGTTTTTTGGGGGTTTTGGGGGTTTTTGGGGTTTTTTTTCCCGATTTTCACCTGAAGTTATCAGCAGAGTCGATTTCATTTTCAGGTCTGGAAGCCTGCAGGAAGTCTGCCCCCCGATACATGTCTTGATAAGATGCTCCTGTCTTTTTAGGAATCCCGTACTCAAAAAAAATTCAGATGTACTAGCACCTAACTCAGAGAATAGGGCGAAAGCCTGTGAACTCTGGCTATGCCTACGAAAAACCTTCCAGGGGAATTTTTAAATGATCTGGGGCAAGCACTCCACGCCATCAAATGAAAGATTGCTCCTAGCTCAGACTTCCAGGATGGTCGTGGGTGTGTAAGGGCTAGCACAAAAACCTCTAGCGAAGAGGTATTATAGCCTGTGAACTGGGCAGTCAGAGAGGTCTCTGAAGTAGCATGGTTTTGTCTGGGTAAGTCAATTAGGAAGCTGTGCAACTGCCTCTCATTCTATGTTGTTTTGCAGACATATTGTCACCAAGAGTTCATTATGTTTTGGGCCTAACAGTGGCTGCTGTGTAAACATAAGATTCTGTGGAGAAAGCGTTTACAGAGAGGGGAAAAGGATGAGAAGGGAGACCCACACAGCTGAAATACCTGTTGTTTAGTAGAATGGACTAGTCTTTTGCAGGTGTAACTTCCATAATAAGCAGCAACTGGTCTTGCCTAAGCTGTAGCATGGGCTCATGTACTTGCGAATGTTCTTTAGAGAAGATATAGACTAGAACATAGTTTATTCAAAACTTTGGAAAGCTATGCTGACTTAGATGATCTCCAAGTTGGCAATATTCACCTCCTGTCAAGCAGTTTTAAAGTTTCCTCCTAGAGCTGGGATGCAGTAGGGAGCTTCTTAGCCTTTACTCCATCATTCAATTGACTTTATTTCTGTAAAGACCTTTGTGTGTGAATATTCGGTTTCAAGAAGATGAGGAGACAGAGTGGAAGTATGCCTCCTAACAGGTCAGTGAAGAAAAGACCTGTCTTTCAGTGGCAAGGTCACTTTAGGAATTAGTCTTACACTGCTAGGGAAAAAAAAACAACAAGCAACACTCAGATGAACGTTGGGCACAATCCCACTTTGTTTGCACTGGATTTTTAGTGAGCTGAGAGCATAGTGTCAGACTTCCATGTATTGAATAGTAACATGCTAATTACCTAGTGAAAAACCCTGTCCTATGAGGAGGACATTCATACTACTTAAAATGTTACTCACTTGCCCTTTCAAAGAAACATAAAGTTGTTCTGTAGACTTGCTGAATATGAACTAGTACAAATAGGCAGCTAAAAGTGAATTGAGACAAAATATCTTTATTCCCGGCATTATAGAAGCTTTTTTGATCTTTGTGATTGACCACTATAATCTAAATCCCTTGGGACTAGTTGGTTTTGCTGCTAAGCAAAATAGAAGGTTTTGTAGCTGGTCTATAGATCTTGCAGACCAGGTTTGCAGAGTTTATAGGCAGTTCTGGTACATGATTTTCTGTCGTCAGCTGTTAAGGGGTTATTATGGTAAAAAGATATTGATGATGACTGCCTCGAGAACTTAGGAGTCATGCCAAACAACAATTTTTCTGAAAGGAGTCACTACGTTAATCTTACTACTAGGCTTGATAGCAAGCCTTTAAGTGCTCAGAAATCTCACTCTGATCTAACCTAGTTAACACCTTCTGTAAAGAAATGAAATCAAAGTTGTTAAAATAAATTTGACTCTTAAAATTCTTAGGAAGAAACTGTTTTGTTGATAGAGTGAAAAATGGATTGGTAGAAAAGAGCATGTTTTGTAAAGTGATACAGCTTTGAAAGCAGTTCTACATGAAAATAGTTAACAGTGAACTGAAGAACTTCTATAAGTTACTTGTTTGCTTTTGTCAGTCCCACTCTGGCAGTTTAAAACATGAAAATTGAAAGAATGCAAAGCTTGTATAGTATGGCCTCAATAAGTACTCTATGGCAAAACAATCTGTCTTAAGCTATATTTAAGATGCAGCTGGAGCAGAAGATTATAGTACCTCTTTGCTCAGAGTGAAAATTGTTCCTGCAGGTTTTAAACTGCTTTTTGTATTACTAGTTACTTCCCATTTAAATCTTGCATTCTTGTGACAGAGCTGCAATCATGGGTTGCAGAACAACTCATCTGCAAAATCCTGAGCTAGCAAAACTTAAAACTGTTGTCTAAGATATAATTCAATGGTTACTTTCATTTGAAAATGAAGTGCAAGTTTTACACTACTTTAGGTTCAGGGTTGAGAGCTGAACCTAGAGAAACTCTACAAAACCCTACTAACTTTAGGCCAAAAGCAAGCCCACAGACTCCAAATGCTTTTCGCAGAATACACTATTAGCGGCCAGAGTAAGGCTCTTTTGGATTGTCTCTACATTTGGCATGAATTATTTAACCTGTGGGCAAATTTGAACTGGTGTTGTCTTGCAATAGTCTTGATTTAGTGGGTCATTTTACTGCATTTTGCCATGTGTCAAGTTATCAATAGCAAATATAGCTATGCAAGTAATCTGCTTCATTCAGTCACATAGGAAGGCCCTATACACAGAATTAAAGGGCACATCTTAGATACAATACTAGGTTTCTAATGTATCTGTCTCAAAATAAAGTAGTGGATCACACTAACTTGACCAAGTTCATTTCTTCCAGACCAGTCCTTTGTGACTCTAGCCACAAATGACTCCTATGTGAAAGGAGCATTGGTACTTGGTTCGTCCTTGCAACAGTACAGAACAACAAGGAAGCTGACTGCACTCATAACTCCTCAGGTCTCGGATCTTATGAGGTAAGGTCACTTACATACTTCAAACTGCAACAGTTCCTGCTGATATGCAGGTTGAAAAATGGAAGTTAAATTTCTTAATAGTAACCTTTCAAAACTCTGGAAGCTAAAGAGCTAATTTCAGCAGAATTCAACTTATCTATACTGTCTGGAGTTCTGTAAATTCTTCAAACGTGAAAGTGTTTGTTATGTTTTAGTGTGGTTTTTTTTCCTTTCTTCCATATGATGAGTTAAACAAATATTCTGTAGTTAGAGCTCTGAACTGTGACCTGATACTGATATTTCAGCTGGATCTTTGCTCTTTTGTAGTCCTACTTAGAATTGTCCAACAATGTGATATTGCCTGTGCATTTTTTAGTGCTGTGTGTATGCATGTGGAGGTGGGAGCAGGGGATTGGTATTTATTTGTTTTGCAGAAGTATTCCTGATTGAGATAATATAACAAGCTCTCTTGAAATCTAGCAGACACTTCAAATTTTATCATGGGAGAAGAAAGCGAGCAGAACTAAAGTAGCACCAAGTATGTCAAATCAGCAGCTCAACAGAGGCATCTAACAAGGTCACCACAGTACAACAAATGAAATTAACAGGCAACTGCTTCCTACAGCCTCCTTAGAATAGTCTCACTATGGAGTGGACTGGATTCTCTTTCCACATGTAAGAGGGTAAAAAAAAAGACAACAAAACAGTCAATAACTATGGGAACTACAGATGATAGGTCAAGATTCTCTACAAGGGGAAGTTCTTCTGAAAAGAGTTACCAGTATATAGAGACAATAGAGAGGTGACTCAATAAAAAAACTGAGTGACTCTCCCTGGAGTCTTCTGGCAGCTAAACGGCCTTATCAATATTAAGATGTTGCATATAGGAACATCCATTCCAGCCTATTAGGTGAGTGTGCTCTTTTAAGATGAATCCTAAATGTACTTATGAGCTAGTGCAAGCCAACTAGTACCATGCACCTTAGACCTGCATACCTAGTGATGTAATTGGAACTTGCGTTTCTCGCCCTGTCTCCACTAACAAAGTATGCCTTAAGTTCAGAAGCACTGTCCACACCAAGCTGTCAGTATAAAGACCGCCTTGCAAGGCAGAGTTCCAAAATTCATTTACAAGCTCTGTGGCTCAAATTGTACTGGTAATTGCTGAGCATTCAAGATACACTGCGGAATAGCAGGACTTTACAGATGTTTCCTGTTTTAAGCAGCATGAACACCTTAATCTCTTGAACTAATGGTAGTGCTCTATTGATGGTAAAGCAAAGGTTGGATATCTGCCACAAAATTTCACTACACTGCCTGAAAGTTTGTCACTCTTTAGCGAATATGATACTGGCTCAAAACATTTCTGTGCCCACAGCCATGACTAAGTCAGCCTTGAAAAGACTTTACGGGATAAAGAAAGTTTTGGCAACTGGTTCTAGTCAGATGTTTCAAATGTCCCAGGTGTCACAAATCCAGAACAGTGTAAGTATTGCAAAAATTGTGTTTCAGCTGTTCAGGATTCAGCTGAAGCTAGTCTAACAGCTTCTCATTTCTTAATTGCTGGCTCAGAGTAGACTGTTGCCAGAAATCAGAGTCTGGATGAAAAAAAAGCTTTGTGGAAAGTTTGTACTACTTAAGTATGACTTACTGGACTTGATAGCAATGCCAACTAAAACTCCGTTTGTGGAAGAAAAGAAAAACCCCGAAGAAACGTCTCTGTTCCCCAGAACGTGCACATTACAATCTAGAAACTTTGAGGCAGACAGGTGCACTTGTGCATTCCAACATATGCAGGCAACTCTTACTTCTTTTCAACAAGAGATGTTGCCAGATTCTCTGTTATTCCAGTTCTCTTTACGGAATGTGTCATGTGGTCTGTTGTTGGAGTAACACTAGAACTAAATCTTGCCAATTGACTCTTCCCCAGGAGAGTGCTGGAAAAAGTCTTTGATGAAGTCATATTGGTAAATGTCTTGGATAGTGGGGATTCAGCACACTTGGCGTTAATGAAAAGACCTGAATTGGGTGTCACACTAACAAAGCTTCACTGCTGGGAACTGACACAGTTTTCAAAATGTGTTTTCATGGATGCAGACACGATGGTAAGTGGCTGTGTCTCATGGTACCTCTTAAAGACGTAGTATCAGGGTGGTTGGATTTTTCTATGGGCTGGGTTTTTTTTTAAGAGTAGGGGTAATATTAGCCTTTTAGTAGACGGACTAGTAACAGTAAAAATTTGTGTACCTTTTAACCCAAAATAATTGTAATGAAGTCTTTGGGGACTATTTCTGTAAAGTACTGTCCTCCATAAGACGAACACTGATACAAGAGCTTTCTTTCATGTCTTAAGGTTGATGCCAAAATCCATTAAACTGTGATACTGCAATTCCTAACCTAAAAACATTTTTTTTTAATGCCTTTACAATTAGGTTTTGTCAAATATAGATGAGCTTTTTGAGAGAGAAGAGCTGTCTGCAGCACCAGATCCAGGCTGGCCTGACTGCTTTAATTCAGGAGTTTTTGTTTACCGACCTTCCATTGAAACATACAGTCAGCTGTTACAGTTTGCCACAGAGAAAGGCAGCTTTGATGGTATGTATTAATTTGTATTTCAATGTAAGTTAGACCAAAATGGTGACAGTAGTTGGGATGGCTCAGTAACTACGTACATCTCATGGGGACTCTGTATGATAAAATTCTTGATGTAACTACACAAAAAATTGTATCCTTCTCAGAAACAGAGGCTATCATTACAAGATGTAGTAAAACTACTTTTTTCAAACTTCATGAAATAAAAACTGAGTTTGGCCTCCAAATTAACAGCTGTAAACATTAAGTGTATGAAATCATATAACAAGAAACAAAACTCCGGTACTATGCTTCAGACATTCCTAACACTCAAGGCTTGGATGTTGTATACTAACTCAAGCTGCTACAGAAAAAATAGTACTGGTCAACTTAAGCACAGCTTCAGAGAATCAAACATTTGAAGATACAACTATCTCATCATATGCTATGTGATGGCTTCCTGTCATTATAGGGTGGTGACTGTCTCTTTCCCAATATCAAGTGTATGTAGCTGTGGCTGCTTCCCACTATAAATCACTTGGGATCAGCCACTGGACCAGGTTTAACCTTGAGAAGCTAAGTTCTGCTGCGCTGTAAGTCCACCGAATGTGTTACGATTGCAGTAAAAGCATATGTCGCTTGGAGACTGTTACAGTTAAAGGCTTCTGAGTATCACTGTCTCCTGTCACTTAATTTTGTTATGTAAATACTGTGGTACAAAACAAAATCTAACTTAAAACACTACAGAAAACTATGTAAATAAGACCATAAAATGGAACTCTCAGATAGAAGGTAATGAGCTAGCCTGTTGACTTACCTCTCGGTACTTTGTAAAAAGTAAAATTTCCAGATGTCACTCCTAGTCTACAGAACAATCCTTGTTACTGTAGGGACTCTTGTGTGTGGCCCTGTAAAGAACATTAGTTACAGTTGCATGCTCAATGCTACCCCATGAAAATGAGTACTGCCATGTAATGGAGGTCTGTACCTCGTTCCTGACAAGGTAGCAGTTGGTAGCTTTGTGAGTGCTCTCAGATATTGGGTACAAATTGATCACCAGCTATGGCAACATCTATAGCATAATTCTGAATTGTTGCATTCAAACAAAACCCCCCCCAAACACCAAAAACGAACAAAAATCCAAACACCCCTGTCCTCCCCCCGTCCCAAAAGGACCCNAAAGCAAGCAACCAAAAAAAACCCAAATGTACATCTTTGTGCAAACTGACTGATCTGTAGCTTTGGGAACATCTGAGACTTGGTGGTTGTCTCCTTTGAGCTTTGTGCTTGACTGCTAGCAGACCAGATCTTCTAGGTTGAAGGCCCCTGTTGTTTAAAAGAATAGAACTGTTTCTACGATATGCTTTCTGACTTGAAAGCTAAAGCCGTGCAATGGTGAAATTTCCTCTGTGTCCTAAATGCAAAGCAATTGTTGCAGCACTTAACAGCAAAAGTAGTGGGTTAATTGTTTAGGTATTAAGTTTCTAGAACTGTAATTTTTACTTCAGCTTCAAACTTTACTTAGTTTTTATTGAATGGTAGCAGTGATCTGAGTAATGAGACCATGGAGACCTAGACCATCTGTATAAGCTACTGCTGAGCTCAGGAACTTGGTAGGGAGAAAGGGGACTGAAAATTAAATTGACCTAGAGAGTAATAAAAGGTTCTAGGAGATGTAGTAAGAGAAACCTGTGAAGGATCACTGCTTTTAATAGGACATAGGGATGCAGACTTAACAAGCTACCAAACTATGCATAGTTGAAGTCAAGCTGCAAGTACCTTGTCTGCAGTAGTAGTAACTAGGGAATGGAAGACCTTCCAGAATATTTCTTGCATGTAAAAGCAGACAGGTGCCTTCTATGCAGTGCTGTTGTCCAGAAATGGCAGAATAATGGCTACTTATGTAGACGTCTACTCTGTTTGTCTAAACTTCACCTTTCTGGATAATAAAGAACATGTCATGCAACTACGCTAGATACCATCTAAAAGTAGTGAATGGGAAAGAAAAGTTTGGTTTGGAAGAAATCTGATAGTACTGCTACCTTAAGAATGTTGCTATTGCTTAGACAATCCTCTGGCTCTTTAGTCTGGGATCCAAAATAGTTGCTTGTACAGTCTTGCTGTATTGTACCTTCATATGCGTGTGTAAGTATGTAGTTTATATGAGTGCTGCCTGATTTTTCACCTTATGTCTGAGATCCTGTTTATATAACAAGACTACTGTTGAAGTCTGAATTAGGACAGCTAGCTGCTACTTTCATTGTCTGCTTTGGCACAAATGCATGCCATCTGAAAAAAAAGCCGAGTATGTAAAACTGAGTGAGAGAAAGTCCTGTAGAGTAAGTTCAATATACTGTTGCTGCCCCTTTGGTTCTCTTATGATGGACACAACTTCTTCAAAAGTGCTTTCCTTCCTTTATGGGCTGAGAGGCAAGTCAGAGGTTTGAAATTACTGGACTGAGTCTCCAGGCAGTTTCTCACTCTGCAATCTGCATGTATGCTGACAGCTGTAACAGGATACCTAGAATTTATATTTGTCAGTGTACTGCCTGAACATCTAAGTTTATGCCCAGCGTCTAGATACTTCAGTTGCAAGAAGCAAATTCCGCTCAAACAGCACTGATGGTATAAGTCTTAATACTGCCGTAAATTGAATCATAGGCCAATAAAAACCTTTTCCTGAGTCAGCAGAGGCTGAGTGCTTGAGAAAATGAAAGATTAAAATGAAACATTGTCTACTAGTACCATAAGCTATCCATTTGCCTGCTCTTCAGTAATGCTACTTGTGAATGCAGTTATAGGTGAAAGAATAGAGCAAGTGAAAGTTGGAGGACTCCCTTCAATCTCCTTGATAAGAGGAATTATTACTGTTTAAAGACTAATCATATTCATTGCAATAAAGAATGAATGGATATAAATAAATATGTTTTTACTTCTCGATCACTGCTTATAAACCAGTCTGCTCTGGCCTGTAGGCTATATTTATTTATTTTTTTAGCTAACCTACTACTGAGATAACAAACAACTTTAGGCTCGCTTAACCTTGTAACAACCTCTGCTTGCAAACTAGGAGGTGACCCCTCTGAACACAGATTGTTATCCTCATTTAGCAGTGAGTCAGGAGCTTTTTAGTACAGAACTAGGTACACCTATTGTCTATTAAGGGATTTTTATGGAGTTTTACTAGAGTTGTCACCAAGACTGAATACACTTTCCTTATCAGATCAGTGTGGAGGTAGATGCATCTGGGACTGCAGGTCTAAAGGCCACTGATACCCTAACTCTGGCAGTGAGATGATGGTCATGCATCTGTAAGCATAAGTAATGAAACTAATTGTTGCCATTTGATCTTCTGAGCTACAGTTTTCCTGAAGCTGAACCAGTGCTCAGTTGTGCTGTTTTATTGTGGTGTTTTTTTGCTGCCTTATCCAGATTGAACTTAAGCTGTAAAAGAAACTGAATGGCAGAGTTTGTGAGCAGCAGTTAAAAGTAAGCCCAAAAATACTATTTCATTCTCTGCATTTTTGGAATATTCAAAGGCTGCAGGGTTTACCGGGTTATTCACAAATAGAACTTTAGTGCTCTGTACCAGACTTCTACTGGACATGATAACTGCTTTACCGACTCTTGCTTAGTGGAGTGACTGAAAAAGATCCTTTAACAGCTGTCTGTTGCTTGTAGCCTATTAATGCTTTCTCTTTTAGGTGCAGATCAGGGGTTATTAAACACCTTCTTCAGCAGCTGGGCAACAACAGACATGAGTAAACATCTACCGTTTATTTATAATTTGAGCAGCACTTCTGTATATTCCTACCTTCCAGCATTTAAAGCGTAAGTTGAAAACTTCAAGAAGACTTTCAGAGCTTACATAAACTAATTTCTTGTAACAGAATGAATAGGCATGATGTGAGCTTACACAGGTTTTCTAGAAGGAGACTGTTACCTGTAACTCAATATATAATAACTTCTTCTCTTAAAAAAAGAAAAGGTGGAATTGATGTAAGTCAAATGCATCATCTCAAGATAAATGCAGAGAGACAGATGTATGTGTAGCTTAAACCACTCATCCCTGGTGATAACACTGAAGTTGATTCAGAGTAAGCACACTTGCAGGTCACTCCTCCAGTATAGGATACAGTCCAGTACAGTTCTAACCAATGGCAGTAGTCTCTTTAATCAACTTGAGCTGAACTTCAGCATGTCACTGGTGGTATCCTTCCCACTTAGATAATGTGCCCTTTTCTCACTCAAACTACTTAGGATATTTAACAACCAGTAGTTACAGTTTCATGTAATCAACCACTACCATTCAAGTAAGTGTGAACAAAGATTTGTATCAAGCAAAAATTCACTTCTAACAGTCTTTCTACACCTCTGTCCCTTCCTTAAGTAACAGCAAGATGGAACAAAGACTACCACATATCATTGCATGTTTCCTCTGTAACAAAAACTGTATCCTCTCTAGCTAGCAGCATTAGTTTGGCATGTGAGTAAACTGTATGTCAGAGGCAGGGTCACTGAAAGTGTTACAATAACCCAGGAGGAAGGGGGCGGGGTGGGGAGAAGGGAAGCTGAAGTGTTACACAGAAACTCTTTATCTATTATGAGCTGCAGAAGTTGGAGGCGGGGGGGGAGGGAAAGTGGCAATTGCATAAAAACAATCTGATCTCTGAATGACATCAGGTTACTAGTGTCTAAAACAGCAGCTAGCATAAGCAGGGCTTGCTGGCTCAAGATCAAACTATGTCTTGTGATCAGAATGCTATTTGGAATCTTGTCATGCTAAAAGTGGAACACTTATTTAAAGAAATACATGCAAGCCTCAGAATGACTAAGTAGCTGGATAGCATTCGATAAACTAAAATCTATTGTAAAGTATGTCTTCTTTCCATGGCTGGCTGTTCATCACATGACCTTAATTTTACCAATTACTTTGTTGCCATGGAAGACTAATTGGATCTGGGAGCTCCTGACAAAAATTCCCTTCAACTGATTGAATCAGTTGCTTAAGTGAATTCATCAGACCTTCAAAAGCAGAATGCTGGCAGTGCAGCCCTTGTAAGTAAAATTCCTTGCTCAATAGGTAGAACAAGTTCCCTTGGTTAGATCAGCAGCTACACTCCTGATAATCAGCGGTTGGAATATAGTGAAATCTAAACCTACTGCCAGCAACAGCTAAGTTTTTTGCAGCTTTGTACAGCGAGACTAGATTTCACAGCAGTCTCAGTAATCCTTTTTCCAAAGGAAAATGCCAATTCATGACAAATGCTCTCTAACTTCAAAACATTGATGAAGGACTTTTCTGGGAGATGGGGAAAGACAGATTAGTTGCTGAGGCCAGTGTGGACATAAAGCTTCCTAACAGTTGAGCTTAAATGTCAAAATAAAATATTGCAGATCCAGAAAGTATCTAGAAAGCAGATACTGAAAACATTGTCGAAGCTTGGCATCTGTTGTTCTGACCGTAAGTGGACAGGATACCAAGAGTACACTTCTCCATTTGCAACAAATGTCACATGATATCTCTTACACATTGTATTCTCTAGCTAAATACCCTTGATTTTTGAACAAGTTTCTTCAGAACAGCAGCAGCCTAAGATGACGAAAACTCAGGTTGTTTAGTACTGTGACAGCTAATAAAACTAAGGTAGTCCCCTTATGCTAAATCTTTACTTCTGGGGTTTAAAGTTAAAGCCCAGTAACTGACCTCTTGAAGACACTTTTTTGCATGCAGTTAATACAAATATTTGGCCTTTCACACGCATGTAAGTCTTCATTCTGCAGTAAGATCGGTTGTATTCAAAACATTGAACATGAACATTGAAATATAGTCAAGGACCTTAAAATAGTATGAAACCAAGACCCCCATGCAAATGCATACTTGGTTGGAATATTCTATAGCTTTTGAAGCACACCTGTATTGTCTCCATACGTAAAACTCTTTAACGCCCAAGTCCTGGTCAAAATGACCAGCATCTGCTTAATAAAATGTTAGACAAGCTACTTTGACATTACTCTCTATTTCGGTCATATTATGTTGAGAAGAAAGCCTAATGTGATACAAACTGAGCTAGGTGAGATAGTCACTGTTAGTGGAGAGACTGCTATTGCTTGTTCACAAAACTGAATCAAACTGAAACCTAGGTCTGGGACTGAAGGAGAACGAAATGAATGTTGTCTCTTTCAGTGTCAAGTTCTTTACTTGAGAAAGGTGCATCTTGTCTATACTTTTGATACAGAAGAACATACTGATAACAGTTGGGACAAAGCTAGAAGTCCATATTGAAAATGGAGCTTAAATGGTTTGAAAAAGAAACAAAAACAACCCATCACCAAACCCAAGCATGGCTGCCCTAAGGTTATTTAGGAAGTAAGGGTTAAGTAAGAGCTAAGTAGCAAGACCCTGCTGCACCAAGATCAGGAGTCTTCTGAAATACAAAGTTATTATTTAAAGTTATTATTTTGCAGGGACATGGTCTTCTTGCAGCAGAGCCAGCCAATGATCCATTTCTACAGGGCTATAAACTGAAGGGGTAATTCTTAACACTGACCCTTCTCCACATAATACTTGCAATGCTTAACTCTCTGGCTTGCTGACTTTGGAGTAGAATCTTTTTCACTTTTAAAACCAGTTCCGATTGCAGCGGCTGCTTGAGACTGCTCTCTCCTGAGCTATGGACATCACCCTAAAGACTTGAGTTGTCTGTAAGTATTTAAATAGCCCAGACCACTAGGTTTTGGCTGTATTCTGACTAGTGTAATGTAGAATTCAGTCTGCATTGTTTTTGTTGTATCGCATTGCTTTCAGTCCCGATAGGCATTGGCAGTTTGATCATTTAGCATTTAGCTTCCTAAATATATTCATATTTCTGTTTTCTGGACAAATACAGAAATAGCAGGTTAGAAAAAGTTATGTCTGCCAGTCAAAACTCATTTTCTAGACACATGTACAAACTGGCTTCTATAATTTTTCTGTCCAACAGGTTTGGTGCAAATACTAAGGTGGTGCATTTCCTGGGAAGCACAAAGCCATGGAACTATACATATGACTCCAGAACAAAAAGCATAAAGGGCGACATGGACGACCCTAAAATAGTTCACCCAGAATTCCTCAACATGTGGTGGGATACCTACATAGCTGATGTTTTACCATTACTAGAACAGCACGGAATTGTTAAAGAAATTACTACAGGGGTAAACATGGTACGTGCTCTAATAATCTTGTACATCCATACCTAAGTATGGATGACAGGTTATTTACCATTGCATCAATTTCCCTTCCCTCTGTCCATCTCAAAGCATGGGTGTGGTTTAGTTTGTGGGATGCAGGGTATTTTAGTTTTGTCCTTTTAAGCTTGGAATAAATAATACTACAAAAGAGAAGCACGCTAGACAGGTCTTGGACATAGCTGTATGCTTGCCTAAAACAAACTATGTAGATAGCTAATGTTGCACCAGATATTATACTGTAGTAACTTCTTTGATGTAGTAACTTCTTTAATGTATACAGAGAAGGGCCTCACTCTTAATGTGTTGCAGCTAATAAGGTTCTCAAGCAGAAGAACCCCAGTTCAGCATGCAAATATATACATACAGATCTTGCACAGTGAATCGCATTTAAGTAAGCCTAGGATAACTAGAGAATCAATACTTACATAAACAGGCAGTGATGAATGCCGATACTTATTAAAACCAAAGTAATGCTTCTAATTCTAGTTCTCATTCACAGAGTTTAGTAGCATGCATCTGACTGCAGACTTAATAGTTTTAGCTTAGTACATGGGCCAGTTTAAGTTCTCAGCCTTTCTAAGACCAAAGTTTCTGATCTCTTAAGATGTGCTTCTCTTGGTAATCTTGCATCTTTCTAACAAACTATTTGCAGCTATCGGGCTTGGTCTATACTCTGGCTTTCTCTTGTGGCTTCTGTAGAGAGGTATGAAGAACTTAAACTTTTTTCTTTTTTTTTCCCTTGCTAACTTCCGTAACTCTGCTTTGTTATTTTGCAAGGAAAGCTGCACAATCCTTTCCTATTGGCAATGCTTGCTACCACGCATGATAATAGCTACTTTGTTGTCCCATTCTATGGCCTGTTGCTCGCTTTAGCTGTACAAAGTATTTCTATATTTTTACTCTGCCTTTCCTTTTAGGCAGAAGTTACAGAGGCAGTGTCCCACGTATCAGTATCACCACTATTACCAACCGAATCTTCAGAAGAACGCAAGGAACGGTGGGAACAGGGCCAAGCTGACTATATGGGAGTGGATTCCTTTGACAACATCAAGAAGAAACTCGATACCTACCTGCAGTAGAAATGCCTGTCTCAAACAGTGGTGATGCAAGGACTTGTTCCAGAACTAACAGCTAGAAAGGTATAGATGGTGGTCAGTTACACTTGCTAGTAGCTTGAGGAAAAACTTCTTGGCTGAAGGCCTCTGCAGTGCTACAGATGAAGACTGAGCAAAAGCTAGGAAGCAGAATCCTTGGGCCACCTATTACTGTCCAATTTTCAATTCTCCCTACTAGATAAAACCAGGTATTTTCAGCTTAAAATTTCTTCTGTTTTGATCAATTGGCTCAACATATTCTTTAAACTGGGTTTGTTACCTCTCCTCATTAAGGTGATTAGCATTGATTCCTTTGCTTGCTGTTTTAGATGTAAAATCTAATTCATGGGATTGCTCATACACTGGAGTGGTAGCCATTCTGCTTTACCATAAATGTATTAATGACACTGGGATACATACAGTTGTAACAGTAATAGCACTGCTTTGCTCTTCCAGTCACAATTGCACTGAAATTTTGACCAGGTTCTTACGCACAGTGCCTGCAGCATGGCAGAATGCGTTTTTCAGTTCTGTATACTATGGGACTAGTAAACTGAGTTTTATCTGTTCCTTGCAATGTTGCACTTGATACAAAAATAAAAAGTTGTCATGCATTTCTGTCTTCCCTAAACTCTTGAGCAATTAAAAAAAAGGGAGCTCCAAAGCAGTCTAACTAAAATATTCAACAGGTATAAATAACCCTTAAGCTTTGCTAATGCTGCTCAAGCTCTCATTAGCAAATGTCCAGCTTTTAGTTCGTAATTATTTAGAAGTACTTACTAATTTGCCAGGGAGCTGTTTAGGGCCAGTCCCCTTATTAGCTTGCCATAAATATAGGACAGGGCACTGGAGGAAGCACCTGCTGAAGCTGCTTGCATTAGTAACTTGAAGTTTGGGAAGAAGGTATCTTTCCTTCAAGTGGCTAAAGAAACATCATCCCTAATGTAAGCCTTGTATGCTGAATTTAGTCTTAAACACAACAGTGATACTATTTGGGCAAAGATGGATTACATAGCTGCCTAAGTAATTGTACCTACCCTGATAAGGAGAACTACTCTTTCCATGTGTAAAGAGACTAAAAGAAAGTGCTTTTTTTGCTACACTCGGGCTACATGTACTCCAAGACACATGGAAAAGCAGTAAAAATAAAGCATACTGATGACAGACACAGATTGGCTGTTGTCTGTACTAAGGTTTAGATCTATCCTTCAGCCAAAAGTCTAAACAGAACAAAATTAGTGTTCTTTGACAGCTATACCCTGTACTAATCCAGAAACACTAAGAAAATATTACTTCATTATTTCCTAATAAAGGAGGATTTTGGCTGGAATCTAGTGATGGTGCTAAACCTTTAGCCTAGAGATAAACAATCAACAAGCTCTCACCATTTGCTGGTAAAGCAGAAGACATAATATGAGTATAAGGGTTAGTCTGTTTTAACTGTTTTCACTACTTAATTGCTCTAAGATTTAGTTGGTCACCATTTAGGAAAAATGCTAAAAGACAAGGTCCAAACCAGAGTAGCTTGTAGCTACTTAAAAGAACATAGTATTTCCCAGTTGTAACTAGCCCTTTCCTGTATGGGTTTTTCTTCTGCTGTGTTTTTGTTTTTTGTTTTTTTTGTTTTTTTAAAACAGATAAATTTGAAGTTGTGTGAAAGCAGGAGGGATTACTAGTTACAGTCTGTAATGACGAAAGTATACTTTATCAAACAAATATTGGAGAGTTCTGCATACTCACAGAATACTCTATGGAAAATGGTAAAATACTCTTTTTAAGCTAAACAGTCTAAGTTTTCCTCCCCTTGTCTGTATTCATACTTGAGAATAGGCACGTTACTTCTTTTTAAGCTTAGTTGGAGAGAACCAAGTATAAAGTATGATACTTATTACCTGCCTGAAAATTTGGTTTAGCATGTAAGTTTTGTTACGTTAATACAATAAGATGAGATGCTGAACAAGATGAAAACCGGCATGCTTTGGGTTAACAAATACAGTTAGTGAAGAAAGATAACCTGTGAAAATCATTGTGTCGTAGCCTCTGTAACTCATACTATGATCAGGTGTTTACCACAGCCTCAGGAAAGCGAAAGGTATGACATCTATACCAAATTCTATGCAGCTTATTTTCAATAAAATGACCTTTATGTCATTATTTGCCACTATTTCCTTCACAATTGCTGCAGGCAGCTTTTGCAGAAAAGCAGAGATCCCTTTTTATCACTTGATACATCAGGCAATTTTCTGCTCTGATCTGAAGGTACTCAAAGCAGCACTATACTCTAAACGTCATTATTCAGAAGAATTACAGCACTGCTTAGATTGCAACTCAAATATTGGAACTTCATTTGCCTTTATGAAGCCTAAAATCTAAGGTGTTCCTTAAATGGTGTCAACTCAGAGCAACTCTTAAAAGCTTAAGAAGCATTTTTTCCATATACATCTTTATTTTATGTATGGGGAGGGGAAAAAAAAGAAACAAAAAACAAAACCAAAAGCCCCCAAACAAACAAAACCCAACCAAAACCAGAATGATAGACTACTAACTCAATCTTTGGAATTAAAAATAATTCCAAAAGCTCACTTCTAGAACATACTGTTCAAACTCTACGAAAGAGAATGCCAAAAACCAAAGACTACTTACAGTCATGAAAAGTAGAAAAAAGAAGGCCAAACAGCCAGAACACCGAGGTGTTTAACCACCTGACTTACTGAACAGCTCCATCAAATCAGACAGGACTTTTCTGTGCTCAGCTTTTACCTCTTTTCTCTCAGATACATTAATGGCTTTCTTGGGAGAGACCATACAGCTTAATATTTATTACCTTCAGTAAGTTGTATGTGGCTTTGGAACACGGAAGTCATAATCTAATAGATGAAAAAAATACTAGTAATTGTTTTCAGTTGTTTTCATAATCATACTAAGCCATTTTGCAAAATGTCAGCATATTTTCACACAAGTAATGATGTAGCTTGAGTAGCCGTAGAAATGGTTCTCTTGCCTGTGAAATTTTTACTTGGAAAATGGAAATAACAAAAAACCCCACCAAATCTGTCCTTCAGAACTGCAAATTATTTTTCCAGCTTATCTCTAAATATCAAAATCTGAACCAGAAAAACACAAAGAAAGTTTAACGTACATAAACTCTATGCTAAAAAAAAAACCAAAACCAACCAAACCAACAACAACCAACCCAAAAAAACCCCACTCAAAACCCAATTCCAATCAGGTTTAGCTCTGTTTTCTTGTTCTTTTTCAACTTTCCAGTGATAATCAGATACTGGGGTTCATACTGTCTTACATCGGTTGTGTCCTTGTAATTCTTTCTCTAACAGATTTAAAATATGCCTGTCTCCATAGCTAAGGTGCTGGCTCTCCAAAACCTGCACCAATTTGTTAGTTTGCGTGGTTTTCATTCCTTTCTCTCTGCTTTCATTAGCTCGCTTTCTCCAAATAGTAGACATATTCTCTTTGTTTCTCAGTCCTTTTCCATTTCCTATGTTTGCAATTTATCTTATAATCAGCAGGCTGGTATTCTCAGACATAAGAGGTGAAAGGCTTTACAAGCTTTACAGACTCCATTTCTCTGCTGCCAAGTACACTTTGCAAATCTAAACAGGACCTAGATATAGCAATCTCTGCCTCCAATTCAAAGTCTGAGCATCACAATGAAGGGAGCAGAATGTTAGGTAAACACATATCAGAAGACCAGAATCAAATGGAAAGAAAGGAACAGACAAGAATATTCAACTAATAATCAACTGAGATTCTTCAGTGCTATTTTTTACTCAGTGGGACGTGAACAGGTGTAGTTTACCAAATTCTTCTTCCATAAATCAAGCAGCATGCACATCAGCATTCCATTAAGACATATGTATGGAAGTGAAAAATGTGTCATTTTTCCACTACAAGAGGAAAAACAGTACAGGAAAACTGTTAGAAAGCTGGCAGCTATGAAATAATTTGTTTGTTTTAATTTATTTTGCAAGGACTAACTCATTCACTGACACACGACTGGATTAGTCTACTTTGCATATAGCACATTCTTATTGTTTAAAGTGTCTATTGAAATTAGTAGATAGCACGCTGTCAATACATGCCTATGAGTCTAGCATTTTATCCAAAAAATCTTTACTTTTACAAAAATCATTGGAGTTCTGTTAAGTGAAATATTAAAACAAAGTGTTTCACAAATTTAAGTACTTCCTTTTTACTCACTCCTGGGAAGTAATCAACAGAGGAACTCCCTCCTGCACCTGTATATTATTCAGAAATAATACAAAATACTTTAAAATTTTGAATTAAATACCATCTTTGGACATAGCCTGCAAAAGTAAGAATTCCTTACGAAGTGTCACTGACCACCTTTTCTGAAACAGTCCAGATGATCTGTTCGTTTATCAGGCAATACTAAGATAGAAACATGAAACGAACTCATTTATAGCGGGTTTTGTCTGAAGGAGAAGACACGTTATTTACCTTTTATTACCTTTTCACCTCTAAAATGAGATTAAATCCTTGCAAGTTAGAATGCATGAATATGCATTTTGGTTTTGAGGGACTTTTTTGTGTTCTTAAGCATTGTACTAACGAGCAACGTTTTGAAGAAATGAACACTGGAAAACTTTCAGGAGCTTGTGTGCTTCTAAATTAGCATTTAGGAGCAAATTAGTTTTTATAATTTATTTGAAGCATTTATATTTTGAGCACAAAGACAGCAAAACTGAAAATTAGCATGGGACGTGTAATTTGAAGAGAAGTATTATGCAAACTATTAAATATGTTATTTATGCAAAATACCACAGGCTCAAGCCATAAGTCAATCAGAACCTTAATTTCATTAAATTTGTTTTATTTCACTTGCTGAAGGCTTTTTGGTAGCAAAGGCTCCTGCTGCAAGTTCTCTCTTCTTGTGATGAATTTTAAGGATATTTTCTTCTAATGAATCCTTCACAATGAACCGAAATACAAAAAAAAAAAACCAAAAACCCAAAACAATGAAATGAAGATGTTATTTTTCTCTAAATAAAAGTTTAGGATGAGAAATTTAGGTATTTTGGAAAAAAATGCTAGGGAGCTGAGCATCCTAAGTACAGTTACATTATTTAGCTATTACTTTGTAAACATGAAGAAAAGGGATGTAAAGCAGTTGGAGGAAAAGATTTGATTTTTTAATTTTTTTGTGCTTTTTTTGTTTTAAACATTTTTTTGGAAGGATATCTATCTCTTCTTTGCTGCTTTTATTAGAAGAGAACCTGTCTTTAATTTTCCAAGTAGTATTTTTGTGATGGAATATTAACGAGGCAGGCTAGCTGCGCTTCCACAGCTAAACAAGCTGCTACCACAATAACAAAAGCGTTCTACGTACCTTCAAGATAATGAACTGTAATAGCCAGGCTAACCAACAGCTATGCTACCCCATTTGAGTCACTCCAAATAGCTCAACAGAGCCATTTAATTTCTAGTATTAAAATCTTACAATCCAAAGCACACTTCCACAGTCACTCCACAATTTATTTTTACTGGTGAGACTGTGATGGCACCATTATTTTTAAAATACAGTAAAGCTTCTTGAAAAATAATTATTTATTCATAACCAGAAAACTGTTGGGATCATCTTTCAACTCACCTTAGTAATAACAGCATTATGCTTCTGACCCAGCCTGCAACACTTGTCAAAAAACTGGTCTTCTGCAGTGGGATTCCAAGCTATTAGTAGCAGCAATGAACAAGTTAAATAACCTCCCTTCAAAACATTGTAATAGTGCACATGGAATCACAAAGCAGATATTGTACCACCACCTCTTGAACAAATAATTGCTTGCAGATTAATTACTTCCAGGCTAATGTCTTACTCTTTAAGTATCCCGCTATAAAGAAAGCTTTGAGAACTTCTGGTTATATGTTCATAACAAGCAGGAACTTCAGGTGAATGCTTTAAAAACAGTTTGTCAGGAATCTAGGAGACATCAAAACAATCCTGTTATTTTAATTCTGAAACAAACACTGCATATACTAACTGCCTCAGTACCTGATGACAAAATCTGAATCAGCTGGACACAGGCAGTTACTTAACAGTAAACTGGATTGTTAAGAAAGCCCACATATGCTTTAATTAGTTTATACAACAATCGCCATGTTAGGTAAACAAGAAACTTGAAACGATAGTGTAGCTGTTACTACTTATGCTTTGGATGTAACATTAACTGTAAAGATCTGTAAAATGCCAAGTCTGTGCTCTGCATTTTTCCAGCATGATTTATCTATCTAGAGGTACAGTACTACTAGTTCTCAGAGAACAGATACTTAAATCTACATAAAGTGTAATAGTGTTCTGTCTCTGATAAGCAAGTCTCGTGCAATGGGCTCGCCTTGTCATGTCACCCACATACTGCAAGTTGTATAAGAATTCTTCTTAATGACTCGTTTTAGACTCTAAGAACCTCTGATGCCTACACACAGTCAGAGACATCAAGCTGCAAGATAAAAGCCAAACAAGTCTTGTTTCTCCAATCTATGGTAGTAAGCAAAAGAGCAACAAATTATGTATTTGTCACCACAAGATGAACATTCCTGGCAAGCTGTATATGGCAAACTGTTCTAATATTAATCTCACTGTATGAGAACAACATGATGTCTGGAGGAAAGACCTAGCCCAAACATACAGAAGTATGTTCCATTCTATTTTTGCCATAGTCAAGAAACACTGAAGTGTACTACTTTCACTCTTCTTTCATCAGTCCAGCACAGGAAAACTGAATTACAGTACTTCTATGCTTCTCTGCAGCATCTCATACAAAGGGTACTGTATTTTACATTGGAAAATATTAAAAAACCTAAGCCTTAGAGAAACATCTGTATACTTCTGATACTCTCACATTAAAGGTTCGTATTTCTTCCTAAAGGTGGGAATTCTGCATCTATGATTCTACTTAAATAATTTTAAAAGCCGGGGGGGGGAGGGAGAAAATAATCTATGGTTGGACAAATATTCCTCCCTTGCACTGTGGTATTACACCTCTCAGAGAAGGAATGCAGACCTCCAAGCTACAGTTTTACAATAAATCCACAGAGTTTGAAAAACTGGTTACGCCACTGGTATTTCTGCTTCTTAAATCCTATTATTGCTGCTAATGCACTTCAAGGAATGCTAATGCATGACTGAATCTCATTCAGCACTGATTATTCAAAAGTGAGATCATAAAGGATCATGTGGGCCCACTGCTCCTCCATCAAATACGCATAGTCAACCACTGCCACTTTGGGGGATGGTTACCATCACAGGATGGCTACCAGCAGGATGAGAAGGTGCTGTTCAGTGGTGTATAAAGGCTGCAATTATATTTCGCCCCGAGTTGTTAGGTATAACTATAGACTGTAGATGGCTCGGTGTTAACAATGCTTAGCTTATTTTCTTACAACTGCTTGCCACAATACGATGAATTCATTATACCTCATTCATTATTTTCACAGAAGATTAAAATTCTCTTGTGGTTTCCACAAGTATTCAGAGAAATGTTAAAAAAAAAAAAGGCAGTCAGACTCAATGGCATTATGGTAGCGTATGTCCCTTCCAACTGAACAGATCAATGCAGTACATACACAGACAATATTTGTAAAGACGCATTGCGATTCACAAAAAAATTCTTTCAAGGCAACTTCTCCATACTCTTATTCATACTTAATTTATTTCATTTATTGAATAAATACCTTTTGTCTTCATACTGTTAATGTCACTGACCTGACGTCCAGGCTAGTACCTTTCGTTTACCATTGGTGGTGATAGATGCCCAAGTCCAAAGCTAAACTATCATTTTAATTTACTCTGTTTCTTTCAAGTGCAGAATTTGTTTCCGTTTCCAACTGCCAAAAATCTTGGACATTACAGCAGAGGAGTAAACAGGGGGAAGGCAGGAAGTGAACAGAAAAACCATGATGTTGTACAGTGACACAGCACATGAACCAATTTTGCTAAGAATACCATTTTGCTATCAATAAAGGTAATTTACATTTTTATTCCTTACAAATAATTTTCTATTTCTGAGTGCTTTAATGAAAGGAAAAAAGCTTCCTAAATTTAGATATTACCAATCTCCCATGACCACAAAAGGTAACCTCAGATTAATGTCTTAATTTATAAATAAAGTCTCAATAATAACAGAAGAGACTGGAGCAGACAAGCACTACATTAAATATGTACTGTTCCTCAGATTCCACTTCTTGGCTTTTGAAGTTCATAAACAACAAATAGAAAACCTCATTCAAAAGTATCAGAAAGAAAGAGAGATATGAAGAAGGAACAGATAGCATATGCTACACTGTAAGGTGTACTACCACACTGTTAGTAGTACTACTAGCATTCTTTCCACGCACAGTAAATAAATGGACAGCACAAAAATACAGTGTTAAAACAAGAAGATGCTACGGAAACAAATGAAGAAAAGTCCTATTTGCCTTTTAACAGATACTCATCAGTGTCATTCATTCTCAGATGGGCTTTCCTTCTGCCTCTTAGGAAAACACCAAAGAAGCTTCACCTAGATTAAGCCATATCATTATGAACAACCCATTACTCACAGGATCCATTAAAAACACTCCGAAAGCTGCTGTCAGATTTAATCCAACTCCACCCGCTTTCACAGACAAAAGCATTATAGTTCAGGACCCTGCTTGGTTGCTTAGGAAACAACAAATTGCTTCCATTCTTTTCTTCTGTGCCACTGACCCATCCAAATGAGTAAAGGCAAACCCTGATTCTCTAAAGAGAAAGTAAAAATGTTCAATTTAACAATCATTTTCAGTGACAACAGGAAAGAAATACATTAAAATCCTGACCTCTGCTTTGAAATGCGTATTTAAAATTCGGTTTCGTTTGAGGGATCTTTCTAAAACACCATAAAAACACATGTTTATTTAAAATAACATCAGTTCTGCTTCAAGGGGTTTTCTATCAGTGACAAGAAAGTTGTGAACTGAGAAACATCCAGACATTTAGCAGCTGGACTATGCCTCCATAGTTCTACTAAAGCATGCATAAGCGCATTTATCCGAAATCAAATAAAGCATTTATCTGAAATGAAACGAACTTACTCTGACTTGGCTGCAGTCCATTCCTACAGATGGCTTTGATAAAGTTCACATCAATTGAAAGAAACCACTGTTAGTAATACCTTTTAAATGAACTAATCTTGAATTCTGTGTGTAGGCTTTCTTTTAATTTCCATAGGAAACTAAGGGCTCAGCATTTTTAATGGTCACAGACTACAGGGTGATTGAGAGTGCTTTGGGAAAGAGGATGCACAACCCACTTTGCAGACATACTTCACATTGTCAAAAGTCTGCAAGTCCCCTATCTCCAGGGGGAAAATAGGAACAAAGTACTAGAACTTCAGAAAACAGGGCTTAAGCAATGGGCAGCCCCAAGGCAAGTGCTCGACCATAGCAATACTCAAGAAGCTAGAAAGGCTTCCCCCAGAAATACTGAGGCAAATAAGGTATGCGAGACCCTTGGCTAGGTATGACAGGGGATAAGGAGGTGCCAGAAGATCTCTTGGAACCATCATGAGAACAAAAGGAACAAGGAATTGGATTTGAGGCAGAAGAACGCTGCTAGTTTTCTCAGTAAGGTTTAGCTATTACGAGGTAAAGAACTACTAACTAGAGAATGCAAGTCACTGAACTAGCTAAAAAAGAAAAAAATAAAAAACTTGATTTATTCTAGAGCATAATGTCTGAAATTAGTTCTTAGGTCCCCACAAAAAGATTTTTAGAGAATAAATTTGTAACCAGCATTTGAAAGAACAATTTCCTCACTAAAAGTTAAAAACTTAATGTTTCAGAAAAGCAATCTCAAAATGAAAAGATCAAGTATGAGCAGGAAGATACAAATTCTGGCAGCAAACGAGAGCGAGGCAAAGAAAAATGACGTGGCAGACCTTGAGAAACAAGTCTACAAAGTAGAATAACAATACCGCAATGTTTTTTCTGACAAACGTTGTATTGAACATATGCCCGTTTAGTTTTCCCCTCTAGAGCAGAATATATATTATATAAATAAGATTTAAGAAAGAAGGATTTATTTAGATTTTGTTTCCAAAAGTAAGTTAAGATTTCAGTAAGTTTCAGTGGTTATAAAGATAAAGTTAAAGTTTCTGCTTTATCTTCAGAAACTGAAACAAAAGGCAAAGCTCTTCACCAGAAGTTTTATTTAATTAACACACATCTGTGTACCGAACAATGACCAGCATCACATTACAACTGGTGTTCCTTTTGTCTTGTTTCCCTGCTGCAAAATTTGCTTGTGGTGTGATTTTAGTACACATTTTCTTCTGTGCTGGCTAGACATGCTGGACAGACTTCTAAGTAATAACTTGAAGTATGTTATCCATATGTATAATATGTTCAGTATGTTTACACAATTATAGAATATGCTCTACAAAACCATAATGAAAGCTAAATAAAACACAATAGAATGCACCTCTGAGCTAGATACCCACTCCTGATCAGGCTTCTTTCCATTACTGGAGTCTATTTCCTGTTCTAGGAGACCATTCCACCAAGTTTTCTACTTGAAGCTCATTCCTACAGAGAGGGCATTTGGCTATGAAAAAGCCCAAACAACATTAAAAGAAACTTATTAAATCTAGTTATTTATATTGAATGATAAATGTCACCTTTACAAAGCACATTTTATATGCATTTATTGTATTGATTTTCATGTAAAAATATCCTCAAGGATTCATTCTTGTCACACACTTTGTCATTTCTGACGTGACAGTCAAAATATTTTATTTGCAAGAACATGGCATAAACACTACACATTTTATAAATACTCAGCCTTTCTTAAAAGTGAAGTGATCTTCTTTCTGAGCATATTTATATTGAAATAAATAGCTCAAGGTTTTAAAGGAAGGATATATTTGGGCTATGGGAGTAAGACTATTTAAAATATGAGAGAAATAAACCATCTTTCAAAGACAATATCTTTCTTAGTTACAAACAAAGAATGACCTTTTACCCTTTTTCTTCAAAGCCTGCACAGAAATAATAGCAGCCTGATGAAATATGCTTTGT
Source organism: Pachycephala philippinensis (assembly GCA_013397055.1). Lineage (NCBI taxonomy): Eukaryota > Metazoa > Chordata > Aves > Passeriformes > Pachycephala > Pachycephala philippinensis. The sequence goes on from VWZT01003070.1 coordinate 39,795, forward strand.
CAGGACCAGACACAGGGTATCTTCTCTTTTTCCCCAACAGACACATGAAATGAGACATAATTTAACACCAAAAGCCTTTTTCTCTGAAGTACATTCTAGGTAAAGCAAAATTTATACAGTAGCACTGTCATAGGACTACTCACAAAATTTAACAAAAGCCTGTGTGCACTGTACAAATGGACAACTTCGTGAAACAGAAATGACAGACATGAAAAACTTCTGCCTAACAGAGCAACCCTTTAAAATTAGCTAACTGTTTATATAGAAATCTGGCCACAGAACCAAGGCATCTTCAGGGAGGCTACAAAGCAGACCTCACAAAGCACATGAATACTGGGGGCTGCTAATCTGGAATGAATCGCTAGCCAGTTAAAGAGACTGGCCGTCATAGTCTGATACATTAATCTATTGCAACAGTAAAGATATCCTTTCGAGAGACAGAATCTTAACACAAATTTGAAATAACAGTTTTCCAAACGTAGTGAACGAATAAGCCATTCCTGATTTGGCAGCAAACCAAAAATCCTCCAGTAACAAGACAAAATAAATGAATTCTATTAAATCTGAAAAAAGTTTTCTGGAAAAAAAAATTCTAACAGTGCTCATAAAGACTTTTTCTTAAAAAAATTAAAAGCTCACATCTTTCTGCATCCCTTCTCCACTTAAGTACTGTAATTAGAAACAAAACACGGAAGTCAGCTGAACAATGCCAACTAAGATACTGAAAACTATTGGTGAAAGCATATGAAAATGACAAAAAATGTCTCACAATGAACAGCTAGAATAAGAAAAAATGTTTGAATGCATATCTGGCAAGCTTTTATAGGAATGCAGTTGATACACAAAGACATTAGATTACTGTAGAGATCTTATTTCTGCATAGGATCTTTGCTTACTTGCACAACTCTAAATTTAGTCTCAACAGAAGACTGAAATGAGGGTAGTGTTAACTCACAAGCTGTTAACTCCTAAGAAGTTTTTCCAATTTCGGTAAATGCTTTTAGGTTAACATTAGAAAGATAAAATGATTTCCAAGTTCCTAATACCATGACAGGCCAAACTTTTTACTCAGCAGTTTTGTGTTTGCAGCTTCACGTTTCATTTCTCACTGATGGTTTAACGCTGTCATTTGTATTAATAATGGAAACCATTATCTTGCCTGGAAGAATCCTGTTTGAACCCAAGCTGCTTTGGGGAGAGAGTATGCAGCTTGTTGGTCTCCTTTGTTTTCAAGGTGATACCTAAAGTACTTTCCCATGTTGTTTACTAGGAGAGATTTGCATTGTAACCATTCAGGCACAGAAACTACCCAGCTCAGATGCAGTCCTAGCACAAATACTTATCATGTGGACACAGTGAATTCCCCAATGTTGGGATTTAGATACATGTCAGAGTTTTGGCTAAAAGCTGCAAAAACTTCCTTGGCAATTGGTTGAAATCAGGAATCATTTTGAAGGTAAGAAAGGCTTATTCACTCACTGTTTTAGAAACTTACTGTAGTTCAAAAGAGCAGAATCCACACCCACCTCTGTTCAGACTTCACTACCATGAAAGCAATCCAGAGATAACATGGGATTGGACAACGGCAGTAGTTCTGGAGATTCCATGGTCCTTTCTAGGCAAAACATAGTAAGTAACTTGACTTTACAGTTAAGTAGTATATAATGATGATAATTTCATCACATCATAACCCAGTTTATTTCTCTGCATGTTAAAAGCACCAGAAGGTTCAGTAGGGGATCTAACTGCTACAGATACATCAAGAACCTCTGCACTTGAAAAAGGCCTCAGCAAGTGCTCTTTCCTTCACTAGTTTCCCTCAAATATCTCAGAAACTCTGTAGAGTGAGATAGCTGCATCAGAATTTTGTGTACCTGGCAATGGAACAATGTCAGTCCAGAAGCCAGAGAGACCACACTTCCCACCTCTGTCTTCTTAGGCTGACTGAATATGCACAAGCAGGGACTAATCTGTCCCTGCTTGTTCCTAATAAAAAACACCACCCAGGTTTGTGCTAACATTTGCAGCTCTATTCTGGCTGAGGAGGCAGAACAACTCCCAAGAGTAAGTGCAGCAGCACTGGATACAGATGGTGAGACTACCATGCCATTATATTGCCCTAGAAAGAAAAGGGCAAACAAAAAGGAAAAGTGTATCTTAGAAGCACACAAGAAAAAGAAATACTACAGTTTTCAAAAGAGCAGTCAAAGTATACTCATCCACAAGCTTCTTCTGGATAGAGCCCAGAGAAGGGCCAAAAAGATGGCCCTTTAGCAAGATAGCTATTTCACTGTCAAAGTTGATCAGCTTGGAAAAAGGAGTGTAGACATGATTTTAATTCAACAGTCAACTTCCAATACACAGCTTTGGTCACTTTTAAGCACAATAATATATACGTTCATCACATCACATACAAGCAGTGAAGAGGCACCCAGCCATATGGAGGCATACAATGCTGCACACTTTTACCCCAGGGAAAAAGTAAGGTAAGAACTACAGAACAGGCTTTTGAAAATACTGATGGACCTTACCATTGTTCAGTTTGACAGCTACTCTCTCCATAGATTGACTTCAGGCCAATAGTTTTTACAAGCCAGCTGATAACTAGGTTTACACTCTTCACCATGATTTAAAAGAACAATAGCTAGATGGCCTTCTGGTGATAGCAGTTCATTGCTTTCGAATAGCTATTACAATTACTTTTAACCATAGAACAACCAACCTGTTCATTTCTGAGGACTTCAAATATACACGGTTTACAAAACATATATGCACAGTGTATTATCACAGGAAGAGTCAAAGATTGCAAGCAAACTGCACATTCTTCATCTGAACCAGAGCTCAGAACCAACTTAATTTTACTCAGTAATGTCTCACGCAAGTCTTCAGGAGTTTTATCATTTGCAAATATAGAAACATACTTAAACCAAGAGATTTCCATACAGGAAACACTCTGAGCTCTCATGCATCAAAACAGTTCCATTGATCAAAATGCCGTCTGAACAGTTGATACACAATGAGGATATAGCCTACAATACATAAAAACACAAGCTGCCCCATACTACAGAAAATTCTGACCTACTATTTCAAAATATATTAAGAGTAATCTTACTTGGAAAAATGGTAATTAGAACTTTAAAGTACCTGAACTGTATGCTCAGTGATAATTATATGTGCAACACTATGCCTAATGAGAATAAGAAATTTTCATATGGCAGATGTTCAAGTAGAAACAATACTATGGACATGACACTACTTATAGTTAAGATTGCTTTATATTTTAAGTAAAGAAATTCAAGTCATACTTAATAATTAAGCTCTAAATAATTACTGAAAAATTTTCAAATAATTTTTTCATCCTGTATTCTTCAGGAAGATAAACAACCTTCTAAGAAAGGTTCTGACCATATCTCATTGGTCTTCTGGTATCCTAAAAAATCAACAAGGGTGTCTTCCTTGTTGTCTTACAAAAACTGTAAATAACACTAATGTTCAAAGGGGTGAAGATGTCATATTTTGACTATTTTTTTGGAATACCCTAGTATTCTTGTATTTCAAGATCTATACATTTCTTTATTTGGCACTTTGATATTCTCAGACAGTAATATTTCATTCTGAGCATGTAAGCAAAAAGGCACCTCTCTCCTCCCCCTTCCTTAGCTGGTTTGAGGAGTTAATCACACAGTTTCCAGAAGTGCCAAAGTGAATCTGCCTACTCAAAAGCAGGGAATGGAAAGTGTGCTCACTACTCATGGAGCGGCACTGTAATTACAATACCACTCCAGTTTTGTATTTCTATCAAATAAATCTCCCTTGGGAAAGCAGATCGGTATCCTTTTACTATCAGGAGAGACTATAGGAAGTAGTACTTCTATATCATCATAACCAGTATAGATCACATTTACATACTAAAGCAGTGTGGTAGCACTTCGTTTTCACTCAAAGCCCACGTAGCAATCCGCGCGCACCCCAGATCCACCTTCCCGCCTCCAGAGAACAGGACGCACACACCCCAGCCCCGCCCCGTGCTGCTCAAGCCCCGCCCCTGGACACGCCCCTCTACTTGTGGCAGTCTTCCCCCTCGCCGGAAGAAGACCGCCCTCGGCCAATGAGAGGCCTTCCCTCGCGCCCAGGCCGCGCGGGTGATGGCCAATGGGAAGCCAGAAGCTGAGGCGAGGGGCCAATCAGCGGTCTTCGGTCCCGCGTAGCCCACGCGGGTAAGGGCCAATGGGGAGCCAGCACCTGAGGCGAGGGGTTCGAGGCGGTTAACGGTCGGTAGTTGGTGCCGGTCGGTCGCGGCGACGGACGTTTTGTGGCGCAGCCGGAGTTCGTCATCTTAGCAAGGCACCATGGTGGGAGACGGGGTCCTTGCGGCTGCGGGGGGAGAAAGGGCGTTTGGAGACGGGGTCCTTGCGGCTGCGGGGGGAGAAAGGGCATTTGGGACCGCTTCTGCTGCGGCACTTCGGGGGAATTCATGACTGCACCTGCTGCGGCAGGAGTCGCAGGCAGTCTCTCCTTGAAGTCCCCGCGGTAGCTCTAAGGCAGAAGGGTTGGGGAGAAGGAGAGAAATTAGTGTAAAACCTTTTTAACTTTAGGGCAGGCGAGGCATAGAAACCGGCCGATAGCTAGCAAGACGAGATATGTGCAAGGGAAGTCTGTTCGGAGCAGGCACCTCCCGCGCGAAGAGGCGAGGGACGAACTGAAACCTGATCCAGGAGGCAGGGAGATAACGGGAAAGAGCATGGTGGCCGCCGGCCGAATCTATGCGCCGTTTTTGGGCCGCCTTGGCGCGTGAAGCCGTAGACGGCATAGCGCGTGCTCCTGCGACGGCGGCGGTGAGGGACGGAGCGGGTGGCGCGTGCCGGGAGCCGCTCCTTGAGCGTAGCCAATCAGAGGAGGTGTGGCCGGTGACGGTGAGGGGCAGGGCGGGCGGCGCGTGCCGGGGGTCACTCGCTGGGCGTAGCCAATCAGGAGGGGGTCCGGCGGGCGGCGCGAGGGGTCGCGCGGGCGGCGCGAGACTCGTGGCGGATCTGCGGGGGTGGAGCGGAGACAGCGGGGCTTGATGAAGCTACCAAGGAAACGGGAAAGAGCAGCCCAGAAACCTTGCTTTTTCTTTCCTACCTCTGCTTTTTTCTAGATACCCTCTAACAGTAAACTAGAAAAGTAGCTTATTTCCATCTCAGGGGTAAGACAATTGAGGTATTGGGAGATTAAACATACATGGCACAGTTGCTTAGAATCAAAGGAGCTAGCTGAAAGGAGGCAGATTACAATCGATTGGGACTCTAAGACGATTTCACATAGGAATATGTATGAAAAAAATATGTACGAATTGTTTGGGCCTAGATACTGCTATGCTTATTATACAGGAAAATGTACTGAATGGTCCTGTGCAGGAAAGATTCTTGCAACAGTTACCCAGTACCTGGTCTGGTAACAAGTCAAGGAAGTTGGGGGGATATTATATAAAGATGTCTTCCAAAAACGAAAAGAAAGTGAAAAAGAGACCAGGCTGAATATTAAAGATGGAATATATATTCAGCATTGTAAGGGATAATGAATTTGTATTCACCTCTGTGTACATAGGAACTATGTTGTCTTTAGGATCTTCCAATATTCTCAAAGTCAGTGCAGGTCAGCTAAGGTGAGTAGTGTCTTGCCAGCAGCAGACAACTTGTTCACTAAAACTGTCACTTAAGAGCAAACAGGGAATATTGCAGCAAAGGAAGATCGTGGAAAGTACAACCCCATGGGCAGGTAGCCCCATGTCTCATTATCATTCTCTTTTTACTTTGCAGCGTGAATGCATATCCATCCATGTTGGTCAGGCTGGTGTTCAGATTGGCAATGCATGTTGGGAGTTGTATTGTCTTGAACATGGGATCCAGCCTGATGGTCAAGTGCCTAGTGATAATACTATGGGACGTGGAGACGATTCATTTAACACTTTCTTCAGTGAGACGGGAGCTGGTAAACATGTTCCGAGAGCAGTGTTTGTAGACCTAGAGCCAACCGTTGTTGGTATGTACCCAGCATTAAAGGTCTTAAGTCAAAAAGTGAGGATCCTTTATGGATTCCCTACTGTCTTTTTTTGTTTCTGTAGAACACTACAGATTTTAAAACATGTGTGTCTGGATGCTGTTTTGACATTTGAGGTTATTGTTATTTGAAAGAAATTAAATAATGGTCTACAGGTAACAATATCTGGAAAAAAAGAGAACTACTTTACGATCTGGATCATGTTTCCAGACTGCTGCACTGCATACAGTTTTGTTTGAGAGCTGTCCAGTATTATGTCTGTACCTGTAATGTAGTTTTCTGAGTGATCTTTGTGTTCATTGAATACAAGTACTGCTTTGTGTGTGCCTGATGTTTATCCTGAAACAAAGGGGCAGAAGTTATGCCAACTGTTTAGACTAGTCAGACAAAGCTGTGCGTAGTCAGAGATGCTGTCTACACCCTTTTGACACATGTGCTTCATGTGTAGTCACTAGGTTGCACACACAGAACAGATCAAATTTATGATGCGGTATTTTGGGGTTTTTTTGTAGATGAAGTGCGTACAGGCACATATAGGCAGTTATTCCATCCTGAGCAGCTCATTACTGGGAAAGAAGATGCAGCCAATAATTATGCCAGAGGACATTATACCATCGGAAAAGAGATCGTTGATCTAGTGCTAGACCGCATTCGCAAACTGGTAAGGATTCATGCTGCAAGTTAATATTTAAAATAATTGATACAGCTCTACAGCTAGCTATATTAATGGTTTGCTGGTTTTTTGTTCAGAATTTTGTGCATAGTTAATTGTTCAAAACAAAATAAACTTTTTATTTCCTTAAAATAAACTTTTTATTTCCTTTCCCTGGCCCCCCTTTAAATAAAAATTCAATCAGTTAAAACAGGACCTTTCAAGAACACTGTTTTTTTATTATAACAATGTAAAACTAGTAAACTTATGACAGAAATGATTTTGAATGATTATTCTAATACTGATTTCTCCAAAACCATCAATAACTTTTTTTTCTCCCTTTTTTTTCACCTCATTATAGGCTGATCTATGCACAGGGCTGCAAGGCTTCCTTATCTTTCATAGTTTTGGAGGAGGCACTGGTTCAGGGTTTGCATCACTGCTCATGGAAAGGCTGTCTGTTGACTATGGCAAGAAATCTAAGCTGGAGTTCGCAATTTATCCAGCACCACAAGTTTCCACTGCTGTAGTGGAACCCTACAACTCAATTCTAACTACCCACACAACATTAGAACATTCAGACTGTGCCTTTATGGTAGATAATGAAGCCATTTATGATATATGTCGTCGTAACCTGGACATTGGCCGTCCTACTTACACAAATTTAAACCGATTAATTGGGCAAATTGTTTCATCCATCACAGCCTCACTGCGTTTTGATGGAGCCCTCAATGTAGATCTGACAGAATTTCAAACTAACCTGGTTCCATACCCACGAATCCATTTCCCCTTGGTAACATATGCCCCTATCATCTCCGCTGAAAAAGCGTATCATGAGCAGTTATCTGTGGCTGAAATTACCCACGCTTGCTTTGAACCAGCCAACCAGATGGTCAAATGTGACCCTCGCCATGGCAAGTACATGGCCTGCTGCATGTTATACAGAGGTGATGTTGTGCCCAAAGATGTCAATGCAGCCATTGCCACTATCAAGACTAAACGAACCATTCAGTTTGTGGATTGGTGCCCAACTGGATTCAAGGTATGTAGCCTTTTAAGTGCTCGATATCTAAATGATTAGGAATTGTGTAGTCTTCAGAGGTGATAGTCATACTGCAATGTTGTAATGTCCCTGTTAAATATTTTGATAAAGTGCAAAATAACTCTAAGCTATTTTATTTGTAATCATGGTGATTTTTGATTGTTAACAGAAATGAGTCTTTAAGCCTTAGCACTCCTAAGGAAAGTTCTCATTTGTTTTCTTGAAGGTGGGCATTAACTACCAGCCTCCAACTGTGGTGCCAGGTGCTGACCTTGCCAAGGTGCAGCGAGCTGTATGTATGCTGAGCAACACAACTGCTATTGCAGAAGCATGGGCTCGGCTTGACCACAAATTTGATCTCATGTATACTAAGCGTGCCTTTGTGCACTGGTATGTTGGGGAAGGGATGGAGGAAGGAGAATTTTCTGAAGCCCGGGAAGACCTGGCTGCCCTTGAGAAAGACTATGAAGAAGTTGGCCTTGACTCGGTAGAAGCAGAGGCTGAAGAAGGAGATGAATATTGAGAAAACTAAAGCCTTGAAAAATTTATAACCAAAAAAAAAAATTGCAGAACCCTGTTTGTTTGTTTTCAAATGTGTTTCAAAATAAAGTTCCAAAGATTATACTGCTGCTTTTTCTTCTTCACTATTAATATGTGTATTCATGAAGGAAGGACCATTTGAGATTGCAGGTTTGGGTAGTGGATCTGTTACCTGCTTTAAAAGTGCATGGCAATTTTTACCTTCCTACATTGGCCTAGTAAAAAAAAAATCTAATATCCTTTACCAGTACTGTCACAGGGATAGAGCTTTAGAGACACATGGAAGCAGCTCTATCATGCAACATTTGGTTTGTGTAAAAAGTGCTGACCCAGTTGGTTAGAGTACGGTGCTAACAACACCAAGGTTGTTGTTTAAATCCCCATACAGGCCATTCAGCTAAGAGTTGGACTTAGTGATCCTTGTGGGTCCCTTCCAACTGGGAATATTCTGTGAAATAACTAGGCTTTTGTTTGGGGGGTTTGTTGGGGTGTGGATTTTTTTTGTTGGTCGTTAAGAAAGAATTGCTGTATTTAAATACAAAAAAAAGTCTGTTTTTGACTCTGGGAGACTGGAAGAACCCCTAGGTTTCAGCAGCCTAACGCATTAGGCACGCTGCTGCCGGCGGTAGCTGCTCCAAGCCGTGCCCGAGTGAAAGCCGTTCTGCACACAAACCACCGACCAAACACCCGTCAGCAAGGTCTTCCATTTATGAGCCACCGTTCCCAGTCCGTCTCACACTCCTCAAGGATCACTTCCGGTTTATCTTCGCACTCGAGAGCTCCGCCAGTGTACGGCGCTGCTCTGTCATGACGGAGCACTCTCGGGAGTGCCCACACAGCAACGGAGTCACGCTAAGGCCACACGGAACCTTGTACGAGGGTACCTGCCGCGGGGCAGCCGCCCACTGGCGACCGAACCCGCCTTCGCGCAGCGCCGCCTGGAGGCGGCTCTGCCCACCGCGGAAGTGCAGGGCTCCGCCCCGAGAGGCGGCGGGTGCTCTCTCCGCTCCTGCGGGCGAAGTTTTCGGGACCATGGTTCAGCTTTACAACCTGCACCCGTTCGGGTCGCAGCGAGTAGTGCCCTGCAAGCAAGAACCGGCGCACTTCTGCTGCGGCCAAGACGTGCTGTTCGTGGCCAGCACGGCGGCCAGCTGCAGGGTGGAGGTGTTCGCCGTGCGCGAACAGGGCCGCTGCGAGGCCCTGGGCTCCTTCGCCACGCTGGGTCCCGTGCTGCGCATGGCGCACAGCTCGGCAGGTTAGTCCCGGCGACCGCTGGCTCCGTGAGTGCTCACCTGGGGAGGACGTGTCAGGCTCGAGTGCGTGGACCGGCCCTGAGGCTCCGCCGAGCGGGAATGGCGGACCGGGGCCGGAGGGCAGCGGGCGGCGAACAAAGCCGGTAGGGCTCCGCCGCGGGAGGAGGACCTGGCCCTCCCACCCGTCTCTCCCTCAGACTTTCCCTCAGACTTCCTCTCAGGCTCCTTCTCAGGCTCCTTGTCGCAGAGCTCCCTCCGAGCCCGAGGTGGGGGGCGCCTGCTGGAGCGGGCTGGCCAGCAGGCCGGGCTGGGAAGCGCGGGCCGGTCCCAGCGCCGGCAGCGCTCGGGCCGGCAGGGAGGGTGCGCATCTTCCTTCGTCGTCTGCCTCCGCCTCGGTTGCGGTCTGTGCTCCCGCTCCTGCTTTAGTTTGTTTTGTTTTGTTGGGGTTTTTTTTTGTTTGTTTGTTTGTTGTTGTTGGGGGTTTTTTGCTTTGTTTTGTTTTGTTTTGTTGGTTTGTGGTTTTTTTTGGGGGGGGGGTTGTTTGTTTTTAGAGCACGGAGTGGGTGGTCGTTCCAGCCGATCCCACAGCTTTTCATGAGTCTGTTGCTTTCTATGGTCTGTACAGAACAAAACATTTTCTCATTAATGGGTATGAGGAGGCGGGGGGGGGGGGGAACCTTGTCTGCAATCACAACTCATAGAGAGGATTCACATAGGAGTTACTCTGGGCTTACATCTGTAAGTCCTTTTTTTTACTGGTGTGTGAAGTGTGTGCCATCCAGCAAAGAAATTTGCACTTTGTATTTAATTAGAGAAAAATTGGTGAAAAGTGTTTTTGGAATTTTTTGTAAGAGTTCAGACTTGAAGATGTTCTTTGTAGTGCACTACAGCAGGTAAAAAGCTCGGAAACTGTCCTCTATTTTTTAATGATATATCAGTATGCTTTCTTTTAAGGAGACTATCTGGTGACAATTGAAGAAAAAAACAAAGCAACTTTCCTAAGAGCATATATGAACTGGAGATGCATGTCTGCAGGAAGTTCTCGTGTGTGTGTTCGAATGGTTGGTCACAAGATGGAAGAGTCATACAGTGAAACCTTAAAAGAACAGATGTCAGTTGTTGAAATGCCACTTTCAGATCCTCCACTGTGCATTTCATGTTGTCCTGTGAATGGAGATCTTCTTGTGGGCTGCAAGAATAAACTAGTCATGTTCTGTTTGAAATACCTGGTCATAAACCAGAATTTGACTGTGTTAGATTTTGAACGGTCCTTAATTTTGCACATTGATAACCTCATTCCTGCTGAAGTTGCATTTTGTGCTAGACATATAGCCGTAACAACAGAGCTGGATGTTCTAATCCTGAAACTGGAACTGGTCCAGCAAAGTGCAGACAGGACAGAGCAATGTGCTCAGGGAGTCAGTGCATCAGAAAAGGCTGTGGATGGAGGTAGGTGCTGAAATAATTTTTTTTTTTTTTATCTCCAAGAATCTGCTAATTGATTCCCGTTGTTCTGAAAGTAGTCTCAAACAAGGTCTTTGCCCTTCAGAAAATACTTCCAGATTGTCCTATCGCTGACTATCAGCTGGATATTCTAGGGCATGAAAAGTTGTACCAACCTGCAGCTGGAGGTAACATTTCAAACAAATATGCCATCATGCTGCACACTAGAGGATAGTACAGCCTCTGCAGACATGGAATTAGGTCCCTGTGTTAGGGTGCCACGATGGGCCAAGTTAAAGTGGCAGTAGTTCGGTGTGCTGTGTTCAGAAGAATTATTCTATCAGTGTCACTGCCTAAGTAACTAAAGGCTTACAAAATTAAGAATGTTTCTGTTGTGATACCTGTGTGCTTTTGTAACTGTTAGGCTCAGAACCTGCCATAGTCAAGCAAATTCTACTTTTTCAGGTCTTTATCTTATTCAGAGGCTTGCCTTAGAATTCTAGAAATCCCAGAAGTAGATGTACTCAGGAGGTTTCATTCCTGTGTATTGCAAGATATCAATCCATATGTAATCAATTATCAATTCCCACTTTTCCAAACGTGTATGTATCAGATCAACACCAACAAACATTAGGAAGGTCCTTTCTGTATAACTGAAGAAACTTAAAAGGATGGTCTTTTAGAAATGGAAACTGTACCTAGAAAAAATTTAAAGGTAAATAAGACTTTTCAGATGGGGACAATATAAATGTGATATTCTTCACTGAGTGGACATGGATCTTTTCTCGGATAATAGCATCCTGCCCCTAGCTGTTTTTATTACTGAAAACTACGTAGAAAAGTTCCAGTTACTTTGTGAGTGTTATTAGGATTTGCTTTCCAGGACTGAAGTGAGTTTAAGATAGCACAACTTCCTGTGATAGCTGCCTTTGCCTTCTCAAAAACTCTTCAGCCAAAAGTCAACATTTTTTGATGACCAGCCATTTGCGGCACTGGTTGCCTTGGACTTACCTTTTATTGAACAGTTTACCTGTTTTGGTTTTTCCCCCCAGAAATCTTGACTCTTAAGTACTCAGACTGTTGGGGCTTAAATAGGAATTGTTCCCATCTTCTAGCATGGTTGTCTTCAAAATCTTGTGGTTTGAGGGAGCCAATGCTAGCTAGCTAGCTGTAATTGGAGTTTTTAATTGATACTATGTCATACCATTTTCTTACTGCTGAGTGGAATGGTTTGAACAATTAAGATAGCATTTTCATTCCTCAGGTGTGAAAGATGAAAATCCTTCAACATATACTTTACAGCTTGAATTAGATGAGTTCATCATATGTCAGAAGCCAGTGGAACTGCTTGGGGAAGAAAGTAAGCTATGTGAGATACCCATCACACTGGAATCCACTGAGTTACCTACAGAAGACACAAAGCGCTTCCAAGTGCAGTATCTGCTTTTCAGGTATTTCAGACGTATTTTCCCTTTTATGGGTTAATTTACTAAAAAAAACCAAACTGAGTTGTGTGTTTTGTCTTTTTGAAAGAAAACTCCTGATATTTTGACTTCTGGGGTTTTTATAAGGTTTGGTGTTTCTCTTGAACTGAGGAAATTATGGGATACCAAAGAAAGCCCAGTTTTTAGTATCTTCGAATATTTCACTTGGAAGGGATCTGCAACAATCATCTAGTGCAACTGCCTGACCACTTCTGGGGTGAGCCGCTGTTAAAGCATATAATTAGGGGCACAGTCTAAACACCTCTTTAACAGTGACAGGTCTAGGGCATCAACTGCCTCTCTAGGAAAACTGTTCAGTGTTTCACCGTTCTCGGTAAGAAAATGCTTCCTCATGTCAAGTCTGGACCTCCCCTGGCACAGCTCTGAGCCCTTCCCAGGTGTCTTGTCCCAGGATCCCGGGGAGAAATGTTCAGCATCTGCGTCTCCAGGTCCCCTCCTCAGGAAGCTGATTTAGTCTTCCTCTTTCATCAAAATTTCTATCAAAAGTCAAGGAAGTATTGATGTCAGGGTCCAACAGTGAGTTCCAAAGCAAAGGAGGGAAAAGAATGACACATAATGTGAAAAGAAATAGTATTGGAGATGGTATGATGTTCCATATAGCCCAGTGGAATAAAAAGAGAGAGAGAGAAAAGAAGATTAAATTGAGGTCAAAATCAATTGCAGGATTTCTTCAGTGATCTCAGACTTTGACATGCATCTTGCACACAAGCAAAGAGAGAGGATTTTGATTGCAGGAACTCAATACAGCTCTATCTAGCTGTGCCACTTGCTTCTTAGCTTCTACAGTGGCATTAGTACTAGGAGCGTGCATTGTTGTTGAGTGTTAAACATGAGCTATGCCTTTTATAGCCAGTGCTGTTTACTTGTCCAAAGTATATAATCGTAATTTCTCACTGCGGTCCCGTGTTGTTTTGGACTTTTTTCCTAGACGTTTTGCACCTGACCAGTCGCCTTTTGGGTTTTGTGAAGAGACGAAGTTGCACTCTCTTCAACTGCTTCCTGTATACCAGACAGGTATATGGATATGCATGAATGCACTATGGACTGTGTCATAGGAGACTTGTGAAAGGAAGGAACTTCTTTGTATATCCTGTTTGTATATCCAGTGTGATTTCTGTATGATTTGTTTTTAAATTGATATCTTTCCTCCCTTTTCAATGATTTAAACCGAGCTTCTGTTAACAAAAAAGTCTTTTAATTTCTCCAAGTTCTACATAAACCTTGAACTAGAATATCAATTCATCACACCAAAAGTGTGACTAAATCAGCTTTTATCAGTTCTGTACCAATAAGTTTTGTGTTGCAAAACAGTCAGTCTTTACATTGCGTTAAGAAAATTCTCTGTAGTGTTACAAGGTACTAGACTGCCACTCAACCAGCCAAGGAAATCAGAGTAGTAAACTTTAATAATCACTAAGACACTGGTTACCTTTCTGAAGGGCTTTAATTAAAACTGGAAGGGATGAATGCAGACTTTAGGGGTTCACTAGCTCAAGCCCTAAAAGACCCGTGGAAGGATTTAATGCTGTATGTTAGCAGGCAGATTTCATAGAATGTCCTGAGTTGGAAGGGACTCAAAAGGATTATCAAATCCAACTCCTGGCCCTGCGCAGGAGAACCCCAAGAATCCCACCAAGTGCCCAAGAACATTTTCTAAATGCTCCTTGAGCTCTGGCAGGCTTGGGCCGTGACCACTGCCCTGAGGAGACTGTTCCAGTGCCCGACCACCCTCTGGGGGAAGAACCTTTCCCTAATACCCAACCTAAACCTCCCCTGACACAGCTTCATGCCATTCCCTCAGGAACTGCATGTAGAGTGCTCTTGGGTCTCTCCTCAGTCTCCTCCAGGCTGAACAAACCAAGTGCCCTCAGCCACTCCTTGTATGGCCTCCCCTCCAGACTCTTCACCATCTTTGTAGCCCTCCCTTAGTCTTTTCTCTAATAGCTTTATATCCTTCCTGTATTGTGGTGCCCCAAACTGCCCTAGGACTCAAGATAATGCTGCCCCAGTGCAGAGCAGAGCAGGACAATCCCATCCCTGGCACCCCGGCAATGCTGTGCCTGATGCATCCCAGGATGTGGTTGGCCCTTGACTTTTACTGACTGCTTACTCAGTTTGAGATGGTTTACTGTCTGCTGAGTAGTAGTGCCTCATTTAACTTGCAGCTGACTGAAAAGAATGAGCTACTTGCCATTTAACTCCAGCTGTCATACGCTCTCATGTGGTTTACAGGCTTTGACAAGAGGGTCTGTAGAAAATGAACACAGCTGTTACGTGCTAAAGTGGCGTCCTAATAAATTCTGCCATTTCTATTCTTTCCTTTCCATAAGTGATGGCCTATTTTTTTGTGAGCTGCAGTTCTGGATGAGCATTCATTCCAACTTAAAAGTAATTGTCTAAGATCAGGCTTTCAATCCATGGATGCTTAGTTGTGGTGAATTTACCAGGACTCTCCAATGCTGAATTCTATAGAATTTCTTCACTAGGTGCTATGACCATATTTTTGTGAATATGCCTCCAAATGAGATAACATGTTGTACAAATTTTTGACATGCGCACTGAGCTTCATATAAAACTTCTTTTTACTAGCTGCTAAGAAAACTAGTCTGCAACTTGGCAGGTTTGATTGTGTCTTTTATGCATCAGGCTTGGAATGGAATTGTCAGGTTTTGATTTATGAAGTACATAAAATGCCTTTCTCGTTGTTACATCTAGGAAGTTCTGCAACAGCCTATGAGGAAACTGAGAACAAGAGAAAACTTCTGAGTCTCTTTTGCTTTTTCTCTTTACCTCATGTTGGATATCTCTACTCTATTGGGAAGTTAGTAGAACTAATTTCTACTTACCAATATTCAGAGAAGTCAGAGCAGGCAGTCCTCACGCCACAGTTCCTGCATGTCATTACAAGGTACTGTGTTTATGATTTTACTGATAGTATAGCTGTGTTTCTCTATGCTGCTGTCCTTTTTAAATTTTTTTTTCTCTCTGATAAGTCCTTCATAGCCTCCTGGAAATCTCTGGGCCGGCTTACGTGTTAGTTCAGCATACCCTCCGGCTTAGGCTTTAAAGCACATTTCTTCAAAGGAAAAAGAGCTGATTCACTGTAGTCTTGGCTACTTGATTTTTGCAAGTCTTAACTTCTTTCCTTCTTTATTGTGTTTTCTTCTTTCCCCTCTAGTCAGAACCTGCAGTGCTTCACAGTGCGGTGCAGTGCAGCAGCAGCTCGTGATGAGGATCCATATATTGACACAACGGTGAAGGTACACCTCTCATTATCTCACTAAAAGAATGGGGGTAGAGCTGTAGCACTTAGTTGACTTACGTTTTCTTTTGAAATCCTGTTAGTTTCTAGTGGCTGAACCAATAAAATACAATAATATCCAAAATGAATGTTTTACTTCAGGCTATGGCATGTTGTATTTTGGTGGTCTACAGATGTCTCAATGAAACAATCTATTATTGCCATGTAAAATCCTTGACCATTAGCAGAATGTTTTCAAAAACATGAAAAGCTATAAAATCACTTCTTTTTTAAACTAAATTCCATGCTTTTCTGTATAAAACTGAACAAAGGATGCAGAGTTTTCTTCTAGCGTGTGATGTTTCTCTCTCTTAGGTGTCCTTGAAAAAACAGTTTTTCTAAAAGGCATGTATGCAATTGAACAAGTCTGCTACCAAATATTTAGGGCATGTTTTTTAGGAGGAGAGCTTTTGATCCTTGGAGGTCTAAACTTTTCCCCTTCGTTAAATTGCTTATCAGTAAAAATGTATTGAATGTAAACATCGTGATACACATTAATAAAAGTAATAGGAAAGATAGACGGAGGGGTATTTTAAGATAGCATTTAAGGATTTCTTCTGAGCATATAGACAGGAGACATAAAGAAACCATAGGACAGTAGAAGTTTTATAAAATTTTCAAGAGAAAATTTTTAAAATTTTCAGTACAAACATGTATTCTCTGCTCTGGATAGCTAATACCAGCACTTGACACAATCTTTCCTGTCCATTCTCCAGTCTGAGCTTTCTGTGTTTTCACTATGGGTTACATTGAAATTCATCACAATTCCTCCAGTCAGGCAACAGGCTGCCTCCCGTCTCTGTAGGAGTTTTGGAGAGGTGTGAAGGCTGCAGTCCTACACAGATTTCCGTGCTGCAGCTTGCCATCCACAGTCTGCCCACCCACTCTGGCATGGATCCCTCCATGGGCTACAGTCCCTCAGGGCTGTCCGTGCGCTCGTGTGAGTCCTTCCTGGGCCAGTTCCCTCATGGGTGTCCCTGCCCCAGTGTCGAGTTTGAAGTGTGGTGGTGAATTTTATGATTTGCTATTACTATTTTTCCTGCTTTTTTTTTTTACACCAGTTTTAGAGCTGCCTCATTCTGGGTCTCACTAGCCCAGGGCAGTCTAGAGCCTCCAGATCACCACTGCAGGCCTCCACCTCTTACAAGAAATGTTGAGGTGTCTTCAAAAAGCAGGTTACACATATAATGCTGTGTTGTCTTGTGTCACTGTGTATGTTAATTTGTAAGTGTAGTCTTTTATCTTTTTAAAGCTGTAAATTTAGAATATTTCTGTGCAAATGAGGTTGCATTTTTCAATTTTTAGTTCAGTATAGATGATAGCATATGTTTTATGTGAAAAGTGCATATAGAACAAATTGAGGAAATAATACTGGCTATGTAAGGTAACAATAGGCAAGCAAATATAATGCTTCTATCTGTAATTGCTTTTTATAAGCAACTGAAATCAAGACTTTCATAACCAGGCAGTCTTTTAAAACGTGGCCCAAATCAAACTATTCAGGACAAAGTTTTCCTTGTTAGGCATGTACCTCAG
Organism: Pachycephala philippinensis; assembly: GCA_013397055.1. NCBI lineage: Eukaryota > Metazoa > Chordata > Aves > Passeriformes > Pachycephala > Pachycephala philippinensis. The sequence goes on from VWZT01003070.1 coordinate 57,106, forward strand.
GTTCTGTTATTTTGAGAAACATAGCTGAAACTGTCCAGTTGCTTTGAAGAGTGAAATAATTTTTTTTTCACTCATTATTAAATGATTCCTGTTAGGCGTTTATGAGTATTTTTATTCTTGCTTGAATGAAGCACTCAAAGTTAGCAAAGCCAGTGAATGTTTTTAATGTCAGATCATTGTACAAAGGTTACTTTTTTTTTTCCTGATTTATTTAAAAACTCAACATACATACCAAGTGAAATTACAAAACAGTCACTTTCCTTTATAGGCTTGTCCACCTGTCACACTGGATGTCTGTACATTAAGAATGCAGCTTTTTATAGGACCAAGAGCTGTCTGTCATTTCAAAAACCATATAATTCTTTTGACTAAGGCAGACACAGAAGATATTACTGAAAGAAGAAAGCCTACAAGAAGGATGCTGTAAGGATTTGTGTCTTTTAGGGAGATGGTAGTTATAGCTCTGTGTACAGTGCTGAACTTGTGGATATTGCAGTTGAAGAGTGGTTCCTCTTGAAAAACTCTTTAGAAATAATTGTCTTCTTAGTGATTGAGAAGAGCAATCAAACTTTTTTGTTAAATCAATTCTATTGTATTTACTGGCATAGAAGAAATGAGCATGAAGTCACAAATGCTTGAAATCAACATAATGTTAAAATAACATTGCTAAGAATTTATCCTGAGAATTAAAAAATTATTTATCTTGAGAAAAAATGTAGAGTACCAAAAATATGTAGCGCCAAAGCTACAGGTTACAAAATACGTTGCAGCACAACATTAAAATGTCTTATCTTTGGCTAAGGGTTCTTTCCAAGAAAATTTCAAACATCACTATAGTTATCCATGACAAAAGTTGGATCAGACTTTGCCCCGAGTTACTGTTGTAGCATGTATGTAGCCAGAGGCGTATGGGACTTTTTACAGGTTTCCATGGAAACTGCTATACCCCTTCCATTTTTGAAGGCTTTTCATAAAACAGCTAAGCAGCTATTCTAAACAGCTATTCAGAAACCACATTTATTAAAGTCAGTTTAAGTTAATTAACAAGAGTGGAACAGCATTAGTTGATTGAGGAGTTATTTGGACCAGTATTTCTTAAAGTCTAGAGCAGACATTATTCAGAAGAAGAAAAGGAGAAGCCTGTCAGGGAAAATGACTATTCAAAATACTGTAGTTTTCTTGCATAAAGGATGTTTTCTGCCAGTTGTGTTGTTTCAAATATTCTAATTGGCATTTGAAGAAGATACGCTTTTTCCCTTCTGTAAAGAATGTAAGTTGGACAAATACTAAGCTACTTAGCGCCATAATTTGAAAATAAGGATATAAATATCCCAGTACAGTTAAAATAAAACCAAAAACCAGAACAAAAAGAGTCTGTTTTCGTACAGTGTTTTTAACCCCAGGGCTTTATAGACCCAGCCAGCATTTTAGAATAAAAGCATTCTGACACCTCTTTATGCCACGTCTTGGAAAATACTTTGATAGAGCTGCAGGGGCAAACATGCACTAAGTCCTTACAGGAGGTAAGTAAACAGCTAATTTAAATTACTTAACTGTTCAGGATCTGGTTGGATAAGGCCCTGGGCAGTCTGACCTGTTCAGTGGGTGGCATCCCATGCCTATGACAGGGGGGTTAGAACTAGATGATCTTTAAGGTCCAAGCCAAGCCATTTGGTGATTCTATGATTTCTGATACTCCCTGGTGTTTAACACAGAAGAAGATATAGTAGACAGTTCTGATGATGTCTCTGATGTATGAACATGCCTATCCCTGTTCTCTTGTTAGCTAGTATGACTTAAATTCACAGCTTAACTCTCCAGCACTTACTAGTCTGCAAACATACCTATTTATGCATTTGAATTATGAAATGAGTGGGGTTTTTTTGGTTGCATAGTGTTTATTTCAACAGTGACGACTCAACTCTTTTCCTTTTCTCTAGTTACAGAAAGGCTGACAGCACCAAATCCAGAACAAACTCCGAGTCAGAGCCTGGTTGGAATTTATATATTATAAACACTGTTTCAACAATTCAGCTTTACAGAGAAATGGTATTACTCAACTCCTGTTTTTCTTGTTTGCTAACTAAAAATAAGTACTGTTAATTAATCTCTGATGCACGTCATTGCTGAATATAGTGTAATGTATTTCTTAAGAATAGCCCATAATCCTGTTTCAAATGTCTGCCGTCCTCATTAGAGTTGTTTCTGTATATTCTTAATTTTTGTCAGCAGCCTAAGTATATCCTGTGTCTGTTCTAGGTAGATTATAGTAGAACTTATGAAAATGTTAAAACTGAGAGCTGCATCCATCTTCTAAGCGAGGCTCACTTACTGGTCAGAGCAGCTATAATGGACCCTCATTTCCTTAAATCAGATGAGAAGGAAGATCTTCTAAGAGCATTCAGAGAAAGTTGTGCTTTCTTAGGAGACTGCTACAGCAGGTATGTTTTGGATGTCAGAGTGGTATAGGTGAGCTATGTTTCCAGTAGTGTAACCTTAAAATGAAAATCCGTAATTCTTTGCTGTTTTACATTAGTATTGCGTATGTAACACAAATTTTTCTGTTTTACAAAATCGGCTTAATCTAGTTCTCTCTTCAGTATCTGGTTGTCTTTATTGTTGTTAAACAGAATTCAACACTATGTTGAATATGAACAATAGATGCAGATAACTGATGTGCCTACGACTTTGTTTGATGTAGTCTTAGTTCTTATAAAGAGTGATGGCAAAAGCATTGCCCTTGGTTGTTTTGTTACTTTTTTCGTCTCTATTTCCTTCAGGTTTGACACAAAGGACTACCACCTTGCTTTGCCATACTACAGAATGTCAGGTTTATCCATGAGTGAAGTTTTAAAGAGACTAGTTTCAGAAGGTGATGAAATACAGACATACGAGAGAGGATTTATATTTTACTTAACTCATTCTCTTAATGAAGACTCAAATGAAGAATTGAGTAAGGTAGAAATAAGTTGGTTTATTTGTAATCTGCTAATTTAGTTCTGATTTTAAGAACTGTGTATCAAATATTAATCAATTCCCCTTTGAAAATGCTGAGCTGCTTTTTTAGTTTCACAGTTATTCTTTTTCACAGTATTTTTATATTCCCATTTTTGTTGAACAGCAAGCAGCACCTGTGATGCTTTGGGCTGCTTTCAAGCAACATCTTACAGGTTTGGCTATCATGATGCATGTTGCTAGTGATCTGGTTCCCACTTGCACAGAGACACTTCTGTTTTAGGAAAGCCCTGCTTCAAATTTCTGTCATCTCTCATTTCTGTAGCAAAACAAACTATTTCTTTGAACATTGCTAAATTGTACAGATTGCTAAAAACAATTCTTTTTGCTGGTGGGTGTTCTAGCATGCCAGAAAATGGGTTGAATCACTACCAGTTAGAAATCCTTCACTTTTACCAGTAGGGAGGAGAGAGGCAGGAAAGGCACTGTGATTTGATAGCTAAGCTGAACTTGTCTGTTTTAAAAAAAAACCCAAACAAACCAACCACAAAAAACAAAACAACAGAATGGCACTACTTTCATATGCAATAGAAGACTGTATATCTGAAAAGATCTAAACTGTCAAATGGCTTTTATTTCAATAGGAATCAGGAAATAAAGTTCTCCAGATATTCTATCTCGTGGACCCTGTGCAGCTGCCTCATATCCTTTGCAGTCCCTGCATGAGAAACGTATGTCCTTTGACAGCTGTGAAGTATCTTCAGAAAATAGAAAAGATGATGCCATCAGTGGTCCTGACACTTACTAAGGCTTTCTTGGCTCTGAAAATGGGAGACCTGACAATGTATGAACATGAAATGGAATCCTATAAGGAGGTAAATTATGCTGAGAGCATGAGCTATTCATGCTTTGTAAAGTCCAAGTCAGTAGTTTGACTTTTAGTTGCATTTTACAGTAAAAGAACCTTTTGGTCACTCCCCTTCCTCCTGATATGCTGTGTAGACTCCACTGAATGTCTGCAGTAACAGTAGAATGGGGGGCTGGCATACACTGGGACTGTACAGTTTACCCTGCAGGTAGGGTAGGGTAGCCTTGTCTTGATGAAGACTTACCGAATAAGCAAGTTTTGAAGCTCTTAATCAGTTAAATCTTGATCTTAATCTCTTAATCTTGATAAATTAAATGTTGTTTAGTGGGATGTAGCCAACTCTGCCAGTGCTCTTCAGCTGCATGGGAAGATTGTATAGTAGCATTTCTGCACCTCTCTACCTGTAATTAATATGTGATATGCCCATGAAAACACCATCTGTATGCGAACAGCTGTTAGAAAATTGCTCTTGAACAGAGTATTTGTCCATTGTGCTCACAAACCGAAGTTCCTGTAAACAATTTCACATCTTATGTGGAATCAAAGCACTTAACTCTTATTAAGACCAGATCAGAACCTACTTCTGTGCTATCAGAGTAAGAATTCCTCATCACTGGGGGCAAAAATGTTAGTGGAGCTGTGTCTGCCATAGATGTTCGCATGTGTTAGACCAATCTGTAAATTACTTCTTGTTAAGTTTGATCAAGACTGTGGAATATTCAAAGGTAATAGAGTTTGAAACAAAGACTTTTTTTCTTATAGTGGAATATTGGGAGTCTAAGCGCTTTTGATATAAATGGATAGCTGTTTCAAAGTTACATATCATGCTTTGGTGGAGGAAGTCCTGCAGAGTTTTAAAAGGTAGCCATTTTTGAATTGCAAGGTGGGAACTGTGGGGAGCTGTTTCAAGAATTATTTTCAGCACCAGCTGCTTTTGCAGCACGATCAAATTGAATTGCCATGTTGTGAGCAAATATAAACTGCATGGATGTTATTTTGACAATAAGATGGTTTAGGCTTGAGTGGTTTTGGTTGGATTTTCTTTCTTTCTAATCTGATCTATTAAATATATTGTATTGCATTTCACCTTTAAAAAAGCATTTTGTTTTAAAGTAGGAAAAAAACCACTTTCAGAAGGCTAATCTGAATTTTCCTTCTAGGTCTGCCTTATATTTCTTGTGTAATTCATCTAATTTACTTAGGCATCATTTTTCCACAGTCTTTAATAATATGTTATACTCACCTTCAAAAGCACTCACATACCCTGAAATAGCATCCTGTTGCACAAAGTGCAGCACATTTTGATCATTGTTTCAGGGGTATTTTCAAAATAAAAATCATACTTCAGCAAAGTAGTCTACTGAAATTTAGCAAAGTAGCCTCTTGAAAGGTCAGCCAGTGATTTTTCAAACCACCCTGTATGTCAAATGTCTTGGATTTCTTTGTAAATTCCATCTTTCTTATGTGCACACTAACTCCATCTTTCAACAGCATGTTACTTGCTGTGTGTAGGCACAATGCCCGTTTTTCAGGAGTCGCTGCTCCAGAATGTGATTTGGATCTCGGTCTCTGGAGGGCTACTCTATGAATTGCAGAAAGGATTTACTTTCTTCCCTGACTACTTCCATCTAAATTTCACTGCCTGAGGAAATACTGAGTTTATTGAGTAGAATCATATATATATATATATTGAATTCTTTACCTGATTTATATCTTATTATGCTTGTAGACAACACTGGCTTGTGGCTTCATTGGGCAGCCACGACTCCTACAGCAGCGTAAAGAAGGAGTTGTTATACCAACTGAGTTTGCTGTTCACCTGAAGGAGATGCAGCCTGGTTTACTGGTGGCTGCCACTGTGGCTTTACATGAGAACAGCAAAATTGAACTCGAAGAAGCAGATACCTTTTTCAAGGTTGGCCTGTGCTTGTGTTTTTGCTTCTTTTTTTTTCATAGTGACATTGTTGTGGGTAAGAAAAGCAGCCTCAGCTGCTCCTTCATTCACATTTCAGCATTTCTTCAGAAAGAGCAAGATGAGGGCTGGATATATTCTAGTCGTGACAGATGGTTACAGAGTCAGAAACTGGACCTTTTGGAACAAAAAACTGGTTAAGTAAAGAAAAAAAGTCCATTAAATGTCCATTGAGTTCTTCGCTTTTTACCCTGCCACTTGAATGGAAAATACCCTGGTCTCCGAGCTCTTTCAGTGGCTTCCTAGTGATTGAGCTTCCTAAGGCCACTGAAATTTAACAGAATTTAGATAAATTAATTCCATAAGCTCCTTTTAAAGAAATCTTTAGGATTAAAACATACCTCTAAAGAATCAGGCTTACGTGTGAAGGTATATAATGTTCTGATGATCAGTATAAATTGGTGAAAGAAAAGTGTGTGTCTGCAGTTTATAAGAAGAAATACTAATAGTTTTTCTAGTGTCCCTGAAGTTTTCTTTCTTTCAGCTGAGAATAGACAAACCTTTTTTCTTCTTTTATCTACAGTGCATAGCAACACTTGGGTTGAAACGTGTTCTTCAGTGTACGTGTGTTGCAGTCTTACTATATCCGTTACTGTGAAAGGCCTGTATCAAAAAGAGCAAGTCATGTAGTTCGAACTAGAACAAGTGGTGTTGTTTAAAACCATTTGGAAACCAAGTAAAAATCCTTTTTTGCTGGCACAGCAGATCTTAAAACATCTTCCTTGTGGGTCTTACCATGATACCCAGCTGAGCTACACAGCGTATCTTATCATGGACTACAGAGTCTTCTTTTGAAGACGCCTACTTGTGTATTGGCATATATAAAAATCCTCCTCATTAGCAGTCTGTAAATACTTGCTGACATTTGTACTGACATTTCTGGCAGTGGAGTAAATCTTGAAGAAGAAATCAAATCTCTTGGTCAGAATTTACTACCTTAAAATCATTTAATGAACTTTTTACTTTGCCTGGCAGTGTATTACATAGAATCACTGGACAAAAAAAGGAATCAAAATTCTGCTTCTAGTAAAAGTGAAAAACTGTTCCTCCTGTCTTTTCTAACTTTTGCTACTAATAATCACCACAGTCTCACTTGCTGTTTTCTGTCGTTTTTGTTCCTAGATGTTGTGTAGTAACAGTGAAAACACTGTTCCCCAGCTCCTGGTGGATTTCTGGGAAGCTCTTCTTGTAGTGTCCTCTCAGGAAGAAATACTTCAGGAGCTCCTATTGAGGGTTACTTCTCAGTATGTTTGGAGAATATCAAAGAAGCAACTTCCTGAGACTAAGCCATTGAAAACAACAGAGGATCTAGTAAGTTGTAAACCACACAGAGGAAGTTTTAGGACTGCAGTATTCCTCCAAAATCTATCCAAGTATCATCCTTAATATTTTAATTCTAGACAGTTTATCTCTTAAAAGAAGCAAGAGTGAAATTAAATAAGGTGGTGTGCAGTTGCAAATTAGTATTGCTGACTCTGGGCTGTCCTGCTCCTTGGGGAGATTTGCAAATATACTTCCAACAGGAATCTCAGCTCTGGATAGAAATAAGGGTCTAAACGAAACAATGAGAATTTGTCAGGTGGATTATTTACAATTTTAGAAAGCTAACTAAATGAGAAAATTCTGTTAATGATGAATTCTAAAGAATTATGAACAGGAAAGCTGAAATACAGAACTAAGAAGTTTCCAGTTTATTTGTTGTTAAATTGCATGAACCAGGAAAGAAAGGGTAGATGCTCTTCTAAATTATGCTATTTGAGATCAAAATTTTCTTTACTCACAGCGAGTTTCACATGGGACTGTCACTAACAGAAATGTTTCTTTTATTGCAACTTGATTCTGTCTTGTATAGATAAACTCCTGTAGTCATTTTGGGTTGATTTTCCCATGGGTAACTTCCATAATGTCATTGGGATATTCGTCTGATAAAGATTACCATGAAGACATCTCAAGACTACAGGTATGAAACAGGTATTACATCTTGCTGCTTACATCTTAGATTCATTCTGCAAATGTTCATGTATGTATGAACAACTTTCTCCAGCAGACTCTCCTCCTTCTTCCCCCCTAAGTTATCCAAGTCGAAATAAATGGTCGGCTGAATTGATGGAAGAACAAAATACTGAAGAGTTCTGTTGATAACCGTATTTACACTTGCATCCACTCTAAACTTGCTTTCTCAGTTTTCAGCAATATTTATTAAAAGAAGTATTATTTCAGAATTATTCCAACAAGTAAGGGCTTCTGTTCTGAGGTTATGGCTAGCATTTTTTGCAACGTTTGTCTTAAATCCAAACAATACTTTTTCTTCTTGTCTTCAGTCTCTTTTATGTAGTCAGTCAATCAATATAGCTTCAGCTCTGCCTGTTTTGGAGCGCCTGACAGAGGCCGACAACGTCGGCCTCACCATCCGTGTTCTCTGCAATACCCGTCTGGGCAAGTATGAGGAAGCCATTGACCAACTTCTCAAAAAGTGTCCTGATGCAGCTGTGTTATACGCTCAGCATGAGCTGAAAGGTGACAATCAGGTGCGCTACTTTCAGTACGGTTATTCACTGTCATTTGGGGTATTTTCCCTAACTGAAATGCTGTATGTACAGATGGACTCCGGATGGCTCACCTAGCCTAGCTTTCAGACAAAGTAAATTGTTTAGCTTGCATTGAACCTCCTCCTTGGCATTTAAATTCCTTAACTTATTCCCCGGTAATAGTAATGAAATATTTTTTTCTTCCAGTTTCTTTTGTCACTTACTTTATTCATTATAGTAAACTTGAAGCGTAGTCTTTTCAGATGGCAGAGTGCCTCAGAAAAGAGAGTAATATGTTTTTTTCCCACAGTAAATGAAAAGCTACCTAGTTACTCACTAATTGACTATGCTCTAAATTGTTTGTCAGTGTTTATAATGTGAAATCTTAGTGATAAGCTAACTGACAAGAGAACATGGAATAAAACTGCACTTAAATATGTTCTTCCTGTGTTCTAGTGACCTCTTCTGACCTTCTAGCACCGGAATGGTACTGGTACGCTAGTGGAAAGATTGTGTCCTTATGTCCCATTTTCCCATTAGGCCTCTATACAGTTTTAGTCTTGGAACTGATTTTGTTCTAGTGTTCCAGGAATACAGGAGTTTATTTCCATTGCCCAGCACAGCTACTCAATTGTATGCAGCTCTACTGACCAGAGTCAGCAAAGGTGATCTCTGCTAGATGGCTGTACTAGAACTGTATGCAGAACCAGATTTGAGCTTTTTATTCAGATCTGAAAATAGTTTCTGTGATTGTTTCCACATTAGATTAGAATGTGAGGTTGCAATACTGAATCTGAACATAAGTGAACAAAAATAGTTACCCCAAGTTTTAAAGAAGGAGGAAAGAAATCCCTTTCCTTCTCTCCATTCTTATCAACAAAATTGTGCACAAAGCCTAATTTACTGCTACAGCTGTTGGAATGAGACAGATCAGGTCAGGAGACAGAGCAATGCTATTCACCACTTTCCATGGAACTGTTTTTGAGAGAAAATAAAAAATTCTCTGACTGCGTTGGTATTGCTAATTACGTGACTTTTTTTGTTTTCCAAACTTTTTTCTATAGAGGTATGAGGGACACTGTGTGAAGATTTTTGAGCAGAAAAAAGTTGCACTGAAGACTGAAAAACACAACATACGCAAAATCACTGCATTTCAAAACATTATATAAACTAATTATTGAGTTCATAATAAATAACCTGTATTTGTACACATCTGAGCTTAGTTCAGGGTATTTCTAGCAGGTCTTTCATGCTCTTAATTGCAGTCCTTGTTGATTTACACTTTTGCTATGGGGTTTTGTGCATTAGGCTCTGTGGTGGAACAAGCTGCTTCCTGAACTTTGCAAGAGAACTAGACTTACTGGAAATGAGTGCCCTGTTCTTATTTCATCACTCAAAGGTAAATCAATTGGTTGTAACTCAACTCCAGAAGGCTTTGTACATCAGCTAACATTCTTAATAACTGTTCAGACTAAGGACTACTGATACGATTTTGGAAAAAAAGGGGATCTTTTTCTTCAGTTAAAGCTAATATAGTTTAGCAGCCTTTCTGGTCATTAGCACAGAATTCTGCAGTGTAGGCCGTGTAGCCTCATAAAAATCATGGCATTCATTTTGTATTGAAAACAGGTAATTTGGTGTAATCATACTCTTTCTCTATAGGTCAGGAATAGACACCATTGCAAAACCTACTAAACTAATTGTGATTGTTTTTTTCCTAGGCTAAACGACTATATGGTTCTTAGGTAACAGGCTGCTATTGATTGCACAGGGAAGGCTTAAGTGTGTATTGATGATTGGGTCATAGACTGAAAAAACTGCAGTGTGTTAATACTAGAAGCAGAGAAATCCACCCTAGTAGTTCTGTAGTCCTATTGTTACATGTTTGTAAGAAGTTAATAATATTGTGTATAGCTGAGGGGTCAGTGTCATTGTTTTGACAAATTAAGAATATTAAATAAAGCACATACATTGTTAGAAGTATGCCATTGGAATGCCTGAGAAAAACAGCATTGTGGGGTTGGATTGTGCAGCGCAGGTTGCCATGCTCTATCATAAAGCTCTAGGTTCTGGTGCCAGCAGTTTTCCTTTAGAATTATTTTCATGCAGTAACTGTGCTGTAATTGCTTAAGAACATAATATTACACAGCTTGGTCTGAGAAGCTTCTTGCAAAGCATCCAGTTTTACAGATAGTGTTGAGTTGGGGTATTAGTAAGATTTCTAGGGCTTGCTCTGCATTTCATACAAAACATGTGAAGTACTAGATCAGACTTCATTAGCGTTAGTGCCATGTGTAGACCCGATGAGTCAAGAGAGAGGTATGGTTTTAATCTAAGTCATAATTTCAATTTACTTTTTAGATTTCCCATAGTTGTGTTTGCACCCAAATGGCTATGTCTCAAACTTCATTCCAGTTGCGATATTTAAATAATTTGATGACTTTAATTAGTAATTACATTGTTAATGCTTTGGGGTTTTTTCTTTGTTCTCAAAATACCTAAACAGTACTTTCTCCCCTGCTCTGAGCAGAAACTTTATCAGTTGTTGCAATGGAACTGGAGCTAAGGGATTTCCTCAGTCTTCTACCAGAGGATGGAACTGCAGCATTTTTTCTGCCACATCTTCTTCACTGCAGCCAGAGGAAGCTGCTGACCTAAAACAATGAAAGTCTGCTATCCATTCAACTACAAAGAATGTGCTGTAATAAAAAAGTAAATGAAACAAACGCTAGAACTCCTTATAAAGTACCATGGGACTCCCTTCACATACATCTTACGTGAACTACTGAAGGACAAGCTGTTTCCCGAGGCAAAGCATCTGTTCTGAAGCTAATTCTAGCAGCTAGGAAATACAGACTCTACAGTACAACTGAACATACAGTGTTCACTGAAAGTTAAGTAGAAAGTCAGTCTTAAATCTATGTTAGTTGGATCACTAGGGAGGAATTCAGGCTCAGGGATGTGTCTAACTGTACGAGTAAAAATGAGTACCTTATTCTTCCAAGTGGAGTTGGGCCCAACTGACTTCATTTTGCAACACAGACATTTCCTTGAATTCTAGCGGGCAAAATCAGGCCACTGCACTGTCGTCTTAGTAATATAGTCAGGCAAGTGTTACACTGAAAATGTTTTAATTTAGCATTTCGCAAGAAAAGGCCATTAATCAAAGAGAAACAGAAGTGGAAGATAAGGACTACTGTTGGCTTGCTGGTCTTTGTTTTCTTCTGTTACGCTCAGTCAGTAGACAGTATTTGAAGTATCACTAAGCCATAAATCCAGGTGAAAATTCTTCTTCTAGAGTGTTTTGTAAGCATCTCAGGTGCTTGTGCATGTGTGTGCTGGTGTTTGTCTGTCTTGTGAGCAGAAAGCGTCTTTCTGCTCCTTCAGAGCTGGAATTCAGTCATAATAAACTGTCACAATGTTTATAACTTTCTTACCAATGTCGTTTGGGGTTTTTGACATTGACAGTTACCAAAAATAGTGACTCCCGTGATCCCATCATCATCTAAACCATCTATAGGCCTAATTAGCTGACACTGACTCTGTCAAATGTTTTCACTGGAGTTGCAATGTTATTTAAACCTGCAGCAGTCAGTTAGAAGAGATCACCTATATTTCAGCTAAAATACATTAACAAAAAAAAAAGAAGATAAAAAGTAGTTTAACTTACATAGCATTTCTGCTACAGGTAAAACCAATGATCGGATTTACTGGTAGGTATTACGCTGGTTTCAGTATAATCTTTGAAAAAGACCAAAGCTATTTAGGCTTGTTACAGAGAAGCAGTTTCATTCTTACAGGTATGAAGCCCACATATCTTGCTTTCCCTGCCTGTCCCATATGTCTTTCCCTCTCATTTGACACAGATCTAACATGAGGAGTTGGGTTATTGAAACGTAACTGGATGGCATGACCATGTCTGCACTTACTGTTTTCATTTTTGACGAGCATCAGCCATGCTCTAATACTGCTGCTTCCATCTGTCAGGAAACGCTTCATTTTTCCTTTGCCAAGGGCTGCAACAGCGAAATGATTCCACTGCAGGAGTTACTTAAGAGTCATCAGAGTAAAGCTCTTCAGTACCACAGTCACCAAATTATGGCCTTCACTGTCTTCATTTCATCAGGCTTATTTCAGCCTAATTTTGCCTTGGAATTATTTTCGTAACAGAAAACCAAATCTTTTAAATGCACTCTCTTGAAAGATACTACTGAATAAAATTATAACGTAATTCAACAGAAATAATAGAACTGTTTTGTTAAATGCTCAATTATACAATACTATGTATATTTTCAGTGTGAACCTATGGATAAAGTGATAACCAAATTCCTGTTTTCTAAGCAGTTACTACAAACTTACCTATCTAGTAAAATGTGACAGTAGGATGACAGATACCCCAAATTTTTCTGTTATTCAGGGTTATTTGCAAACTTAAAGTACATTTCATCAGCTGTTCCATGTTCCTCAGCTGCTGAATAACATGCATTAACCATGACCTAGATTATGTTTTGCTTGCAAGATACTATTTTCATTTATAGAAAAATACATTTATAAGCTGTTACATCCATTCAGCTGTCTGTGTCTGTGGTTCTTTTCTTAGCCATGCCCACTATGTGAAATCTTCCAAAACATGTAGAGATGAGTGGTCCAGAAGAGAGTATTTTCCAAGAAATGCTTCACTCAAGGTAGACTTTGGAGGATCACTGTGTTAAAATGCTTTCATCATTCTCGAGTGCCTGGCATGCCCTTACACTTGAACTGATTGAATAATCTTGGGAACAGAGACTGTTTGTCTAGAAGGGGAAAAATAGCTTTTTGTTACATTTCATCCAAAGAACAGTCCGTGCATGGGGCTAACAGAGTCCAAAATGAGCACACAGGATCCAAGTACCTTCTGACCATTGGGAGTTAGATTTAAGAACAACTTTAAGATGCACTGAAGGGTACATTTTAATGCACTCTAGATGGCTAATAATAAAAAGTGCGACATACTGCTGATACAAGTTGAAAGTCTGTTTTTACATGTCTCTCTTGTACTCTTAAATTAGCCCTGTTATTGTCTGTGGAGGTTTGGCATAACATACTCTGTAAATCAGTAGTGTTTATAAAATAGAATTAGGTTGTGTTTCACATTCCAGTGGTTTATCAAATAGAATTAGATTTTCTGTTTAACATTTCATTCTGTATTTTTAGTATAGCTATAAATGTGAATCATATAGTTGTGTGTGTATATATATGTACATCACGTATTTTGAATTATTTCTACTGTTCTCTTTCTGTCAATTAACGACAATAAATACCTTATGCTCTGTCTTTTGAGTATTGGATAGTGTTGTTTTTAAAATTGCATTAACTTTGTAGAAACAAGAACTTTCAAAATTCTTCAAAATTCAAGATTTTTCACTGATAAGATTGCTAGAGCAAGGTAATAGTGTCTGTAAAGCTACAAGATCCCCTTGAGAAAGTAAACACTATTTTAGTTTTTCACTGCTTCAGCTGTATAGGGATGATGAATTCAGCTGTATTTACCAACTGTGCTTGTTTTGAACAAAGATTGAGATGAAGTCTGACACTACTGGCACTTCTTGGGTACAGAAGTACTCTGTCTCATGAAGAATTCTTTTTAAATAAAAAAATCTGTCACTCACATTTCATGAATGGTAAGTCAGAGTAATAGTCAGTTATCATCCAGTCCTTTGGCTGCTTCACTTTCCTGAGCAGCGCTGAGGGAAGTATGACCAGGTGGCTTGCAATATCTTGGCTTCTAGAGATGGAGTATTGCTGGGTGCCTGAACTGGTTGTAAGTATGCTGGCCTGTCTGTGAGCCCCATTGTGCATCTTTAAACATAATGAACATTATTAAGCTAGATGGCTCTTACCTTCCTTTGGGAGCACAGTGTAGGTTGTTTCCATGCCTGCGTGGATGTGGTCAGTAACATGACAATGTAACAGCCAGGTTCCAGGGTTCTGTGGGGTCATTTCCACAGTTTGAAACGTCCCAGGGAACAGATCAAAGACATCTGCCCGGTAAACCCCCGTTTGCTTCAAGAAAAAAAAGAAGCAACAGTTAAACTGTGTTAAACACACTTTCTGCGTGTAATTTCTTCTGAAGCATCACTTTGTACACCCACTTCGTGCTCCAAAGTTTAATAAACTAGCAACTAAGTGGAAATGAAGGGAAACTATAGCTTTTGTCTTACCACAGCCATGAAAAATTCACAACTATCTTGTTGAAGCAACTTCTGAGGTTACCAGTGAGCAAATGCTACTGGCAGATATTCTCTGGCTCTTGTATGTTGATCAAGTACGGCTTTGAGGCATAAAAATCTTACGGTCAAAGTACAAGCCCTGCTTAATATTGTAAAGTGATTTTTCACCATAGATAACAGTTCTTAGTATTTGACTTACCTCTCATTCTTAACACAGCAAGAAATAAGTGAAAAAGACCTGATTACCTTATAGGCAAAGCTGTGGCCATGGAAGTGTGCTGTGTGAATGTCTATCTCATTGCCCATTCCCATCAGATACCAGCTGACATTATCTCCAACATGCATAGTCAGGCCATGCAAATTTCCAAACACCTTTCCATTAATGGCTAAAAAGAAGGACAGTAAGGCAGAGAAAACAAATAAGATTTTGTGTATTGTTGATCTCTAATATAATACAGATTGAAAGATCTGAAAGCCAGTGCCAGACAAAAGTAATGGCTTTGGACAGCACATTATGAATGGTTGTGTTTATATTCCACATTAAACTAGAAAGAAGGACATAATAAAGAAAATTTCTTTGCTGTACACCATTGATAATACCGCAGTTTTTAAAGAGCTGCGGGAAGTGCAGATCTTTTTTTAAAGAGCTTCCCGCAGCTCTTTGTAAGAGTAAGCTTTACAAAGACATGCTTTCAGGATGCACATAGCCTTTCCAACATATCCAGAAGAGTTGTTTACTGACATCAAATCAGAACGTCAGATTTCGTTTTTATTCTTTCTCTACTCAAAACTTCAGCATGGGAATATACTAGCGGGTTTTGTGGTTGTTTTGTTGTTGTTAGGCATTTTTTTAACTTGTGAAAAAAAAAGTCATTCACTGGCATTAGCAGTGTTTTCAGTTTGAGTAAAATTTTTCAGGCCTTCTGTCCTGGAACTGGGAATTCAAGGGGCTGAGAAAGTTGAATTTATATGCAGTACTTTCAAATATATAGTTTTATACAATTCCCAGAGCTATATGAACTAAATTGGGAAACATACCATGCATTTTATTACTTTCAAGGAATTCCTCATCCTCTTTGTCAACAAGGTGTGGGTTGGTAGAATAGGTTTTAATGTTTTCATCCAAGTACCATGACTCATTTTCATCAAAAACCATAAAGAGAAGAGCAAATTGAACTTTCTTTTTAGTATGAAATGATGGCAGGTAATGTCTATGACACACAACGAGTGTGCCTATTAATCCACTGTAAGTGTCCTGAAATGACAGATGAAAACCCACATAATTGCAAGATGTAACTAAGCAGAAGTACTTTTAATGACATGCATGAATCCTCTTACTATCTTCAGAGCTGTCAGTATCTGAGAATAAGGGAAGCCAGTGTCAAAGAAAGTTATTTCTCCACTGTTATATGCTACCCAGGGATCAAATTCAATGAAGACTGCCTCATTCTCATCTCTCACTAGAAAGAAACATTTATTCCATATTAATTTATTGCTCTTTTTTCAAACTATTTTTATAATTTTGAGCTTGATTTCCATTCAAAATATACTTCTTGGCACTTTATTTGTATTTGTTGAGACAAAGGCAGGAATACATTCATTTCCATTAAAAATACTATGTTAAGCTAATTTGTGCTTGATAAAAAATGGCAGAGTTGTGTTTCACAATTGCATGTTAGTTTTCTCACAAATGACTGCTTGGAGACGGAGCAAGCTGTAAAGTGTTAGCTCTCAGAAGGGAATCTGAGATGGTCTATACCAACAGCAGAACAACCAGGAAGCAAAACCAGGCATGCTTGTGACATTCAATTTCTGCCCTGACTTTCTTGCAATTTGCCTTCAAGAAACATTTAAATTCAAAGGTATGGTAACAGGGGAAATAACTTGGCAGAGAAAGCAGAAAAAAATTCAAACTCATCTCCTTCGGCTAGATCTATGTTGGAGACATGAACAAAACTGATACCAATAATATACCTTAACAATGTCCACAGTTGAATGGTATGCCCATGCAATACAATGTGAATCTCCTCTGTCAGGACTAGATCTCTCCGGGATTTTCCAGACATATGTTTTTGTTTCACCTGAATAAAATAAGTATCAATTAATTTTTGAAGTTTTCAGTGTGCTGACCTACAGGAGGTTATCCTGAAGCTGATGTTATCTCCATTTACAGCTTATATTTATCTTGAACTTCCCCTTCCCATTTACTGCACTGGCTAGCTGATTGCCCCTTCTACAGATCCCTGATTCTTCTTGACAGTAGTTTTGTGTGTGTGTGAGTGTGTGTCTGCGCTGTCCAGTTCACCATACTTTTTAAAAAGTCGATTGTATCTTTTTTAAAGATCACAGAGGAACTTGAGAAGTAATAGCATAAGCTATGCTTTCCGTATGGAGCCAAATCTATTTGCTTTCATGAAAGGTGCAGCCACATTGTGTCAAAAATTACTGATCAGTCAAGGACTGGGATACACAGCAATAGTTAGCAGGGGTGTTTGAACTGTAGAAATATTTGTCATAATCAGCATCAAAAATTTAAGAACCTGAGGTAAGACAAACAAAAATTATGTCTTTCCTGCTATCTGGAAGCTCGCTAAATCTTAACAGAAGTCCTGGTGTTACCTGCTGGAAGTAAAGAAGGGTGGTTTGATACCTGGGTTAGTTACAGCAACAACAGAACTGTCTGTTTTCACTCCGTGGGCATGGATAGAATAAGGTCTTGATGCTAAATTCTTAAAAACTATTATAATTTTATCTCCAATATTTGACACAAGCAGTGGCCCTGTTGGATTGAAAACAAAGATTAACTTGGTTTAACATCAGAGCAGACAGAGAGCCAGCTTGCTGTGTTCAAATTCACAACATTGTGTTATAATTCAGCTGAAAACTGTATAAAGATAATGTTCACTATGCCAACTTGAGATGTTGAAGTTAGGCCTCTAAGTTTCAAGTTCTGAGTACCTACTGTGTACCTGAAGTCAGTTTGGATGTTGCTGCCCAGTTTTATGCTGACTTAGGAAAAACTGACCTCTCATCAGGCAGCAAACCAAAAGGTTTTTTTTCTTGTAAGGCAAGCCATGTTATCTTGCAGGGAAGGCACCACAATAAAAGTTGCAATTCCATGTAGGTTTTCCACTTAGATTGAGGCAATTTTTGTGGGTAGAACTGTACTCAGTATTATTCAAATGGTATCTTTTGATTTGTGTCACTGCATTTTTTGCATTTTCAAAACTGAACACAATGACTTTACCTTGAATTTCCAGGTGCTGCTGCTCCTTTGCTCTGTTTTTGGGAGTGCTGAATGTCTGATCGGTGTACTCGCGATATACTACCTTTTTGTACTTCGAGCCAATGAATTTGTCATTTTTATTTAAAAATGGATTGCCAGGGCTGCCAAAAGAAGAAAGAAATACATTCCTTCATGTATTTTAGAACATCTTTTGCAGGTATGTCAATTAACTATCAAGCAATAATCTGGCTCAGTGAAAGAGTAATCTCATAAACTGCTACTGTCTTCAACATGAAAACATTCTTGTTAAATTGGGAGGTTTCTCTTTAAAAGGTTAAAAACCCCACTTTAAATAGATCAAGTCTCTATGGTACTTGAAAAAACGCTCAGTGCTTGGCCTTGCAAATGCTTCAAATTGGAAGAAGATGCATATCAACTTGCATACTGAAAAATAGAGCCTTTGGCAATTTGTGTACATCTGAAATGAAGCCTAAAACTTGTAAAGCTTAATTGCCTTGCTGACATTAAATGTGAGGGATACTCTGCTGAGATCATGGGGGCTGGACACAATAGGGGGGAAAAAAACTCTGGTAACAGCATAGTCCATATCACTTGTGCTTAGAATTATGTCAGAGTCCACTAGTATACAGGGCAAGGAAATGTGCTATCAAACTGAGGAAAAAGAAGAAAATACAATTAAGTTAATAAAAAAATACAGTTATAATCAGCTACTCAAGTTATTCAGGTGGAACACAGAAACTCGTCATTCTTGTTTAGCCTTTTCTTCTAATTGGCAGGAATTATTTGATCCAATCAGTTCTCTCTCATTAAGATTCAAATACTGGAAATAAAACACCAAGACAACAAGCTTCATGGTGAGTGGATTCAATCATGGACGTATCTTGTGTAAGCTCATGAAATTGAGAAGGGTCAAGAAGAACGTTACTCAGACCACAAATGAACATGAGACAAAGACTTGTTTATCAGGACATAATCATCATAGATATGATGACAATGACCATTTTAAGCTTTCCACGTCAAGGGCTGCCAACATCAGTGAATAATAAATGCGCATGCACTATCCAGGATCCATTAAAATCTACACCTGTCCCACAGAAGATTTGTGCTGGACTATTTCTCAAACATTGTGCAGTCTGGCTCAGTTACATGGCAACACTACTGGGGAAGGACCACAAATTCAAGTGAGCCCAAAAATATATATGTGAAAAGAAAGTGTGTGTAGAAACGTCTGGAAGAGGAGAAGGTTCAGAGGAGAAGTGAGTTGCTCCTTTGCTTTTTTTCCATTTTTTCCCCGTGTATATTCCAAAGTACCTTTCCTCATGGTATTGATGCCTCTCAAATTCCCATGTCCTGTTAGGAGAATAGTCCCATTCAACTTCCACTGCAGCAATGTAGTAAATCTTTTCATGCAAATACATAGATAAATCTACATTCCACCAGTGGCATTTTTTCACTTCGTAGTTCTGTTTCATGCCTCCAGTGTAGTGGTCTGTTGTCAGGCAGGACACTTCAAAAACTCCTAGAGGTCATATAAGAAACAAAGACTTGAGGAGACCAGGACACAGGTTATTGCTTATATAAAGTTATTGCTCAAAATATTTGTGCAGTATGGCTACTTGTAGTAATAAAATTCAGCATAGAGAAGAGCTAGAAAAATCAAGGCTTTAGCATTAAGAACATATGTCCTTACAGTTTGCTGCCCTTCAAACACAGTTGTACACAGTTTTAGCACCAGGATCAATATACCAGCTACTTAAAGCTTGTCTCTGCACAAAACATTCATAGGTAACAGTTTCTGCATTACTAACAGAATTTTTAAACAAAATATTTACCTTCAGAATCAGGTTTCATAATAGCTGTAAGAACTGTATGTGGAAACAGATTTGCTGTATCCCTTCTGGTTCCTTTAGTTACAAATGTGTTTTCTGAGAAGTATATCCCATGGATATCAACTTCTGAACCCAAGCCCATCAAATGCCAGGAAACAACACTTCCTTTACACATCTCAAGACCAGGCTGATTTCCGTACATATAACCGTTAATGGCTATAGAAGATTTGAGAAAGCAAAACCCACCTTGATTAATATATTAATTTTGCAATAGAGATTAATTAATAAACACTTCAGATGTAATGCCATGCCTTAGACTGACAGAAATATCAATAATAAAATACTTTATCACATCAACAAAGCTAAAGAATCAATTCAAGCAAAACAGCTTTTAAACCCCAGTGTTTAAAAATAATTTCTAACCGTTTCCCTTTTCAATGTCTACAGCCCATGTTGCTGCCTTGACCAACCGCAACTTTCCCTGCTTTCTACTCATCACATCTTCAGGATGCATAAGGATCCCACTTCAGATCCTGCAACACCCTTCAGCCATACAGTGGAAGCAATCGGGAGGGTTTTTTAGTTTGAGTTACTAACCCTTTCTAGATAGTCCTTTGCAAAACTTTCAAATCCAGGGCTTCACAGGTACCACTGAATGCTCAGCACCAAGAGTCTGTAAACAGGAATGGCCCTGAGGGGAAATTTTTAAAAAATGCACTAACAGATATGCTTAAAGATTAGGACTTACTGGCAGGGCTAGGGCCTGAGGGTAAAAACGTCTTTTTCCCATGAAACTTGAAAAACATTTCTGCGGTACTAAAACAGGATCAGTGTGAAACTCCGTTCTGCCCTACTAAAGAAGCAAAGACTCATTCTGAGGCAAAGGCCAGCCGGCAGGCTGAGGGAGGGGATTCCCGCCCTCTGATCAGCACTGCTGAGGCCACACCTGCAGCGCTGTGCTGAGTTCTGGGCTCCCCAGTATGGAAGACATGAACATACTGGAGAGAAGGCAACAAAGGGCCACAAGGATGAAGGGACAAGAAAGCATCTCTCCTACGAGGAAAGGCTGAGAGAGCTGGGACCGTTCAGCCTTGGAGAAGAGGCAGCTCGGGGCATCTCATCCACCTGTAAAAACACCTGCAGGGAGAGTGCCAAGAGGACGGAGCCAGGCTCTTCCCGGTGGTACCCAGTGATAGGGACAGAAGCCCAACGGACACTAACAGAAACCAACTGACACACAGGGGACTGGGCCAGGTGACCTCCAGAAGTCCTGTCCAACCTCAACTGCTCTGTAACTCTTTCAGCTACATCATCTGTAGAGCAGAAGTCAGTTTTGTCTTGCTGCGTGGTTGCACTCGTAGTGGTTGCACACAGGCTAAAGACCTAATTCCTCTTTCTATCTGCTCAAAGTGGTACATAACCATGCTAAATCCTCAACTGCCATGCAAGACACTGAACAGCTGGCATTATACTTTGAACTACCACATTTAGTTGAAACTGAATTGCACAGAAATGTTTTGGGTATTTTCCACCGAAAAGGAATGAAATGTCTCTGCACTATACAGCTTTCCAGCCTCAAACATGAAACCATAGAAGTAAAAATTTTATTGTAGAAATTAATATTTGGCTAACTAATAATTTTCTTACAGTGCATTTTGTTAGACTCTTGGAAGTCTTCATCATCTTTGTCAATTTTATCAGGACTTAGTGTAAACATCAAAATATTATCATCCAAATACCAGCTCAGATTCTCATCAAATACTGTGGCAAGTAGAAAAAACTCCATGTTCACATTTTTCTGTTGAGAAGAAATAGTAGAAAGAAAAATAGGAATGAGTGAACAGAAAATGTCAGGGAGAAAAGTCCTGTGCTCATAATAATTTATGAATACAAGTCACAAAATAGAGTAAATGCATACATTGATACTTCATTCTGATAATCTCAAAGCTCTGTAATTGCTGTATCTGATGACTAAGTATCTACTGCTGATGCTCTTTCTACCAGCAGGGACCACCTCTGGAAGTGAGTTTGTATTTTGGTCTTTAAAATCTCTACATTTTCCTAGAGATTGTCATCGTAGCTGAGACTTGAATGCCAGCACCTGCTCATGATGATGGTGTTTCCACATTGCAGTGACTGTCTGTCTGGAGCCAGACTGAAAACCAATCCCACTTTTCTTCGTGTTGTGTATTCCCCTTAGGACATGTGTGAAACTGTGATGTGGAGAGAAGGTGGTGCAGTCTGGGAGGAGAAAGCAGATTCAGCTGTGATGATGCAAATGTTTCCATTTTTCTTCTTTGACTGACCTGTTTCCCAGAAGAAAGCAGAGCTCCTTTCCTGCACACCAGGAGAGGACCCACAAGGCCAGAACTGGTGTCTCTGACTGCATCCACAGCTGAGTAATAAAGCCAGGTTAAACAGTCTGGGTCTTGGTCTGTGGGACCCACATCTTCTGGCACATCCCATTCATATGTAAATGTAGTGCCGGGACTCACGTGAGAGGCTGGAGATTCGGTACCTGTTGTGGAAATCAGCAGTGGGAATTACGCCAAGTGAACATTCTTTCTTTTATCACCTTTAACACATGGACAGGGAAGACAATGTGTGCTCAGACGTTGCAGCACCCCATCGGTGGCTCACCTCTGGGGGCAGTGCCATACCGTGCCCCCGCCACACTCCTGCGGTAACTCACACCGTGGGGCTGGATGCTGAACGGGCGGCTGGCGTTGTTCCGGAAGGTCACCCTGATGCGCTCACCCACTTCAGCCTTGATCACAGGTCCTGGAAAAGTGTACATGGTCTAATTACAGGATATTTCTATCAAATGGTGTGCAGGTCACCACAAACTGATGGCATTCAGTGTCTGGCTTCTTTTACCCTTGCACGAGGAATGCCCCTAGGCCTCTGTGGCCACAGACCAGGTCCCTGGCATATGGCGCGAATCACACAACAGCCCAGCAGCAACTCCAGTTCACCTGGAGGCCCAGTGACTTTCAGGACATTTCTCCTCTTTGGAAAGGGGTTTACAGACATTAGCACCAACCCATGCCAGAAGCAGCAAGGTTATCAATTGGATTAGACCTACCTAGCCTGGCCTTGTAATTCAGAGCCTGACCTTTGGAGACCATGGCATGCTCCTACAGGGAAGCTGGGTACCATGACAGCCTTGCATTCAAGAGCTTCTTTACACCTTGGGGGAAACCACAGGCACTAGTGACTGCTGGAGGCAGGGAGAGCTGAGGGCTTCTCCTTGGAGGAGACTTGGAGGGGGCACTGCTCACTAACCAGTGGAAGCGACTGTTTACTCTCATAAATCTTCGACATGAAAAAATTTTAAACTCTCTTACCTAGGAGTCCAAGATGTGCTTCCTCTGCAAGCCTTTTTTTATGTTCAGTGAAAGAACCATCTGTGTATTCTTTGTAAATTGCTTTTTTATAGGAGCCACCAATTCTTGTCCCACTTTGTTCAAAAAAGATGTGAGATTCACTGTGTAAAAGAAATTACAATAGACGAAAACAGTTCAAGTCAAAATGCTCAGCTGTACAAAGGCAGTCGGACCTCAACCCTGTTTTCTGAGGTATGACATGCTGAGTTTGTCGTTTGGGTTTCTTTTCAGTGGTATGGCCACACACTTACATGCAGTCCCATATAAGTTGTGCAGGAATTTATTATTCTTCACTACCTTCTCAATAAGAAAAAGCCACTGTGTTGTGTTGCCCTTACAAAGCCACTATGCTTAGAGACTCACCAATGATGATTTCTGGTTAGTATTTCATAACCTTGAGTTTATTCTTCTTTTAATTAGAAGTTACAAAAATTCAACAGGAGCAGATATGAACACCAAGAATATGTAACATCTATATACAAAGTGAGAAGGTTCAGTCTACACTTTTACTCTCTAAGAAAGGACCTTTCAGTGTTTTCCAAGCACTAGTCAAACAATGAACTGTGCCTTGTCACTAGTGGAAGAGGTAAGTATGCTTTAACTCACAGGTGAGAAACTTGAGGAATCAATGTATTCAGTGAATTGATCCAGGTCTTAAATATGTAAACATAGGGCAAAGTTATCTCATGCAAGCTGTTTCCTAGATGAGATACTGTTAGCATGAGTTTCATCATCTAAGGCAATGGCCATGAACTCCTACTTTGTTCTCTAACTCAGAATAATCAACCATCTTGAATAATCAGGAGTCACAGCCTACATATGACATAATAATTAATCCCAGTTAAATGACTAACATAGCAGCAAAATTTAAAGTAAGATTGCAAGGAAAACAGTTGACCTAATTTGGTCTGATATTTATTCTAGCATTAATATTTAAGCACAGATGAGGACAATGTGCAATTCTGCTTAAAAGTCAGTTTCACTATATGTCTTACCTTATTTAGCATGCTTAAATCAATTCTGCTTGGAAAATAAAAATTCTTTAATTAGAGGCATTTACCTGTCAACGATTAATTCTTGTCCTGTAAAATGGTTCACTGCAGATGGGCCGTAATTCCAGATGATCTCTTCAGCAGCAATGAAGTACTGTCTTATCTTTGTACTCTCATTGCGATCTGGTGTGGATTTCTTACAATCTTCTACTTTAAAAAGGGCCTGCATACCACCTGGAAAAAAAAGAGGTAGAGAAACCTAGGGAGAAGGAACTGCATTTTGTTTTTTCTTTCCCTGCATCCAACAGCTCTTCTGTTCCCTGGACAATTCCCACTGGTGGACAAATCCCCTTGGTGGATATGAAAATCACAAAGTGGAAGATAAATGCTATAAAAGAAGGCACGCCAACCAAACTAGGATATAGAAACACAGCCATGGTATCTCTACAGCGGGCAGACAGGTGCAGTAAAGGGCATTCTGCTTGTAAAACTGCAACTGGAGTGGCACAGAAGATTAGGGTAGGGTGGACATAGTGCTATCCGTGAACACTTCAGCCATGGTCAGATGTTACCAGACTGACCATTCTCCATCTAAATATAATCAACAGCTTACTTGTGGAACTCCCAAGTCTCTGCATCCTAAGGAAAGCAGTTAGCAAATCTGCTTGCTGGAGATACAAATAATATAGTGAAGAGAGCCCTTTTACAGCTATAAATCAGGCCAATTTGTAGGATTTAAGTCTTGTCCAGGATGCTTCATCCATATCAGGACCTTGCTTGATGTGATAACTATTTCAAAGCTTGGAACCTCTATGTAGTTGAATCTGTAGGTTACATACTTCTTTTTATATCAGATTTTTCAAATCTTGGAGAATGATTTTAAATTCTGTGTTCTTTCCCACTTCTGTGACAAATTACTTCCCTCACTCACAGGAATATAGATCATTCAAAAGCATGGAATTAGCTTCTAAGTATTTCATATGGCTATTAAAACTGAAAATACAGGATAATACAGAGAAGAGAAAAGAACATCTCTGCTTGTTCACCAATGCACTTTCCAGAACACGTATTTGTCAGTAGGCAAGTTAGCCTGCCTGTCCTGTGCCCCTTGCCAAACATGAAATGAGCCCTAACTCTTTTGTTGGCAAACAGAAAATTGTTGTTAGTTATCTCCAGCATGAGGCAAAACATCATGCTGGTTTTTCATCCAAAGGTGAGGCTTGCGAAAGTGTAGCTGTGCTAATTGCTGCCAGCTGATGATGATGTCCATTAGAGAAAAGAATCCCTTGCTTCCCATGGCTACATGCTCAAACCCATCTAATGCACTTGTAGGCATTTCAATTACTATGAGAGTTTTGTTACCTAGAGGAGAATATTGTCTGGCATATCACCAGGTCAAGAGCCCTGCAAAAGTGACTCAGTAAACTCTTAGCTCAATCTAAAAAAATTCTGATCACTGAAACTTGTACTGTACCTTCAATATGGTCATTCACTTGGCAGCTGAGCAGCCATTCCCCGGGGCTCCTTGGTACCATGACAGCATCAATGAAAGTGGCTGGGAAGAGGCTGATGGTGTCAACTCGATGATGCCTTTCTATTAAGGTCTGTCCATGAAAGTAGGCTGAATGGATATCAGCTTCATTACCCATGCCAAAAAGATGCCATTTTATCTTATCTTCCACACACATTGTGAGGTTTGGGAGGTATCCATACATGTACCCATTGATAGCTAAAATAAATGTTGTTTATTACAGTTAACTTCACAGACCTTAGGATTTTTTCTTCAAATGCAGGTATCATACAACCATTGCTCTATTCTTCAAAATAGAAAGAGCCTCAAAAGAAAGCTCCACACCTTTGAAAATCAGTGTCAGTATCAGACACAGTTGTCTTATTTGTTTACACTAACAGTAAAAACTGTTTTTCTAAACTGTGAAATTATAGTACAGATCTCACGACTAAGAAACAGAACAAAGTAACACAAATCTGTTTAGAGTGCCTGGGAAAATTACACTGGCAAAGAGCTTCTTGGCCCCTAAGAATTTTGTATCACAGCTCCAAAGGTTTGATTGTGCAATACTTGCCATCACTTTAAAACTTTTTAAATTTTTATTTAAAAGAATCTTTCTTAATCCTCTAAGAAAAAGCCTTGATTTAAAAAAAAATCTACAATTCATCTTTAGAAGAGACAAGACAGAAAAATACTACTTCACGATATCAGTGACAAGCAATATTAATATAATGTTCTCTCACAGTGCATTTTATTGCTTTCCTGGAAGTCTTCATCATCTTTGTCCACTCTGGAAGGCTCAAAACAGTATGTTCTGATATTGTCCTCTAGATACCAACTGAGATTTTCATCCACCACAGAAAACATAAGGATAAATTCAGCATCAAAGTGTTGATCACTGTCCCTATTCACTGTATCTGAAAAAGAAAGTGGTATACTCAAAATCTTTGGTAACTGACCTTATTTTTTTGTCAGTTTTAACTCCAGTCTCAGTAGGGCTAGACCCTGTTTACTTCATGTTTTGACACTTCTTGAGTATGACTGTACACATAAACTTACAGACATACTCATGAAACAAAAATCCCTTTTGATAGATTCTGTAAAATTACTGAGAATAAATATTGCATATTAATCTCTTTCTTATATCAGTATTTACAACTCCTTGCACATTGCTAGCATAGCACATCTCACTCGTATGGATTTGTGGACGAAGTATTCTGCAAATTATATTCACTCTCACACACAAAATCAAACTACTTCCTACACTATTGAAGGCAGCTAATTGAGAAGACCAAAAGCAGTTACTTCAGAATATATTGTAATCTTCTCCTCTTCCAGGAAGGTATTTCACTGATATTTATTAATGATCATTATCAGTCACCTTGCATATTTATTTATTTACTCACTTATTTATTTATGGTTTACCTTTCCTGCAAATTATCAAAGGCCCAACAAGCCCTGAGGCAACATCTCTCGGAGCATCTATGTGGGAGTGGTAAGCCCTGGTTATGCAGTCTGCATCTCCTTTAGCTGGACCTTGATCTTCTGTCACATCCCATGTGTAAGTGTACTGGCCTCCAGGCTCCACAGCATCATCTCGCTTTTGAAAATCTTTAGTGGTGTCAGGATAAAAAGCACCTGAAGAATTCCACACAGCCACCATTAGCACAACACATTCACAATAGGGTGTCGATAGCACCCGCCGTGCTGAAAGCTGACTACATGCTGCAATAAAATGGACTGAACATCTAAATACAGGTTAAAACCCTACAACTTTTAAACCAGATGAGTAGATGTTTTCTTTCTCTTTAGGAATCTTTTTATTTGCCTTTGAAGTGCATAGGAGGACTTCGATTAATGGCCCATTAAAGTTAGTCCTTAATTTATTGGGAGGGGACTATGTACTTCTTGTAAAAAGATAACAATTCAAATATTTGTAAAACATTTGTTAAATATTAATCTCTTCTAAACTGTTCTAAAAATCGCGTATGCCCTGAGGGAAGGTAGGTGTTGCTGGAATCATAGCAATAGAAAAAAATTCCAAAAATGTACGTACTGCCACATGATACACTGTTCTGATCCCACAGAGTGTGTCTCTATCAAGACACAGACTAGTTGTAATGAAAAGGTCCACAAAATACTAGAAGCTAGGTTGATACTTCATAAATTTTTCTAATGAAAGATTTTTAAAGACTGATTTTGAGACATCATATTCTCAACAAATCACACACTGTTTTTAAGCCTCAGTAATAAAACTTTCAACAGCCATATTCTAATGCCATCCAGTGCAGAAAATCCCCCATTGCCTGAGTGTGGCCAGACTGGCTATTGCAAGGACAAGCCATCACCTATCCCAATAGCACCCCTGAATACATATTAGAGTGTGTCAGACTTTCATCTCATTAATTAATTACTAAGCAGTATCTGTTTCTCCATTTTAAGAAACTCTTGTGTATCGTATACCATATACACAAATTTAGTGTTAAGAATTTGGAACAGTACATTATTACTGCTAACAATATCTTCCTCACAGCATCAAATTTTTATATATACTCTCCATACCTGAATCTCTTATATACCTTTATACCCTTATTTTGGTTGAAACACAACCAAATTATTTCAGGTAAAATGTTGATCTAAAATTGCCTTCTTCACAAATTCCACTTTTGGCTTTGTATTTCACTCTTGAAAAATTATCAAACTTAGCTCCTATTTTAAATTGATTGTGTCGTAATTTAAATCTCTATTTACTTGACCAGTCTTCTCTCTGATGGGAGAATACCACTTAGAGGGATGATTAACTTTTGATAAATTCTGGCACAGAAATGAATCAAGCTTACCTTCATTTTCTTTTGTGTATCTTACACCATGTGGATGCAGCGTGTAGTTTCTGGAAGCAAAGTTTTTCAAGTGAATAGTAATGGAATCTCCAACTTCTCCCTTAATTATAGGACCTAAAAAACCCAGCCAGGGAGGTTTGTCAACTATCACATCATATAAATGATTGGTATACTGAATGTAGATAGCCTTCTTGTAAGTTCTTCCTATCCTGTGTGGTCCTCTTTTGAGAAAGACTTCAGCCTGCCTGTAAAGAAAATACACAAACGCGTCTGTAGTGTGGTTTTAATTAATAGTCTCAAATAAAGACCAGGCCTCTGCAGTGCTGTGCACAACTATGTGCAAGCCTTGTTGTGAAATAAATTAATACTGCCCAAAAATGCAATGTATTTTCTATGAGGTGGAGTATTGTTTGAGCATATGGGGAAGGAATTGTAGGTACCTTGGCAAGCACAGGTCTGAAGTGTAATTAAAATGCCAGTTCAGAGTTCCACTTGGGGAGCATAAACTCAGTTGCAAAGGCTCAGTTACTATAATTCTGAGTGCATGAGGCTTTTGAGATACAACCTAAATTGAACAAATATGTTATAGTTCTTCTTGGACCGTTTAAACAGATACCATTTAGTTGTAGAGCATTCCTGCTGCACTGTCCTACCCCTATAAATATCAATTTCCACACAAGCACAGCCTCATAAAGGATCCAGGAGGAGAAGGGGAATCAGAGAAGCTGAAACTGAAAAGTACAATACAAGGGACCAGCTCCATTGCAGGCATACAACCACTGAAAACCTGAAATTAATGTAGCATGCTGCAGGTCACCACAGAGGAGAGCAGAGCAGTGAAAGCGCAGTGAGCAGGAGTGGTTTGTTGTATTACGACACAGCTCGGCAATTCTCAGACAAGATGCCCTGTTTCCCCCCCGATCAGAATTACTAGCCTGCTGAATCCCTGGCAATATCTTACACCTCACAAAGTTTGTGAGTGGAAAAAATAAAAAGCTGACTGCTTCATCTCACACCTGATTGAGTGGAAGGTTATGGCTGAGGCTCTCACTAGAGAAAACAAACCACAGGAAATCTTCTAATCCCTCACCCACAGACCAAATGAGAACTGCATTTTTGAGATTTTTCTTATTTCTGATTTCTCTCGTCATTGTTTTTGCTTTGATATAGCCGTATTTAATTTTAAAGGCACTGAAAAAATAGAAGAAAGGAATACGTCTTCTCTCTCAAATATTTTTCTGAGGCTTTTTGTATCTGAGTTTTCTTTATTGATTATTCAGACCCCCAGGGTGCTCCCCTCCTCCTCACCCTACATATCTTCAGCCTACTTACTGCTCTCACTCTGCACAGGACCCTCCTTGCCTTGTAACGAGCAACCCAGCTCCTCCACTGTGGGTGGAAGTACCCAGCTGTGCTTCTGCACCAGTGAAAATCATCCCTGCCAATGACGAATAACTAAAAAGGAAACCTGTGCTCAGTAGGAAAGTTTTAAATTTGTCAAGATTCTGCATTTAAAAACAACAGCAAAAATCATCTCTTCAGCACTAGCACCCTAGACATTCAGGGTCTCATTCTAGTCTCTACTTAGTAAATATTTCATTACAACAAACTCACACCCCACTACATATTCCAATGCTCTGAATTAGCAGAACATTGGAATGCAATTCTCAAGCAAGCCAGGAAAAAAATCAAAATTCCCTTATATGTCTGACAGAAAATCCACTGACACCAGCAAGACTCACCAGGTTTTCAGTCTGGCCCTGGTGTCTAAACCAGATGAAGTTGTAAAATAAAACTCAACCAGTGACACTGCTTTACTTACTCTTCTTCAGCAAAAGGCTGCCCAGAGATGGCATTGGCATCACCGGGTGCATAGTTCCAGACAGTCTCTGTAATGCCAATATAGTACTCCCTGTTCACTGCCCCAACTTGGCAACAGCAAGAAACCAGCAAACAGCTTAGGAGAAATAGCTTCATTTTGCATTCATGGACCTTGTGGAAAACATGAAATAAAAGCACAGGACAGGCACATGCAATTTCCCTTTATATGTTCCTATCCCTCCTACTCCCCACATCCTTACCTCCCCCTCCCTGCTCCTGTTTGCTTTTGTGAACACAATAAAACCAATTGCACAATGTCTCTGTGTGTCAAGAGCAAACAAAAGATTCTGGTAACCTCGTCAGTTCAGAAAATCAGAGATTTTTTTTCTATTTCTGCCGACCTACAATCACACAAATTAGCATTCAGACTGTCATAGAGTGTAAATCTTTTCACTGAATTGAAAGCAGATTTAAATGCAATTTACAGACTTAAGCTTAATTACGTTCTTCACTATCTTCATCACTCTCTCTACAGCTTGTATGCTACTGAGAAAATAATCCCTATGGTATGTGGCACAAGAACACAATTTCTCAAGCACATTGTGAAAAGTTCTAAGTGACACTTTCTCTCTGTATCTGCTCTGCATTGACGAAAGGAGGCTAAGTTGTTCCTGCTCCTGCTGGTTCACGCCACCAAACCGATGTGGCACAAGCAAAAAAGGGAGGACTGAGGGCACTGGGACCACTGTGCCCACCAGTGCATGTTTGGGTTAGCTCTGCTACCCACCGCAGTTCCCCTGGAAATGTAATTTTAGCACAAAGTGTGGCACATATTGCTGCGGATGGAAAGGACCGGCCGTTCATGGATGGAGGTGGGGAGGTTTGCATCCCCTTTCCAAGCAATTTTAATATTGCTGAAATGAGGCTCAGAAATTCCACAAAATGACCCCGCTATGTTATCTCCCTCCTAGTCTGTTGCCAGACAGGATAAGCCACATTCTTCAATGATTAAAAACATAAGATCCAGATAATCTTAACTGTTACCATTATCCAAATGCACTACCCAGTGCCAAAGGCTTCTTTTGCTTTATTCAAGTTCTGTAAACATTTTGTATCAGTCTCATTGAAAAATAAGATCAAAATTGGACCTTAAACACGGAACGCTTAAAAACCACCTAACTAAATTTTGCAATGGCACTTTTTTTTTAGTATTTATCCATTACAACATGGTTGCATCTGAAGCTTTAGGCATACAAAACCACCTGCAAACTTCTGTTAAAATATATGTATTTTTGGTCACTTGGGTCTTCTTATAAATGTTATCTGTGCTCTGAGCACTGACGCAGTCACACTCATTCTAAATTACAATTACAGTGTTCCATTGTACGGCAACTTAAAATTATCTGTAATAAGCATCTTCTGCTTGGCAGATATTTTAATACTGGTCACAAAAATTATGATTATTTTGGATAGAAGACTAAGATTCAGAACATTACTAAAGTATAGCAGTTTGCCTCTAATGACATAAAAATCTAAGTCTAGATTTTAGGCTTAGAAATCTAAGTCACCAGGACTATGGTATATGATAATTCACCAATTTTAATCACTATTCCTATCAGGCACTGTCAGAATATTGAATTTAATAATCTCACTTTCTGGAACCTTCTACACATCTGGATTAAATGGAGGACTCTACTTCTCTCCAAATGAGTAAGCCAAAGCTGAGATTTTGAAATCTGACAGAATCTATGATGAAATTCTGGAGTTTCACAGGTTGATGTCACGTTTTCAAAATTATTTCTGCAGGGAATTTTTTTCCTTTGCCATGGATGAAGATAAGTAGTGCAGTGGAAAGATCAGCTTATCCAGGTTTCATATGCCCCATTTGTAAATTAAGTGAGGTAAAAATGAGAAAACATTTACCTCCTGTTATAATACTTAAATTCAAAGTCATTCCTTAATACAGTCCTTAATAAATAAGTTGTTCAGGCATATGTAGGCAATTTGGTTTATTTTTGTTCAGATTTCCATTTGATTGAGGAAGAGAAAAAACTTCCAGAGCAATACCCTTGAAATCTCCACATTTATTTGACGGTAAAAATATAAGTTTTACTTTGCCTTAGAGCCCTGAATCCTCTAAATTACTCTTCCTTGATTTGCAAAAGAACTACATGTTGTTCTTACGTAAAAATATAACAAAAACTTCGGACAGGCAATATTTTTCCATTCCTGCTTTTAATCATGCCTCCCCCAAACTTTCAGTATGCCTGAACGCACTCCTCTTCTCTTTTCTTAAGGAACTCAAAAAACTGACCAAAGTGCCTCAGCTTCTCAAGTCTGTATTATCTTCAGAGGGTGTCTGAAAATCAGGAACTTCTCTCAGGACCTAAATAAAAGGACCCTATTTAATTGGTTAAATTATGAGTCTGCAGTTTGATGCCATGAATATCCCTTTATTGTTTTAAACCATAGTACCTCATTTCTCATACTGAGGATGCTGCAATATTCTGACTGTTTTTAAAATCCCCGAAATTGCATTGAAAAGATAAAGCTGATCTTTTTACTTCAACAATTTTCCGTGAAAGAAAAGAATAAACAAACTCCCAAATGGAATATTCTGACAAAAGGTCTCAATAAGATCACACAGTGAGTCTGAATTGAACCCCCACCATTTCACAATTCCCGGATTTGAATGATGTGTGTCTACTGCCTGCTGCCCATGCTGCTGCTCTGGCCGCCTGCAAACCTCTGCAGTTAAACACCCTTTAAAGAGCTGGTGCAGTTTCATTTGTCCTCTGCTGCTCTATGTGGAAAACCCCTCTATCCATAATGGGAACAATCAGGAAATTGTAGTTTAGCAAGAGTCACTTTTACCTACACAAGTATTAATACACCCTAAAATGCAAAGGTATGGATGTGGCTTCACAGTATTTTACTACAAAACTGTCTACAGTAATTTCCAGCTGCAGTCTTTTAAATGAATAGCATTACTGTTCCAGACACAGAATCCTAATACTCTGCCAAAACGCACTGGCTATGGGGGACAAATAATGCTGGAACTCTTACTGCAGATTCAGCACTAACTCCTCCCTGCCAGGAGATTATAAACTCAAATCGGCAGCTTTCTTCCTGTTGTGCCTCGGGTGTTTTATGCGGGGATTTCAGCAGGCAGGATGTGCATTTCATGTCCAGGAACTCTTGTGCAAAAAAGGGTTTCTCATATTCCAGCATGATGCAACCCTTGTCCTGGCCCCGAGGGCCACTTCTCCCTGTTGTTGTCGGGTGAGGTCTGTGTTCTGCAGCTGGATGGTCATGTTGCCTCAAACACCACCATCTTGATCATTGGTTATGTCTAGATTTCAAGCCAGTTAATTAATATTCTTTAAAGGAATCCTGGTTCTGCTACCAGGCACAGCTTATAGCACCTATTGTTAGAGACGAAATATTTAGGATTGAATCAGGACTTAAATTGATTACACCAAGGTTAACTTTGCCTTACATCCAAAAGCCCTGCGTGAAACTGGCTGTTAAATTTAGAAATACAAGCCACTGTTAGCCCTTAGTATTCTTACCACCAATTTCAAATTAATAAACTGCCCCTTTAAAAGCTGAACCACCAACTCACAGTCGAATCTGGCTATGGCAATGGAGATGCCAGATTCTGGATTGTGGGTAAAGAGGGTTACAGGATCAAAAAGTTCAACAAGAACTACATTACATGTCTCCTTATTTAATTTAAGTCCCAAAAATAAGACATGTCTGTGATAGAGTGGAAAAGTAAATTCACCAGACACAATCACGCAAAAAAATGATAAACTGAAGACAGATCCAGAGTTTGCAGGCAAGAAATCAGCAAGATTCTCTGAGATGCTTGGCAGTACAGGTCAATTTTTAAGTTTTCTTTCTTTTCCTTCTGTCCACAAACAATATCCACAAATCCATAAAAATGTAGGATTATCATTTAAGATAAATAATATGTCACATATTTAAGCCTGGAGAAAAACAAGCATGCAGTGACACAGTTGTCATTTTATAATCATGCCTTTGTATCATGCACCTCTGACCATCCATGCCACCTTGAACCATCTCCCAAAAGACTAGCCCCATTCTTAAATATCATTAATTACTTTATTACTCCTTGCAACTTAAAAGAAACTAAGCAATTAAAATTTTAGATGCATTCTTGAAATCCTTCAGGAAGAAATCAGCTATTCAAAATAATCTGATAAAAGAATATGAAGGCAAAATCTCAATAGTGTCTTGAAACAGAATTAAATGACTGCTCTATTCCATTTTTTTTTTCTAAATAACTTACCTAAAGCTGACACTTACTGTACGGTTTGCATTTCTAACAGTGTTTAATATTTGATGACAGTGTACCTGAATCCCACTAGTTCTGATGTAATAGGGATACATGCATTACTGCAAGTCTGAAGTACATATTTTTCTTTCCTCTGAATGTTCATTGTCCAGAAACCAGAGTGCTAAATAGAGCCAAATGCTGCCCATGCAGCGGCAAATGGGCCAGATGTCCACTTCATTGTGAATCCCTGAATTTTCTCTGGGAATGAAATAATAATTCTCTGAGAAAGTAAAAATACCTTTTAGCTGCTAATTTAAAACAGATTATTCTTTTTCGTCTGGTCATTATTGTCAAGAATGTTAGCCTTCCATTGTAGCATGGTCAGGACACTTGGAAGAATATTAATAAGCTAGTATTGGGTGCTCACAAGGTTCCATCATATGTTCCCTCAAGTCACATCATACCTGACTAAAAGAAAAAAGTTTGCCTCTAAGTATAAAGTGATAAGAAACCCAGTGCAGCTATTAACATGTACCAACTAGCACAGCTGAGTTCAGACCTGTGTGTCTAATCTGTCAGTCAGGCCCAGGTGCCTTTTTTACCACAGGAAGACTTGATAGACTTTTTTCAGTAATTGCTTTTTACAGTTAAGAACTTGTAAGATGGAAGGAGCAGGGTAGGCTCTGCCCTCCATCGCCATCGTGATCTGTCTGTAACTAAAATTCATTCATCTAGAAATCATGGCTTCACACCGTGCACTAACAACCCCTCCTGATGTACTGGCTTTGAACCAGGCCCTTTTGGAATAATAAACAGTCATACGGTCTAAGCAATGACAAGGAAGTACAAAAGCAGTTCTACCGCAGTTTATTAAAAAACAACAAAAAAAGGTGATTTCAATACAAAAGAAGTTCCATTGTATTGAAACATCCGTACTGCCACAACAAGTTGGAGGGTAAAAAAATGAACTGTCCCTGCCAGGCACAACAGGACAGGTGAAGAAAAATGTAGATGTCAGACAGTTCAAATATACTTCATCCAAAATAGAGAAGCTTGACAGACAGAGATTTAAGACAAGGGTTTCATTTTTCTTTGTAGCACTCAAATCTACCACTATGGATCATGGAGAGGCCATCACTCTCTTTTTCTGGAGGTGGGGGAGAAGCAGCAACTATTTCCTTGCCATTTTCAGAGAATCCCAGCCTGCAAATAAAAAACAAAGCGCTAATCTCTCTCATCATTGCTGTGAAAGCCACACATTCGTAAGAATGTCTGTAAATTGAACGTTAGAAGAAAGGTGCTCAGCAACCTCTGCTGACATAGGAGTAATGGACTTGGCGTCAGTGTTAATTTCCTAACCACTTTTTTTCTTCTCAGTCCTAGTCTTAAAGGTCAGAGTGAGCAGCCATCAACCTCTGTATACCACAAGAAATTAGTGGATTAATCAAAACCAACAAATCATCAGTACATATTCTCCGGAAAAAAATAAGCAGTAGCATAAAGAATGCATAAAACAAAAGGGTAGGTCCCCGGCTGAGAGAAATTGCTGAAGCTACAGTGACATGGAGATGCTGAAGAAATTAACCTCAGATGTTTTGTTACCTGGACGAAAACAGAATAGGTTCCACAGAGTGTTCGCTTCAACTCAGCAGCTACTTTGAGAATGCAGATGATCAACTGCAGTCCACTGAGAGCTATCAAAATTGAGAGTAAAATGATGTTCCACTCCACTATGTTAGTAGGTTCTGTGCACTTAGACCAGGCAGGGTAATCTGTGAGGTAACTATTAGAGAAACACCAGACTGAAGTAAGAAGAATATTTCTGACTACTGATTTGATGAACAATTTCTTCCAGAAGAGTTACACAAATGTTTCTTACCTCCCAGCAGTTTCTTTGAAAATATAATTCCATCCACTTGATGAATTGCAGAAAGGGCCTTGAATCAAATGCAGGGTAAAAATGATGCAACTATATCCCGAGAAAGCAATTCCAAGCAGGGCTAGCACAATCGAAATAAAACTCTGAAGTAAAGAGAGAGAGAAATATTACTCTGTGGGGATAGTGTCAACTATGACCAACAAATATGGTCATTCAGACTGCCTAGCTACTTCCTTGGGGCTGAATTTCACGTTTGATTTTCCCAGTCTTCAAAAATCAGAATGAAAAAGAGCAAGTAAAGAATAGTAAGAATTTACATATAAAATAAAGACAGAGTTTAGGACAGTTCTACAAGTCTAAGTTATATATTATTTAGATGGGGTTTTCAAACTTGCACTTCTGCAAAATTGTTTCCCAAAATACCAGAGGAACACAATCATATATTAAATATGTCTTCATCCCAGATAACATGTATTGAGTCATTTCTGAAAAAAATAACTTCCAAATAATACAGGCAAAGGGATGAAACTGTTTAGCTACTGTGCTTCATTCTATGCTCTTATTTTATTTCACAAGGATTTGGGGAAAGTGTGTCTAATTTTCTTTCATCCTGCTTATGCTTCAGAAGAAAGAAGCTACACTTTGTGTGACCTTGCAACCCAATTTAGAATCCTCTGTGAAAGGAAGTGAAAACAGAGCAGTGGAGAGGGCAGCAGGATGTGCTGGAAAAACAGGAGCAGGAAGGATTTGAAACAAATGCTAAGGAGATGCACAAAAATAAAACACAGACTCACCCTGTAAGTTTTGTTGCAGCTCTCACTCTGGCAGCACCGATAGAACACACCACACTCCAGTGTTATTAGAATTACTGCCAAAAGAAGGATCTGTAAGGGGACATCATAAGGTCGGTGAGATGACTGCAGATACTAAACCAAAGTCTCCTTCACCTGTGGAAGACAGGGACTGCATCTCTTCTGCAGTCTTGATATTTTAAAGCCGATCTGTCGGACAGCATAATTACTCAAGGCACACATGGAACTGGAGTGATTTTAGTAGGCTGTCGCTGTACTTGTGTTTTGTACGTGAAAGACAAGAGTACAGCATCTCCCACCACAGTAAAGCGCTACGAGCTTGAGCACAGCTACACCAGTGAAGCTGAAACAATAAAACCAAGTTCACAAGTAAAAGAATCAATAACCAGTGAAAAGAAGGATATTTTATTGATACAAACACATCAGTTCAACACCTTCTTGCTGACACAGGCACACGAATCAGGGTATTGCCTTCCTTACTAACACACTTATGCTAGAAAATGTCAGTGATGCAAACTTTTCATTAAATTCACCTGGACTTTCATTTATGTGTCAAGTATCCATACTGATTTTTTCAGACTATTGGATTATTTAAGCCAGATCCTAGAGTCATTTTGATAAATAGCACCTGGGCTTCAGAACCACAAAGCGCCATTCAGAGAGGCACAGGTCTGAAAAGAGAAGTATGAGAAGACAATATTCCTGAATCACAACACTGTCCTCTCACATGCTGCTGACCGGTTTGTAACAGAATGATACATGCATTTTTAATAAATCGGTAATAATCTTAAGGCTAAAAATGCTTCAAAATACCAGTATTACTGTTGCAGTTAACTTTTTCATACATTTGCAACTGTTTTTCTGTTTGACTCCTCTGTCTGGTAGTTTTTTTCTTCTGCTAGAACAGAAGGCTTTTCTTCTGCTTTAAGGAGAATACACAATTTCAAAAGAATGTCTAATGTTTTAATAACAGTTCAGCACCTTCATTAAAAAAACTCACTTATACAGATAAACCCTTTTTAAGCACTGATTGTGTGCAATGCACTTTGATCACATAACCGCTTTCTGTTCCTGAGGCTACAGCTCTTTATGAACATAGTGAATAGCATGAACAGTGGGCAACTCCATGGTAGTTTATTACTGCAGATGAGCATATTACAAATGTAACAGGGAAAATCCTACTATGCCAATCACAGTGAGACAATTCTCTATATTTAGCCTGACAACAGTAGTACATGATACATTGTGAACTATATTCAGTCTTCTGTACTGCATACAGCTCTTAAAAACATCTGAACCATTATGAGAAGCTCTTTTTGTTTCATTTGGGTAAAAGAGCTCTAATTCAACCTCCATAGGTGATTAAATCAATATAGTGTTTGCCTCCATAACACAAGCATAAATTACATATGAACAAAAAGACAGGAGAAAAAAGCCCCCAACCCACCCTGCAAAATCACTTGCACTTAATAGCATACATAACTTGTCATTCAGTATACTAACTTTTTTTCAGTTTGATTGAGTTTTTCTGCCTGCAGTGGTTTTGCTGAAGTAATCCATATGCTTTTTTCTTTAAAGCAATTACACTGCTGAAGAGTACTATTCAATATTATTTGCAGAAGAATGCAATTAAAAATCCATAGACTGAGCACTTACCATCACACCTGAGAAACAGATCCCTTCAAAATACCACTCATAGTTGGGGAGCTGGTAACTGGCAGCATGCAGAGCTTTCCCGTTTGGAAAGTACAGGAGGATGTTCACAACAATACTCCAAAGTGCAAGAGGTATCAGCAGACAACTCAAACAGCTTCCACATGTCTCCAAAGCCATCTTTCAAGAACTCTGGAAGTTTCGTTCTTCTAAACTAACAAAAGTTTACAAGACTTTCAATATAAGAAGCGTTTTGATCCCCCCTCTTGATTCAGTCATTTCATATTCACAGGACCCAGTGACTGGGGTGTAATTCCAGGGACAGAAGTGTTTCACAGTTAGCAGAATAACAGATGAATACCACTGTGTAAACTCACTGTCCTGTGTTAAGCACGTCTTTAAGTAGTCATTTCCCTTCTAAAAGATCCTCCTTTGTGATCTTCCAAATGAAATATGTCTAGGAGTCAGACTCAGGAAGGAACTTCAAAGCTCTCATTTCCTAGTGACTTCTCAAAAATGTCCTCCTCCCCGCAACATGAACTGCAACACAGTTTGCGACAGAAGCAAGGTTTTTCAACCTTACTGCAGCATGAGGAAGGGGGCCGTAAGATGGTAAGTATGCCCTGCCTCTGTACAGAAGGCCACACTTTGCCTCATACTGCAGAGATTTATTACCAGAACCCTAAGGGGGAACCAAAATGTTGCTGACTTGCAACAGAAGGCTGAGTCTGGACCATCTTGCAGAGAGTATAGAAGCCCAAATAACACTGGTTAGAAACTGCAAGGCAGACTTACTTTCACAGTTTTAATCAATTACTCTTTCCCACAGCATTATGTGGCTCCACTGTTTTGCAAATTAAATCCTGCTATTTCTCCAATTGTTTCATCCTGTGCTTACAGCTGAGCTTGCACAGCTACAGACCTGATCTATGTACACATGACTTCTTGTGCAGGACAAAAGATCTGGCTGTTTTTTTGAAATGCCTGCTGTTTGCACTGTGCAAAGCCAAAGCCAGACAGCTTTCCCATTGTCACATGCCATCATTCCGCAACCCCTGAGCATCTAAACACTATCCTAGTAACACAGAGCCAGGCCAGTTTGAACACTTGCAGCACAACCCAAGCCTTCAGTCTATGCCCCTGTGAGTCTTCACAAAAGTAATTCAAGAATGAGCTTAGGCTTTACTCAACAGGAAAACTGTAGTCAGAGGAAAAAAAAGCCAAAAACGGGGCTCTATCAAAAGCAGGAAGGCTGATTTTAGAAGCAATGACATCACAGCGTATTTTCCTTGTGTTTCCTCATGAGCTGTTTCAGGCTCTTCACACATGACGCTTCTTTCATCCTCTCATAAAAGCTGTTTGGACTGCATGTTGTAACTAATTCCATACTGTCACTTAACATGAGATCACACAAGGAAATGAGTGTGAGTACCACTATGCTCATTTCCTTCTGCTGTGACTCCTCTTTTTCTAGGAGGTTTCATTTTGAAGTCCTCATTCTTGATCTTCACATATATCTTGTTTTACTCTCTCATAACTATGGACACTTTTTTCAGGTCTCCCTCTAATCAGAATTAGTAGCAAACCTGCTTTTCCAGATTCATAGGCAGAGACAGAACTCATGTCATCAACACTGCACCACAGAGAGCAAACAGCTGCATTAAAATCATGCACATCCAATCCCCATGATTGATTTTTTAGTACAAAACTCAAAGATCATATAATTGGCTGAAATATTTTCTTAAAAGCAAAGGCCAAAATTAGTATCAAGCATCTTATTTTATAATCAAATCTGCTGCTATTTCCATTATAACCTGTTCTTATTAGAAGAAGCTAACTTGGGAAGTGATGACTGAAGCAGCATTTGCTCTGCAGTAGTACAGCAGTCTGCTTCACGGATTTGTTTTTAAACTGAGCTCTGCAAATACCAAATCACAGTGTGGTCATTTTTCTGGCACATGATGCCACTGGAACAGGAAACAACTATTTCATACTAAGAATTAAGCAAACCTGTAAGCTAGTTTCTTAAACATCTTGCCAAGTGTCGCAAACACTGCTTTTCCATTGCTGTCATTATTCATGAGTTGATGCCAAGCCTGTTACCAAAAAGTCAGGTTTACTCTGTATGAGTGACTTCTCTGCCAGCTGAAATGAATACAACCTAAACCAATCACTTCCCAACTGATAAACCTCTCAAAACACTGTCTTATGCACCAGGCAACAAAGGAATCCAGCTGGCCATTTTTTATGCAACAGTATAAATAGTGTGCAGGAATGCTGTGCCTTAGTGCTACAGGGATCCATAAGTGCTACATGCATTTGTGCTGAAGTTTCAAGTCTAAACTCTAGACTAATCACTCTGTGTATTGGATTTTCTAAAATTGTTTCAGTTCTTTAGTTAATTCTGTGTACCAGGAAAAAAAAAAAAAAACATTATGCAAGAATAAAGGCAAAAATCTTTAAGTTGCATAGTAATTATACATGATTCCATTGAGGACTCTCTTTTACACTTTCTCTCCTTCCACACCGCATTCAAACTTGCAGGTATTTTTTAAACAGTGTATCTTCACACGCAAAGACACCGTACCACACAGCTGCAAGGAATTTTGTGCGTATACACATGTGCATGCACATATTCTCCTTCCTCCCTCCCATAGCAGGACAGGACAGGGATAGACACGAGAAAGAAATGGCATTAAATGGCATTAAAGTCCCTCAACTAATTCTATGTATTTATGTATGAATAAATACTATTGCAAAATTCAGGTATCCTGAGATTCTAAACACAAACTCTTTTCATGTGAGAATTCTTTTGCTGGTGTAGATATATGTGGACAATTTTGTTTTCACAGTTAACATTTTTTTCAGGTATGTATTTGTACATTTGACTGTGCAGACAGCCTGAGATACACCTGAAGTTTCTGGCTACCTTTAAAGATCACCCTCCTTGTTACAAATAGCCTAAGGGTGCACCGACACCCATGGGAACTCCTTTTTCTCCTATGAATATAAACTAACTTGCTTATTTTCAAAGACAATATGAACAGCTAAATTCCAAAACTGACCCTCATTTCTTTGAAATAAAGAGCATGTCACATTTTGGTTTTCACTTGAGAAATGCCATTGCCAGCAGCAACACTGCCATGCTGACTTTGCCAGCAATTGCAGTTGGCAGCACATTATTCAGATGTACTTGCGATGAAACATTCACTCTAATGTGCTACAAGCTACACTTCAGAGGCTCTTGCACAGGACCTTACAATAATGCTTTCAGGCTGATAACTAGTGAAGTCAGGTATTGCAGATTCATCTGTCTTTGCTGACCTGAATTTGGATTGTATTCCGTGAACGCTGTGAGGCCTGAGGGTCTGCTGAGTGAGGTAAAAAACAGGAGTCATGTCCACATCTTGTTTTATATCAGGCCTGTAATGGAGCAATCAACACATGATCCCCCTTGGGAGGGTAGGAGGGGCTCAGAGCTGGGCAGGGACCCCCTCAGCTCCCTGGGTTGGCCATCAGCTGGGAACTGCCAGCCCTGACCCAGGACTAAGACTCCCCACGTGCAGTTGTGTCTGTCCCAGAGCTGTTGTTGAACCCTTATTGATGAACAAGCACCTGTTTCAGTAAATGAGCCAAACCAAGCAAGGAAGCAGTTCCCACTCTGGCAGAGCCTGCTGGAGAGGAATACCAGGTTATAACCTGACTGCATTAAATCTATGTTCTCATGCCACCACTGCCCTTTACTCCAAGACCAGGCCAGCAGTGTTTCAGCACGGGCAGGGAAGGAATCATTGACACCTGCTGGGTATTTTTAATACAAACCTTTATTTGTGAAATACAGGGGAAGTTCAGCAAAATCCTGAAAAGCCCTCAGTCATCCACATTTTACTGCTGCTTTGGTTTCGGTCCAGCTGACCAAAACGCAGTATTCATTTTTATCCAGGCCAGACTAGATTTGGTTTGTGTTCATTCCAAGATCAGAATGAAAGAGCAACTTTATTGGGAAAGCAGGACAAAGTACAGCTGTTTTGTCAGTAGAAGGAGAAAAATAAATAAAGCAACTTTAGTCACGTGTTCAGGTTGTTGCCTGTACCAAGATGAAATGGACCAAAGAAATTCAGGATACATTTTGCCTTTAGGTTCAGGCAGGTTAGTGGAAAACCTGCATATGACTCCAACAAAAAAGGCTGGCCCCAAGTCAGTTAAATTTATGGCAACAGCACAGTTTGACAACAACGTGTATTTCAGTATGCATGGAATGTTTAAAAAAAATCCACTGTATTTTCATTACAGCACACACATGCACCGATGTCAATGCATTGTCAGGTTTCTAGCAAACATATGTCTGCAGGGGGGAACAAAAAGAAAGAAACATATTAATGGGAAGAATGTTAATATTGTATCCAACTAAAAATGCAAAAATTAACCTGACCACATTTAGAAAACCATAGCATAGCTCTTCTATACTGCAGTTAGAGTAAGGAAGACAGGAGGAAGAAAACAGTAATAGCTTTGAAAGAACCCAAACACTCATCTACATCATTTAAAAATGTGAAACACATGCTTACCTATAGTGTGTGATATAAATTATCTTGTTCATACTTTAAGCTATTGTGATTCCAACATTAGCACTCTGATACTGATTGTGGAATATGTCCAAACTATTTAACAAGGCTTTAAAGAAATTTAGAGAAAATTCCTTTTCCTCACTCAAGAAACAATATGCCTTCAAAAACCCTCGAGATCTGTCTGCAGATTTTGTTAGCTATGGGCAATCTAATTCCTTCTCTTATCTTACTTTTACTAAGCGAGGCCAGGA
Organism: Pachycephala philippinensis; assembly: GCA_013397055.1. Lineage (NCBI taxonomy): Eukaryota > Metazoa > Chordata > Aves > Passeriformes > Pachycephala > Pachycephala philippinensis. Next base: position 100,729 of record VWZT01003070.1, read on the forward strand.
TGCTGCAGTTCTCATTACATGCAGCATACTGTCAATAGCCTATGAGCCGCTGTGGACAAAACACAAGGCTATCACAATAGAGTTAGAACAAGCACAACACTATGCAACAACAGTTTAGGCAAAGACCACAACCACCAGGAGACCTGTATCTCAGTTTTATCACCTATACCGTGCTGACGATCACATGTGTCATTGGACAGAAAAAAGCCCTCTAGCTCCTAGCTCTCATGCAGAGCTGAGACTGTGGCATCACTGTGGCAGCTGAGGAATCAGCTGAAAGCATGTGATCAAACACTACATGAAAATTCTAATCGCAACAGGGCTATAGAAACAGCTGTACAGGAAATTGTTGCTTAAGAGAACCTAAAAAGTAACTGCTGAGTAAGACTCCACAGTAGCATAAGTAACAAGTTTCGTGTTCATCTGAAAAATTACTTACCTCCTCATGACTGCAGCACAACCCACACAATCCTCCAAGGATGCCATTGATTATCTGTATGAAGCACAGAATGAATTCTATTCCTCCCAAAACAAGGAGGATGGAAAAGAGGGTGACGTTCCACTGCACAATGTTTTGAGGTTCCTTACATTCAGACCACTTGTTATACTCGAACAAGTACCTGTACAGAGCAATTAAAAGCATATTACATTGTGTCAGAGTGGGATACTTACCATATATTAGAACCAAATTGTATCTAGTCTGTAACTGCATCAAGGATGTTTGCTCTATAGAGTCCTACTGGGCTAGGTTCCCTTAAGAATAGATTCCTAAGGGAATAGAAAAAGCAATGGTTTACTCTGTGCAAGGTTTGTTTGGTTTAGGAACATGTTGAAATATCAACCACACATTTTTGCTAAGTCTTAATTTCTTTTAAAAAATAATCTAAGCTATAAAGGCAGAATTTCCCGTTGCTGATTAAAGTGAGGCACGAACTCAAGAAAGCTGAAAGAGCAAAGGTTTTTCTCAAAACAATCACAGAGCTTTGCACGACTGGGCCTTTTTTCTAAAGATAGCAGTCACTGATTTGAGGCAACTGAGTCACTCTCCTGTGCTGCTGTCTTTGGGCCCTCACATGCTTACTTGGATGAGACAAACACAGAACAGATTTGAAGGGGTACTGCAATATTTCAGCTGTTACTGCTCGCTCACATTTTGAGAACATCAGCACTTGCCTTCAGCAAGGACTTAACCTAGATCTTCTACACTCAGTCATGGTCAAGAGGATAGACAAGGAGGAATGACCCCTCTTGGGAGAGATACAAGCGAAATATAAAACTCAAAAAAGCAAAGAGCTTTATGTGGCTTCTTAGTACTCCAACTGCCTCTAGTCTGGCATAAGCCATAAACTGTTGCTAGATACAGCCTTGAGGTTGCCAAACATGGAAACACTTTAAAAGCACACCATGATATAAACTGTATCGGGATTTATGTGCATTAATGGGGAATTGCAAAGTGAGACTATTTTTGCAGGAGAACCCGAATCAGGGATAATTAGAAGCTTCTTGCCCCCTCTGCCCTGCGGTTTACAAAGATTCTTATAAACCTTCTCAGGTTTCATTTATGACGTTCTATGCCATTGTCACTAATGTGGGCATTGTGCCACTTTATGCTGGTGCAAAGCAACTTCAGAAGCAAGCCTGACAAAACAGACTCTTACACAAATGATGAGACAAATATCTTAACAACCACTATTCCTAGTTTGTAAATCCTTCAAAGTCCTAAAACTTTATACTTTGTTACAGATGTTCATGAACATGAACAGCATATGATGTATAGATTTAATCACCTACCTGTATTTTTATTGCTTTGGTTTTACACTTCAGCAACGAGGGTATCTGATGCCGTTTGTTAAGTTCTTAGTAGGTGGGAAGGATAAAGTTATTAATAGATCTTGGTATATGGCTATTGGACATTGCTGAAAGGTACTGGAATAAAGCCCATGTGTACACGGGGAAGATAACAACATCCTCATGAACAGACAACTTACCCTCCAGAGGAGTCAGTGAAGGGATAGATCCAGTTTCTCTCTAGGTGAGTAAAACAATATGGTCCTTGAGACAAGCCCAGTGCTGAAATTGTTATACAGTATCCAGAGCCAAGGATCCCAACAAAGGCTGCCAGAACTGAGGACAGCATCTGCACAGCAGACATAAACACGAACTTTCAGCACAACCATCGCCTTGTCTTTGGGATTACCTGGGACTGGGATATACAGGATCACTTACCGCACAGCTCTTCCCACAGCCCTCATGGCCAAAGCACCCACAGCAGTTGTCATTGTGAAGCCCAATGAACACTGCAGCTGGAATGAGTACCTGGATATGGAGCAAACAAACCACACTGTTCCTTTTCGTTGCAGAGAGGGCAGATAAAACACAGTCTTCAAATTGCATTCATTTATGTTTCTTTTTGGCAGTCAGCCTGTACAGGTGATTCAGCTTTACTCCTATTTAACACAGTAGGCATCTCACTACTGACATCACCAACACCGGGACAGGTATATTTCTATTGCCACTTTGTGTATGCACAGCACTTAAGCACAGAAAGAGACTGTTGAGGTACTGCTACATTTCAAGTATTTTAGCTTTATAAGTTTTTGTTCACATTAAAGGCTGTATTTGCAAATAAAATGCTTTGCAAAAAAAGGCATTAACTTTATTCCGATGAGGACTACAAAATAATGTTTTTTGCAAAACAGCTACTGCCAATATACTTGTTGCTTAAGAGCAATCATCATTGCCTGTGTGACAAACCAGTCTGACTAGAGTAGAAAGTCCAGTAAAATTTTGCTCAGTTCAGATGAACATCTCATTACAGACACCTACTTTTTTCCAAGATTTCATGACCAGCTTCCAGTGACAGAAATGCAAAATAACAATGCAGAAGCTATCCATGAGAAACATAAACCATCCATACTCCAGAGCTTTTAGCATAAAATCAAGAATGAACGGAGCTGATTAAAAAGAGGATCCTCCTACTAGCAATAATAGCACTTAACAGTGTCCACTTATAAAGACTCTACACCCAAGAGTACCCTGGAAAACCATAAAGAAAGAGTAGAGAGTTATTTGCAAACTCCACAGACTTACTTAAGAAGAAACTAGAATAAGAACTCTACTGTTAGATACATACTTGTCAGCCCTTACTCAAACCCATTGCTGAGCCTCAATGCTTCAGATCCAGAAGAGGTTGTACAAGTGCGCTGCAGGAGAAGTTCCATTGATTTCACTTGTATTACTCTGTGTATAAAGCCTAGTCTTTGCAAACCCCACTCTAGGTCCCAATGGGGCTGTAACACAGCTGTAAGCACCTCTCACTACACAAAGCACCTTAGCATGCAATTGTTTTCAATTTGTGATTTGCAGACACCTTGAGATCATAGAATCATAGAGCGCTAAGAACTGAAAGGGACCTATAACCTATTTCTAAGAGGACTTCTAAAAGCAGATGAAAAGGAAGCTTGGAGTTGGGGTCTTAAATGTGTTACAGTGTGGTCCACAAAACTGAAAAGGTAGAAAATAAGAGCTTCAGATTAATGATATCCTATAATGAACGCACTCAATCCTTGCATCCTGTTATTCAAATGCAAAGCTTTGACAACTACCACTCAATTCCTCTGAATAAATAGCTTAGGCAGAGAAATAACTGTCAACATGTCAGATAATAGAAATTAAGGAATTGTATCTAAATGCTCATTAGTTAGGGACATTTAAAAGGAGAATGGTGCATATAACAATCATATAACAAACTTAAGATTTAACCCTTTATGCAAACTGTTACCCACTGAGAGGCTTGGCTTCACTTTTGCATTTGGATTCTGTGCCCTAGACCCTATGATTTTTTCAGCTTTAGAGTGACATAATGTTGCACATAAGATAACCAATAGTAACTAATAATAGCTATGGGATAATATAGCTCTTTTTTTATAAAACTCCAGAGACTCCTGTTGACAAGATATTTGATTAATAAATTCAGGTAACCAGTAGAGAAAAAGCAGTACCAAGTACCTCCAAAATGCATATGAAAGAAGACACTAGGTTATTACTTACCAGAAAGCCTCCACCTAGAATGCCATGAAGGCACTCCACGTATTTGCTGAGGTGATGCTCTGAAGCAAATCTTGTTTCCCCATTGGGAAAATAAAGTAAAGTGTTGGCCACAATGCAGAGGAGGGCAAGGATGAGCAACTTATAACCAACACATCTAGCGCACCCTCCAAAACACATATTCTCAGCTTTAAAAATCCTCCTTCAACTTGTCCGATGCAACCTATCTCACACCTGTCCACACCTAAAAGAAGATCAGTGTTTATTCTCACCTCCTTAAATACCAGGGGTTACCTAGCTACCTGGATGACGTTTACAACCCTTCCAAACCACCATTCCCAATTGCAGAGTGAGAGAGCAAGGATGGCAGAACGCCACCGCCCTTTTTAAATGCAGTAATTGTAGATGAACCAAGTGCAATGAAGGAAATACTGAATACTAGGTGATTTCACACTAATATATGATGCTTGCAATAATCACTGGTGAATATGATTAGATGTGAACAACAGGCTTAAACCACAACACAAGTTCTGTTACGAACTGAAGGAAAAATGTTTTGTTTTCTTTGTTAGAAGCAGCTTTGAATTCTAGGTTTATAGACTGATTCAGAACAACCTGAAGCCAGGGAAAGACTTGGCTGACTTCAACAGCACTGAGTCAGAGTTTTGGATATAAACAGAATAAGGTCTATAGCAATGAGGAGTATGAAGAGCAACGCCTCACTTCGCTGTCCTGTTGATGGAACCACAGAAGACCTCACCAGGAGGTTGGAAAACAAATAAAATGATCAGGTAGGCTTTTTAGGAGTGTCCTTCTTCTTGCCATTATAAGACGAGCTGAATTTAGATTAACAGTCAGTTACTAAATGGTTTAGTAACAGCTAAACCAAGCAAACACTTGTGAAAAATACTGCTTTAAAAAAGCAGGATTATAAAAAAGAGTCCTTGCACTGAAATATCACGTATAGAAACACACACAAAAAGAAAAATGCCAAGATAGAAACAGATTTTATCCAAGGTTTCCAAATACTGTTTAATGTACCAGTAACATTAATTTCCATAGTAAATGGAGATACAAATTGAGCTATAAAAATTAAGATCCAGCCTTTTCTGTTTTCTCTCATGCAAATTTTGCTAAAATAGCCCAAAGCCATTTTCTTCACACACAGCTCAACACAGAGGCGTGAGCTGCCAAGCCCACAGCTATCACATGACAGGAGGTAACTAAAATGCACAGGCCCAGACCAGGTCCAGGCGGTGCTGCTGTTGCCATCATCTCAGTGCAATGTCATTCTCATTGCAAAACCAGAAGCTAGACAAATGGAGTTTGGGAATGTACAGGATATTAGAAGACTATAATGAAACTTTTTAAAAAATACTCATTCAGGTTTCTTTTTTTGAAGGTGGGGTGGGGTGGGGTGTGTTTAATAGCTAAATAACACAGTAGACACAAGCCCAAGTCAAATCCGTAGTATTCTTGCAAGAGACATGAGCAGCACTTATGCTGAGAAAGAGTGTGCAGAAATAAAAGGTGTGGGGTGAAGCAGGGGAAGAGAGCAGTCTGGTGCAGCTGTGGCTTTGTGATGTAACTTCTCCAGGTATTGTAGCTGCTGACCTTGGAGACTTCCTTCATCATGAGAAATATCCTCCAATTGTACAAACATAGGCTGGCCATTATTGTGTGCTTCACCTCTAATGACTAAAACAACCCTAAACATTATCCTGCAAGTTTCCTCTGCAGAAGAAGACGGATGCTCAACTTAAAACTTCCTTTATTTTGTTGGGCTAAAAAGCCCAAACCACTCCTTCCCCAAAACCCACCACCCAATACCCTTCCCCCCATCTCAACAACCACACCAATATATCGCCTGTGGGACATGGATTTAAAACCCTAGCCCTAACCATATATTTGAAAACTGTTCCATTTACAGCTTAAATAATAGCATTCTAAATGCTTCATTGAACAAGAATTTACATAATCAAGAACTTCCTATATTTAAAATCAATTCTATGTTTAAAATAAAGCATGTGGGGTATTGCATGGGCATTGTAGGCTGCAGTGGGAACCAATAACCCTCCAACAATACACTAGCAGTTTAGATCACTCTCCTATATAGAACCATATTACGAAAACTCAGATTACAAAAATCGAGCTTTTTTTACTTTGTGCGCTTGTTTGCTTCATAAATCCTAATTTTACTACTTGGCAAAGTGAGAAGCAGTGGATTTTTGGAATGCCTTGTGGGCATAATTAGTTTTAAACTATGAAATATACTCACAGATGAGCACTAGCCAAACACAAGATCCTCATCAGCCTGAGAAAGAGCAGAGCCTAAATTGCAGCTTCTGACATGCTCCACTACTATCAGGCATTTGAGTTTACACTAGCGTAAACAAAACCAGGACTGGGGTTTGAGTCTTTTACATGAGAATCACGCTGTTTGCACTTGGAGAGGTGAGATAATTGCTTACTCCCTCACAGATGCTTCCCCATGCCCCACAGGAAACTCCACTATTTCTCTCTCATAGGATGATTTCTGTAGCTCTGATGCGTATCATGGACAAAGAACATGTAATTAAAAGGCAACCCAGCCCTCAGTGTTATTAAATACAATAAAAGTCCAGGCTAAAGCCTAACTTTAGACGATAGGTCTAGCCCTCAGCTCTGGCTGAGAAGAACCTCCAGCAGTGTGGTACAGGAAGGACAAGATCATCAAAGGGACAGTGAAGCAAATTTGGTAATGTGCTCTAAGGTCCAGCAGGTAGGACCATTGTCAAGGCTTCCATATCTTTTCCTGGCAGGAGTAGCTGGTTCATAAACAATTACAACAACTGATTTGTGTCCCCAGATCATCTGTTCTGCAGGTTAAAGTTTGTCAGCAGAGCAGTGCTGTGTAGGGCAGGTCACTTACCCTTCAAGCCAGAGAAGTGGCTGAAATTGGATGCCTTGTCTAATTACTGAGGTATTTATTAGCAAGGCTATTTTCACATAGAAGGATCCAGCCATCCCTCTATAAAACAACCCCCCACCTCAACAGTCCCTGTTGCTTTGGTTCTGCTGTTGCAGCCTGCTTCTGTCACAAAATGTAGATGCTAGAAAGAAACTAATGTTTCCTGATGCCAAAAAGCAGAACTCAAAACTCATAGAAGAGCTCTCAGCATTCAAGCTCTGTAAAGTTGAGTACTATCTAGCTTTCTGGATCTGCTTCTCAACCAGCACAAGAGTAACAGAAGTTACTTTCTTCAGCTCAACAGAGTATCGGAAACATTTGCTATATTTTTGGACAAGTCCTAAGTTTACCTACAATAAAGAGGATCAAAGACTGTAAAAAAAAAAAACCCTACCCAAACGCTGCAAAACCACAGAATCTTATCAAGAAAAAGAAAACTGGGAAGTATCATATTTCTCCTAAAAAACCAAATTGCTCCAACTACAACCACATCTAGCACTTCCATCCTGAACCAGATTCCCAAAAGGATTCATCATAATCAACAGAAGAAACTGAGCTGCAACAGCAAAGTGCCACACAAAAAAGGAGACTCCACTAACATATTTTGATAATCCTGGAAACACCCACGTCACTCTACTGAAGAGGAAATCAAGCAGGGCAGAGGGGAAGGATATCTGCAAAGTGTTGAATTGCTCAGACAGACCCAGAGCCATCACACCAGTCAGCATGCTGACAAGAACAGGGTCAGTTTCCCCAGTTGGACTCTGGGCATGTTACTACATTTGAACCTGCTGCACATGTACAAGTTAAGGCTCCTGTGCACTGAGGATGCCACAAAACCCTTTTTCCTTTGCCCTCCAGCACACTGTCAGAACATTCTGACTGCTCTTCACTTAATGGAAATGAGATTTCTATAGCTCAGCTATGCCAAGTTCCCAGTGTTCACCTTGTTAATTCTCCCCAAACTCAATGGTTTGTTCATTTGGGTGGTTTTTTTTTACCACCAGAACAGGTTCTTATTCCTTATAATTAGACAAAGTGTGAAACATCTGCATCAGTGTTTTTGAGCAAATAAGCAAGCTCCTGACTTAAAGATGCCAGAAAGGTGGAAAGAAAGATGTTGCTCTACTGAAAAACATAACATGTTTCTTCTAACATTTCAAATAGTCAGTCTTACTGTTTTATCCTGACTTTTAGCCACCCTTAGCCACTTTTTGCTAAAGGACATAACAGTGATCAAGAGACACAGATGAAATAGACATATGACAAATGTCTTCCAATTGCCTTGAAAACAGTGTAAAGAAAGAAAGAAACAAACCAAACACTGTATTTATGCAAATACAATTCTTTTTTACGTTGATAGACCTGGTCAGGCGTGAATCAAGGGGGCTTCACTGATGCCACTGCCATTTGGACACCCTATGCTACAGCTTCTCCCAGAAAGTCTCAATATAACTTTTCTTTGCAGAATTTCTGGTCCCACCCACCATCAGAAAAAGGTTAATGGAGGAAAGTGCGTCTCATGGAAGCACTGGCAGGGTGTGGTAACTGTATGGCATCTGCAGGTGAGACACAGCATAGGAAATAATAGCATGGGCTGCACCGATTCATTTGGAAAGACTGGGCAACACAACACATGTATTTACACAGGTTATTAATTCCCACTTGTATTCTCTTGTAAGCTGTTCTCATTTGGTCTTTCACTGTTTAATAGGTTGCTGCTCATGGAGGCCATTGCTAGCTCAGACAATTGCTGGGAACATACTGGGAATGTGTGGTCACCTCTTGGCTAAACTAAGGGCAGGCTCTTGGCCAGCTGTGCAGACAGAGCTCCTGGTGACCTTAGAACAACTCCAACTCCCTTTGACCCATCCATGCTGCCATCCATTTCTCAACGTCTAAATGATGCATTACCCATGTTTTCCAGCCATCATCCACAAAAACACGGTGCTGCAGCTGTAACTGTCCTCACGACCTCTCAAATGCACATTAGTTGATGAATTCGACCTGGGCAGTCACAAGAGGAAACTGCTCGTCATGAAGTCCTTGGTGCCTATGATCTCCTGGCCACAGACATAAGAAAGTCTCCAGATTACTTTTATCAACTAGTTCCTCTGAGGAGTTGTGATCTAATGAGCTACTTAGGAGCACAAGCAACTACCTGTTGTCATGAGAGCAATTGCTCCTAACACAGCTGTAACACGCATGCACGTGCTTGCTTGCTATCTCTGCCACCACTTTGAGACAGAAAACTGATCTGAACCAGAGAAGTCAGCTTGTAGTGAGCGCTCACACTTCTATGTAACAACACACATTGACACATAAAGAGAAAATTTAATTTATTAGTAATAATGCTGATCTAAGAAGGAGTCAGCAACAATGCAACAAAAGTAGTTTTGCCATTTAACCAACCAGTTTGGAGACTCAAAAGCTTACAATCAGGGCAGAGCTACCACTAAATGAGTGTATTGAAATTCCTCTCTTTAAAGAAGAACCCATAAACCTTACCTAAGAACAACTATGACTGACCCTGGACTTGAAATGCCACAATCAAATAAACCACTTCAAACACTGTTTTCTGGTGACATACAAAAACTATGCTGTAGCCTGCATTCATTAATTCTTCCAACAATGTTATTATGATAAAAGTAGGACATAGGACAAACAAATCCTTTTTCTATTTCTGCAACAGCCTGTGGGTGAAACTGTGGCCTTGCAAAACGGTCAACAAAAGTTTGCTCCCCTTGGACTGTACTATTTACACACAGGTTTGCATTTTAGATTTCTAGTCTATCCCTAAAAGTGTGACGTTCTTGCAAAAGTTAAACAAGTATGAGGCATTACCATCAATGCACTATAAGCATTCTCTCTTCTACACTGTGTGTTTGTAATGGCCGTATGGATCAGAACAGTGGCATTAGCTCAGCATACAAAGTCTGCACAGCACAGCACAAGGAACAGATGGTCTTCCAGCTCGCAGTGTGTCACTGATGTCTCCCCTCCCCTGCAGCTACCGCAAAAGCCAGACACTGAAAACATGGAACAAAAATTACCAGCTCTATGTCTTTGACTCTTGTGGTGCAAAAGTCAGTCATTAATTACCTTTGTGTTCCTCACAAAGCGATCCTGTTGGTAGTGAACTTCTAATCCAGGGGAAAAAAAAAAAAGTCTCTATAATACCATGTATTTCAGAGATATAAGCTAAAAAAAAGGAAAGAAATGTGAAAAGCAACAAATTCATTGCCTGGTTTGTTTCCTTAGCATATGCTTCATACATTGCTCCTGCAGTCCTGCCTCTGAAATTAACCATTAAGGAGTTCATGTCAATTAAATATTTTAAATTATTCTTGCTGAACAATCCCACAGCTGCTGCTCAGCTGGGAAAAGTCTGCGTATTGATTCCATAGCAGCAGGATAGGAAATGAATATTTAAATTTAACAGTGTCTTTCACATTAGCATGACTGATATTGCAGCATGTTGTCTTTACTTGTGTATCTTTCAGCATCGGTAGTAGTTGAATCAGACATCACAATCAGAAAAGCAAATCCGACATGACCACAAGACTCTTAAAAGATGATTTCCTAAACTGCAATCCCACCCATCCACCAATCTTTGCTATCATCATTTAAATTGGATTTCTGAACTCCGTTTAACAATATACACTCAGTGCACTGAATCTTTGCTACAAGATGGTCCTTAAAATAGCTGTCAATCATAAAGACAACTATTTCATAGTCACGTTCCTCCAAGAGGTACACCAAGACCTCAAAAATGCTATACAAAGGCAGTACACATTTTTAGTAGGACAGAATTTTTAGGAAAACCCCAAAATATTATTAAAAATATTAAAAAAAACTATTAAAAAGAACCAATCAAAAACCATGATTAAAGAACAAATTAGTCTACAGAAGATCCTTTTTCATCTAAGCAATGGAGAAAAGCAGAAGAAAAAAACATTCCATGCTAATTATGATTTACTCAATTGTTAGTCTGTTTTTAAGGTAACATACTGGAACAACACAACTGAGACCGTATTCTCTGTAAATCTACAAAACGTGTCTACCATGTGGTAGTAGATGCAGCACTCTACTGCAGCTGCTGTTTTCACAAGGTCTTTCAAACTCACTATCAAACAGATATGGTGCCATTATAATGAACTACAATTGGCTTGGGGGATGGGGAAAGACTAATTAATTAAGACTTTTCTATTCCTTTGTACTATAATTACAGCTAAAAGTAGCTGTGTCATTTGTGTACCAAAACATGGAAATTAGTGCTGCAGAAATACGGATGTATTCATTCCAGAGCAGCATTCCATCACACAACCATCTCTCCGCGGTCAGATCCTGCCCATGGGACTTTCTGCCAGTGCTCAGAAGATGAAGTACCCCAAGAATTCCACCAGCTCCCTCTAGTGATTATCTGGCTGTGACCAAACAGGTTCTGCTGGGCCCATTCATGGGCCTCTGCCTCCAGTGACCTCTAGCTCTCAGGTCTTCCACAACAGCACCTGAAATACCATCTTCAGGTGAGAGGCATCTGCCTTTGGTGGAAGACAACAATGCTCCTGGTGGCACAGGATCCAGGCAGAAGGCACTCTTACAGGAAGAGGAGCTGAACTAAGGCATCATGCCCACCAATTCAAACTTTGAAGTTTTGACAGGACAGGATTTGGTTCAGCTGCTAGTTCCAAAAGAGAGTTCTTCCGAGAACAGCCTTATAAATGGTAAGTTAAAAACCAAAATAAAGCAACTTTCATCTTTTACAGATCTTCATAGCAGAAAAGTAGTCCTGCTCTGTGCTCTCCATAAGCACAAAGGAAACAAAACAAATGGAAGTTTGCACTAAAGGTGAGGAGAAAAAAACTTTAAAAAATCAAAACACCACAGCCCTTCTCCAGCATCTGCACTGAATCAGGTGGAATTTTCCTCCAAAAAGTCAGGCACCGTCTTTGAGGAAACTGCAACCATGTCAACAACAGTACTTGCCTGTCAGGCAGAACATCCTGGGCCTTTTTGTGTTACACACCATTGACTCCCAGGATTTTGATCAATTACACTCTGCTCCAGGATGAAGACATAGGGCTTACTAAAGGAGCACTGCTTAGAGGCATGCAAAGGGCTCTGTGTCCTGTGGAGTCATTACAATTACAAAGCCATTACAGCATTCTTCATATGCAGAGTTTGTAAGTGGGTTGCTGATTAATCCAGCCTATGATTAATGTGCAATGAATATAAAAAGATTAACACAACAGAAATTAGTTTCCATTCAATTTTCATTACAATTTATTATTATTATTTTAATTATTAAACTCTTCTTATCTCAACCCATCAGTTTTCTCACTATTAACCCTCCAACTGTCTCCCCATCCCATCAAGGGCAGAGTGAGCAAGCGGCTCTGTGGGGCTGAGCTGCTGGCTGGGTTAAACCATGACAAGTGTCTAAACAGTGCGTTGCTAAGTAACATTAACAACAAGGTTCTATTAAAGCTTACTGTTAGTAAGCTGGTCTTGATAACGCTAGGATCATGAATGAATGAATGGATGTTGCCAAGACAGAATCTGGATTTTGTTTTTAATTGTTTAAGATTATAAAACAGTAATCTGAAAAACATAAGACATTTCTACTTTTCTGTCAAAATAAAATGAAGATATAAAATTTACAAGATCATCTCTCAAATAACTCAAAGTTCATCCTTAACATTGTAAATTATATTTACAAAGAGCAAAAAGAAAAGTAATCACCGTTGGTTAGAGGGTACACAGTTGTCAGGGCTATATAACCTTGCACTTGTAATGGAGTCGCTTTATCTTAATGATAAGGAGTCACAGTATCTTAGAAGTCATGAGAGACACTCCTATCTTTCCCTGCCTTAAAAAAAAAGGCTCAGCTATGGCCACAGCACCGCAAGAGTAACTTCACCAACCCTGCATTTGCATAGTTCTGCATGGAACTACGGCACAAGGCTGAACTTAGACTGTGAACTATAGACAAAAGGCTGACCTGCTGAGGCTAGTGAAAGCGTGCAACACCCTCACCTCCTGGACTCAGCTAACACAAACCTGTCACTCTGTCCTCTCCTGGAATCTCACACCTGCTCTGCAGAATGAGAAAACAGGCAGAAGAGGTTAGGACTCCACTCCTGTTCTCCCTTTGCACCAAGAAGGCTTTGTGTGAAACAAAAATGAGTTCCTTTAGTCAGGCAGAGCTTAACATTAACAGAAAATACCTATTTTTAAAAATTTGAAAATTAATTATCCTTTTGTGTAAGAGTAGTACAGTTTGGATTCTCTGATCATCTTCTCAAATAGTCTTCACACCCACTAGAACATGTTTTATTGGTAAGTACTTTCTCACTCACGGTCTAAGTCCTTACCTGTCTGGAGCCAGCCCTGTCCCAAAACCGATGCAGTTGCATTTGAGTAGAGAGCAGGCCTCAAGACATTAGCTTGAGGATCCACCACAGTAAAGTAATTCATCTCAGTTCTAATGGAAATACATTTTCAGAGCTGGATTTCCTACTGCTTGAAATGCAGAAAATAAAACTTAGCACCCATAAAAGTTCTGTCTCAGTTAAAAATTAACTACTATGTACCTATAAGACTAAACTTGCTCCCGTATTGTGAACTGTCCTACTGGAACCAGAGGATATATTCATACAGGCAAATGACAAAAATAGGATCCTAATCCATACTCACTTTATTAAAACAAAGGACTGTATTAGGCTAGATGTCTCACGCTAGTACAGAACTGGAGAAAATTTAAGGAAAGCAACTCCAAATTAGTAGTATAAGCCATAAGGAAGTAGCCTCAAGTTGTGCCAAGGGAGGTTTAGATAAGATATTAGGAAAAATTTCACCACCAAAAGGTTTGTCCAGCTCTGTGGTGGAGTCCCCATCCCCAGAGGGATTTAAAAGCTGTGTAGATGTGGCACTTGGGTACATGGGTTATGGTGGCCTTAGCAGTTCTGGGGGAATGGTTGGACTCAATGGTCCCAGAGGGCTTTTCTAAACTGATTCCATACTTCTATGATAATCTGAAACGATTGAGAAACACCAAGGTTTAGATGGACACTTGGAAATGATAGGTGTTATCATATGAAAGACAAAATACTACACAGAGCCAAAGTCCTCTGATAGCTATATAATGCCTATATCCATGAGACATTTCAACTTTATAACTAATTATTGGTTATGTTCAAACACAGTCCTGCCAATAAATTAAAGTAAACACACCTATCTAAAGTACACAAACCCAGAGTAACACAGCCTAGTACTTACACACATGGGAATTTCTACCTCTGCATAAGTGATCACTGTGCTCATGGATTTTCTTATGTTCCTTTAATAAAGCTGTCATTATACAAAACATTAAGATGACTTTTAGCTACAAGATCTTACTAAGCATGGACCTTATTGAATTTAATCTGACTGCAAATCCCGTTAGCCTCCAATATTTCATTTCTGCCCTTCAAAGAGATTAATGAAACAAGACCATTAAATAGAAGGATCACTGCTGACAGCCTCTCATTGGGAAGCAGAACCACGTGGTGGGTATTCAGAGAGCTTCACTATAGGGTCCTTCTTCCATGCTCTGCTCCACAGACACTGGTGCAGTTCCTGCCATGCTGAGCTCTCAGCTGGGGACAGAAATTCTGGGCCTGGACATCTGCCACAGAAAGCAGAGGAGGTCTTGGGAGAGCTTCAGTCCTCTTTGTTTGAAGACAGGCTCCCTCTTCTCCCCTCTGCCCGAGGAAGACAGGTTGGCTGGGATGCTGCTGGTACTGCACCTGCTGCCCCATGTGATGGAGATCAGTTCCGAACAAAACAGCTGCTGAGAGGTACCAACACCTTCAGACACAGAGACTTAATAGCTCCAAGCTGTGCCGTAGCACCCATTTGCTTCTCTGATCCTGCTGACTGAGATCTAAGGTTTAAACCAACTCTTTCTCATTTTTTACTATTCTCTGGCTGTCCAAGCAAAATTTTTTATGTTACTGTTAGGCAAGAAGAAAATATCATGCAGTCGTTACACAGTTATTTTTTTAATTGAACACTTTCAAACCTTTTGCTTAAAATTAGGTTAAGATATCAGTGCACCTCTTCCCTTTCTATACTTTTTAGCTGATTTACAAACCACAGATTACTTGTTTCTAGTAGGTCTTTACTGCTTTACTACTTTAACAATTGTTATTTTCTTTTTTCTAACTACTTTTAATTTTTTTAAGTAGTACATAGGTACGCATGGACTAATGTTATAAAACTCCCAGGGCTAATGTTATAAAAACAATTTTTTAGCCAAATTATTTAATGGAGACATACTTCAAATAGTTGTGAGGGAAGTCTGATAACCTACATACGTACAGAAGCAGATTAAATTCTCCAATGACAGAATTCCTCCTCATACTACAGAGTATGCAAGGGAAGAGAAAATACTTCTAAAAGTTAATCAGCTGAGAACACTCCTTAGCATCAGATACGAACAGGCTGTTTTTCTAGGTACCCAACCCTTGTCGGGTCAGCACAGATTGGGATTGCATCAGTGAAGCCGAGTTCCACAGCCTCGACCAGCACACGTGGAGTCAGACGTGTTATGAACCATGTCTGAAAAAAGCAGCAGCAAAGGTACAATTGCATTAGATTTGCCACATATTTTAACATGTCCCTGCATAGTAACATAGCACATGTAACATGTTACTGCATAGTAAAGAGCAGTAAAAAGCACTGTGTATCCAGACATTATTCACATAACTCAAGGTACTAATTTCATCATATTGCTCACAGCATTGTGCAATAGTTAGCAATGAGAAATTCTGAAAAGGAATAAAGTTGTTCATAAAAATCAGCTAAATCATACCGGAAATTTTCTTTGAAGTTTATTTTGTAGCTTGCAAAACATAGTATTTTCAACACAAAATTCAAAATGATTTAATGCTAAGAACCTCTCTCCAGAAAAATCACACTTTGTTTAGTAGTAGAAAACTATTCATTGCACAGTTTACTTGAACAGGTGCCTTGCCTTTGACCTGTGTCAAGGAATACTTCTTTTGACCTGGAAGTGGCTGAAAATTTTTATGGATTCATTCTTCTATGTCTAAATCAGACTTCTAGAGTTAATCAGACTTGAAAAATAAACACATGCCTCTGAAATTTCTTACTGGATATAAAAGACATACCTTTAACATTAGAACTCTCAAAAATGTTTAGAGTCAAAGCTGTGATTCTTTCTCCATTTGGAGGCATTTCCCAAACAGTCACACACTGCAGGGAGGGAAAAAAAGCTTTTTCTTCCTGCTTTAAGGGGAAAAAAAAAAGAAAAAAAAAAAAANTAAAACCAGCACAGAGTGAATGTATTTCTTCATAATACTAACTCCCAAAAGCAAGGT
Source organism: Pachycephala philippinensis (assembly GCA_013397055.1). NCBI lineage: Eukaryota > Metazoa > Chordata > Aves > Passeriformes > Pachycephala > Pachycephala philippinensis. The sequence continues at coordinate 117,112 of VWZT01003070.1, forward strand.
AGTCTTTCCCCACTTCTGTAAATCAAGCTTTTAGAATAAGATACAAGCATTACGAATTAGCACAGTGTTCTGCAGCAGCAACCCAACTTGCCCAATCCAAGGTAAGAAAGTTCTCCTTCTGTCATTGCTACATGAGGGGAAATCTTGTTCCTTCACACAGAATAGATTTCACTTGCAGATAGGTGGTTTTCATAATGCACTAGAAATTTGTTTACATGTAACAGTCAAAACAGTTTATGAGAAATATGTAAAGTTATGAAAAGCCCTTTTTTTACCTTCAGCACATCATCTCTAAATGACCTGTCAAAGAAAAAAGCCTGGAGTGCCAGTCTGCTTGCTCGGAAGAGGACATCAGTAAAAGCAAGGTGCCCTGTAAATCCTGCCAAATGTACTCGCACCTGAAATTTTACTTTGTGGGAAAGCTGTTACCCTAGCCCTGAGCTCTGGGACACAGATCCCTGGGCTGCTGCTGCTCTACTGTACCGAGTGCCTCTCAAAACCTTTTGCTACTTGAGATGCCACGTAAGAAGGCAGCACAGCCAGCATGACCTACCTACTGATAAGGTGTTTGACATGAAGATGTGGTTTAGTAAGTCCTCAGGTTGAGGAAGACCTGTGACTTCCCTCACGTTGAGGAGGCATTTTAATGATCTTTTGTTAAGAATTGGGCACCCCAACTTTTACTACATCTGTACTCCACGAGCAGGGATGTTTGCTCCAGTTTCAAAATGTGCCTCTGCACACCAATTTGCCTCAGCCTCCAAAATCCACCTCTTTTCTTTGACAGGGTCAAGGCATGATCCACTCCTCCTGGCTGACAACATACTCAAGCAGCCAGCTAAATTCATCCCAGTGGAAGGAATTCCTTCTCCCTGCCGCAAGGCTCTGGCACAGGTATCCCCACACCCGCTGGAGATTAACGTCAGTTCCAAGGTGCCTTTGCAAGTCTCACTATAAACCATGTCGAGACAGATCAAGCACTTCCCATTCCTCTTCCAGCATACATCATCCTGACATCAAGCTAACCCAAATTATCTTGCAAAGTCTGCAAAAATCTTGTGAAGTTTTACGTCTGCTTTCAAAGATGCTATGTATCTGGATGTTTTCGTTTTAGTACTGCTCAGAACATGAATATTCCTGCTTTGAAAACAATCAATTCACTTGCCCAACAGGTAGCCCATTATGTTTAAGAGTCTGTCCTTTGTTGCTCAACCTGGACACAACTCCCATTGACGTAATTAAAAAGTTTCCTCGAGTAAAGGCTACAAGCATGGGTGTGGATGCAGCCAGGTATTTCAAAATAGTCTCTGTGAGCCATGCTGTGGACTTCTGCTTCTTTCTAAAATTACCTCTTAATAGGCAATGGGTGTGCCGCTGAATGAATAAGAACTTTTTCCTGCGAGCCCTGGAGTAGATGGAATTCTTGCCCTTGGTGTTACAAGATACTGTGTCTAAGAGGTGGGTGTGCAGAGTATGCTGACCTGCCTGCTGAGAAAATGCAACTCATAACATCTAATAAAAGCCCTCCCTTTTCCCACACATTTTGGAACCCAACTATCATTATATAGCCTCACTATAAAAGAGAACTGCACAAGTTTTCAGAAGTATGAGGAATATTAGGAAGTATAAGTAGGCAAAACTCAAATATCTAATCAGAAATAAATAACTAATTAAAAAAATCAAAAATGCAACTCTGCTTTTTTAATCACAGCACTTACAGGGCATACCTAGACATTCAATCATATCTACACCTTTTGGGTAGAAGCATTCCAACTGAAAAATAACTTGGGAACAAACTCTGTGTATCATATGCCCTAGAATATTATGTAGAACTAAACATATTAGCCTTTATTTTTTGTGGGTTTTTTTCTATTATTCTTACTACATTGTAACACTTGCTATGCATGTAGCAGAAACGCCTGTTATCAGTGATAATGATTGTAACAGTCAAGAAAACACAGATCACTTTTTAAAAAGCCTTTGTCTTAAAACTGCCATATTTGTTACTTTTTAAAGACTAACAAAAGTTCTGAAAACACCTGTCTCCACATGATTACAGATATGATCTAAACGCACCACCACTAAGGAAGTATCATTTCTATGGTCTACCAGCACTATTAAGAAGATCTCTTGTTTTCAAGTGGAACAGGGGGAACAGGGGGAAAATAACCACTCAGTACAGACCATCAAGACCAGCAGCAGCAGATTTCTCATCATTTGAATCTAAAAAGTGCAGTGCACTCCTAGTGACTGCTTCCAGCATAACGTGGCTGAACAAGCACGGGAGTTCCTCGGTGATTTCCATAGGCTCCACAAGGGAGAATTCAGAGCAGATACATCTGCCATCTGTCAAGTCAAAGCTTCCAATAGAAAGTCACCACCTGAGCTTGTCCCAAAGAGCATCAGGCAAAAAGGGCAGTGTTTTCAGAGAGGAAACAGAATGCTCCTGTGTGAGCAGCACAGCACAGGGACTGCATAGAAACAGTGAAGGAACACAGAGCCAGGCTAAGCACCAAGAAGTTACTAACACCACTAATTGCAGAGGAAGATCTCTGCATGAGGGCTACATGTGTTTCCTGGAAAAATATACAACTTGTATGTTCATGCTGAATTGTTGTTCATGATGGAAGTTGGTTGCAGTTCACACACCAAACCCCAAGCAGATTTCAACTAGTGTATTGTGGTTTTCAGCATCTTGAAATTTAGGTCACTTACTCTGTTGCCAAATAGAAATCAGAAATAGAAAAACCCATGCCCCTCAATAACTTTCATTTAAAAACAGATAAAAACCAAAGAAAAGCATGCTATTAAAAGCCAGGAGTTTTGACAAAATCAAAGTCCATATCTGCTGTGTCTGGGAGCAACTGGTTCTATCTGTGAGCATAAATGTGGCTCTGAAGCTATTCAGCCAGAGCTTCTCCTGCTCTTGAATGCTAGAGAAATGGCAATTTTATCCCATGCAAAAGAACATATAAAAGGGCTTAGCACATTTTAAAGCTCTTGTCAAATTCACAGGATGAGCTCTACACTGTAATTAAAGAGACAAATAGGCCAATAAAAATAGAAGAATACAAAGATGAAGCTGAAAATAAAGACCTCATTGTATTAAGATGACAATTCATGTAGTAAGTCGGGTAATTTTGAGCTAGTATTTATATGTATATTTTAAGAGTATACAATACCTTTACTCAAAAAGGCAAGGGTGTGAAAACAGCTGAAGCCCTTGCACAACACCATAGAGTAACAACCATCAGAGGAGCCAAGGAGAATCCTGGCAGGCCATTTAAGTGCAGCCTGAAATGATACTATGACACATACGGGTGATGTTCTAAAAGAACCTACTTTGCTACAACCAGGCTGTAAGGTATATTAAGATTTTGAAACATATTCACCAATTAAGAAAAAATTTAGTCCCCACTGCAGAAGGGTAGTGTTATTCCCAGCTCCTCTAAATGATACAAGAATTAGCTACCAACAAGTTGACAAACATACAGCAATATCACACACATTGAACTTGAAAAGAAACACTATTAAAAGAGACCCTTAGTACCACATACGTAAGTCCATTCTTGATTCGTAAAATCACCCCAGACCTCTAGAAGTCCAAGAGGGAAAACTGAAACAGAGGGACACCTCAAAAAGAGTTTAATCAAACCATTTGCACTTAATCTAAGCAGGGACTTCTCTCGTCAATAACACCTGGATGCAAGCCAACCCACCAGTACAGTCCCCAATAGTAAACTTCCTATATTCTTCTGCGATCCTGTTCACACTCATTTTAAGGGAAATCCATCAAGGACAGCAACACCCTCCTGACTAAGCATCTTGTAAATCAGGCCAGATTCAGACCACCTGAAAAGAACAAGCTGCAGCCAGCATTGCCTTGTTTTATCTTGAGCTCACAGAGACTAAGTGAATATGATTGGAAAAAGCTCTTTTCATGAAAATAGCCATGCATAAAACTCCGATGTTATTAACTACCTACTAATGTCACTGCAGTGATGGGCCCAATACCACAAAAGTTATCTTCATAGCTCCAAGGTGCAATTAAACACTTGACTGAAACTGATCTAACTGAAAACTGTTGCTGGAGATTCAGTCCCCTTCTCTACTTGCAGCTGTTTACTCCTGCTTCTTCCCTAATATTGGTCCTAGCATTCCTGTGGTCCTGCTTGGACTGGATCAGAGAACTAATGAGGAGGAAAACTAGCCCAGTGCTGGAAATTACAAATCCATGAACAAACCACTTGTGTTCAGCCATATCAGCGCATCTGCAAAGGGCGATGGCACAGCTGCCAGTGCCACGCCTGCTGCTCTCGGTGCTGGTGGAAGCTCAGGTGGACACAAGGAGGCCCAGCTCTGCTGCCCAGGCCACGGACAACAGCCCTGCAGTCTTGGGCAGCCAAGGCACTCCTCACTACCAAAAATGTGCTTTCTGTCCTCTCAGTGAAATACCAAAAACACAACAAAGGGAGCAGGGGAAGAAATTGGAGAGGCTTAACTAAGTGCCAAAGAGGATGAGTCTATATTGTTGTGGTATTTTTTCAGATCCCTGTTTCTGCAGCACAGAGGCAGCTGTAGTGTTCCTCGTGTCGCTGTGTCTCGCTTGCAGAGAGGGGATGGGGCTGTGCACGGGGACACAAGGGATGACCAGGAGACAGCTGAGTAGGCAGAGCCATGGCCAGGGAGAAGTGGCAGCAGAAGGCAGCTCATCTCAGGGGTGCAATTGATCTCTGGCATTGGTGGCAGGAGGAGATGGTAGAAAAGACAGCTTAAGGGACAGACAGGAAAAACGGGAAACACGAACTTTAAGGTCTGCCACAGTCCGTTGTCCTCAGGCCAGCTTCAAAAGGCTCAGCATATTTTTCACAATGAGATACAGATAACTAACTAGAATGATCTCTATTTTAAAAAATATCTAATTTATTTCTAATTTTTTGCTAATCACTGTAAGAACAGAATTAGGCTCTTGGAATCTGAATGTTTGCACTGTTAAGATCCATGGCAGCCCTTACACAAAGATAAACACAGCAGAAGCACTGGACCTTTGAGGTCATACAGCACTCTTCATCCCAGATCCCTGGTATTAATGCAGGAGATGCATTATCTGTCAAAACAATATGGGAGTGTTCTGAAAAGAACAGGGTACAGCCTGGTACTGTACCATTAAATATTAACACAAGTGATAGCTAATCTACTCAAGGTGAGTCAACTCTGACCACAGTTTTAACCATTTACAAAAGAAAAAAGTTTAATAAATCAAGACTAATCACGTAAATTGTTGTAAAACATGCTACATTATAGGTTTGTGAGAAAACACATATGTGAAAAAGATCCAAATTTTATTTTGCTGTTTGAAAAAAATGAAAAGAAAAATTTTGTAACCAACCCTGAGCCTGCAGTTCTTACAGTTTCACAAAACCCAGTGTTTTGCATTCAAACTGGATTACTTCCATGTCTTCAGAAAACAAAACAAACTACTAACTCACACATGATATATCTCCAAAATAAACTGCATTCTGGTAAATGCCTCTCTGAGTTTTCCAACTGCATGGTAGCCAACATCAAATTTGAAGTAGAAACAGAAGCAAGAGGGTTTTTTACAGAATAGATTAATAGTTAGCTGGCTCTATCACACTCCTAAACACAAGAAAAATTCACAGTGGAAGGAAGGAAGGAAGGAAGGAAGGAAGGAAGGAAGGAAGGAAGAAAGAAAGAAAGAAAGAAAGAAAGAAAGAAAGAAAGAAAGAAAGAAAGAAAAGAAAGAAAGAAAACATTACATTATGTTTCCTGCAGCTGAGACCCTGTATGTGCTTTTAGCCTGGATGAACCTGCACTATCAACAGGCTCACTCTCAATTACCCGTTTATTTTTGCTGACATTTGGTTCTCAGCAACCTGTAACACTACATTCCTTACACAACAATCTGTTCATGATATGGAAATTTATTGTAGTTGCCCACTTACGATTGCACAGAAAGGCCTATCTTCCACTCAGTTCAGCCTTACCGACACAAAATTGTCCATGAAGCAGAAAGAGTTGCCATGGAAATAAAACCAATTTAACAGAGGCTGCTGAAAGACTCCCATCAATTAACATATTAGGGTAAAGCAATTTTTCTTCTCAATAATTGTAGGTGGTATTATTTCAATGACGCAACAAGAAAAATAAACCTGCTCTTCTCATCTGTATATTTCCTGCTTTAGGGAGAAAGGCATCAGCACACAGTCTTGCACCACTTTCTTGTAATTCATGGTAGAGTTTAAACTAAAGTGGTGAAAAGGAATTAATGATTTGTGTCAACTTTGAGAACACAAGTGAAGGTCCAGCTGTAAAACTGAATATAACTTGTTCCTGACAATAAATGTTTTTTTACTTGTTTTGAAACAAAAAGATCTGATTTAAAACACAGGTTTAAAGTTTATTTTCACTTCTGAAATCAAGACTGTCAAATTCTTTTGGAAACACGTATCATGCCTGTCTTCACTATGTCGACAAAATGAAATGGTCCATGTAAATCTCAGAAAATAAAAGAAACTTCAAACTATAGAGTATGATAAAAGACACATCTGTGAAGTAGTCAACACATTCCAACACTGTGTACAACATACTGCACCTAAAAACCATATGGACTTTCAATGAGGGAGTAACAGCTAATTTGTCCAGCTAATTTCAAGCTGGACAAACTTTGTCTGCAAAAACAATAGGAAGGTGTAATTAAATGAAGGGAGAGGTAGAATATTCTTTTGTTTAGTAACAACCCAGCAACAGAACCGTGTCTAAAAAGATACTGCATCGTGACAGTGACGAGAATTATGCTGTAAGAAGGGATAGGGCGTGCCCAGAGGCAAGATTTCCATTGCTAAGGTTCATTTGAAGCTTAATGTGGATACTGTAATCAGCAGTATAATTCTACTCCTAGCCCAGCAAATCTGATAACAACTAATCCATAATCACCAGGCACCAACAGTGCCTAATACAAAACAGTTGCCTTAGACCATCTGGATGTCTATTTACAGAACAACCACTTTGTCGCTGTACCTAATATAGATTTCATGATTGCAAAGTGATGTAGTGGAGGGTGAGGGAGCAAGGCGGAAAATGCACCCCCAATCCTATGGATTCTCCAGACACAGGAACAGGGAAAGCTTCTCAAAGCTGCAACAGCACAGAAAGAACTGAAGGGGCAGAGGTTGGGAGAAGGTGTAGAGGTTGCCCATCTTCCCTCCAAAACTCTAACAAAGAAATCCAAGCTAAAAAAAAATCACTAATGGTCTGGTAACTGGAACAGCATGTTCTTGCTCTGTGGGCTTTCCTTTGGATAGTGGGGCTGTCAGCAAACAGCATGCAATTCACAAAAACCCCAAGTTCTCACACATTTTCAACCAGTTCATAAAAAGAACACAAACTTTCACAAAATTCGTCGGAAATTAGACTTAACATTGCATGGTCTGTCTGTTTTTTAATTTATCTGTTAACTGAGAAATCAATGAACTACTACAACAGTACAAAGGCAAATGCTCAGCCTCGGGTCTCCACTACCGCAGTGACTAGTTAATAAATTCACTGCAGGCAAGGCCACACACATGTAGTCTCACATTGCCCTCCACAAGCCTGTGGAGTCTATTGCTGATGACAGGAATACAGGAACTCCAAGGTCAAGCCACCAGCAACTTGAGCATATTGAGCAAAATAATGGCATCTAAATCATGGATGAAGAAGGATTTGGGTAAGACAATTCCTCATTTCTTGTCCAGTGAGGCTTCCCACAGAAGTTCACGGGAACCATGGTATGCAACTAGATTCTGAATGTATTAACTAAAAATTAAATGTTTTATTTACTTTGGGAAAAAAAAGAAAAAGTCACAGCTGTGAGTTCTAGGCATTCCACAGCTAAAAACCCAACCAGCACTTTCTTTAGAATTTCTTGATTCTTGCTATCAGATGAGATCAGCACAGAAAAAAAATACCATTCAGTCTTGAAAATCTCTTTTTATAATAGAACTACAGCATGAGGATAATGAAGAAAACAACGGAAGAGGAAATAAATTGTAAACGTGGACTATGACCCCACTCTTAACAAATGTCCGGGTGAAATCAGCACAGGAGGTGGACTAGCCAGCTGGAGGCATGTTTGTAGTTATGAGTAAGATAAATATGAGGCATTAAGCATCTCAGTCTCTCACCAGATGGATTAAAGAGAATGGTGTATATAACATTTGATGTCAATCAAAACATTACTGTCAATCAAAAGCTGTACAGAATTGCATTTATGTACATGAGACATACAGCTTTGAATGACCCACAGCAATCCTTAAATTTGAACACTTTCAAAATTGTAACAGTCTTTCAGATTTGACCCAAAATGGAAACAGTTCTACTTCTATAGAAAAGACAGCCTTCATTCCTTTCTTCATTCTGCTTCTCTACACAAGCCTTAAGGCAGATATATCCCTTACAGAATTCTGGAGAAGTGGGAGATGCAAAAGAGCCAATTGACCACAATCATGTCATTTCCATGGAGCATGTGAACAATTCAGCTGGACAACACAACTGGAGAATATGAAGCAAAGCAGCAGGGATGAAACTGGATAGAGAGACTGGGTTTGACGAATGTGCAGCTCACATCTCCTCATTACCACAGGAACCAGCATAAGGGGAAAGTTGTTTATCAGCAACACAAACAAGCTGCAGAAAGAAAGAGCTGGTTTTCCTCTATTCCCATCTCCTTTAAGTCTAGAAAGAAAGATGAGAGGCACGTATTCTCTTCCAGGCTGAAAGCAAAGCAGCTCCATATAAGTTTGCAGCATTATTCCTGTTTTACATTTGGGGCCACATAAGGTTCCTAGGTAAGGTGAGTTAACGAATTCACAGAAGGATTTTCATCTCAATTACACTGGTATCTAACAAGGGGTAAGAATGCACAGGCTTTATCTCTGGCACCTACATTCCCTTAAGGCTATGCAATCACTTGGTGTTTGCACCCCAGTAAAGACAGAAGCAACCTCCACCTGCACCAGCACTGGCAGTTTGGAGATAGGGAGGGCAGCAAGCACAGCCACAGCAACCACAGCAGCACTCCAGGTGTTCTATCAGCTGTTTGCACCAGAGAGGCTGGTAAAACCCTGGGCTATCTGTAAGACCCCTTGAAAGGAGAGTAGGAGAGAAAAAAACCAGCCGAATTGCCCTGTCACACACTATAAGAATCTGAGTGCTTACAAAAGCAAAGAAGGAAATTCCAAGTCCAGGCAGGTGATGTGAAAACTTAAAGATGTTTATTGTTGCGAAAGACACAGAGATAGGATAATTTCAAAATACAGACATTAAAAGCCTGTCAAAACCAACAATACAAGGATTAAAATCTGCCCTCACTGAACATGATGTTCTTCAAGTTGTAGCCAAGATTTCACTCAAGCAACAGTAATTTCAATTTCTCGTATTTTCAAAGATTTAGAGTCCTTGTACAAATATTACTTACAACTGAAATGTTCTTGTGAAACATCAGGTACACCGACTGCTAGAAAATGAAACTAGAAGCAGACCAAAGCATGTAAAGCACTAGGTTTTTGTGATTATAATACACATGGAGACACACTGTATATTGCTGCACTCTTCAGAAACACACTGAATCAGGCTGAACACTATGGGGCTCTGGAGACATATAAGTCAGTGACAAATGGTCACTTTGAGAAAGAAGTTACAGAAAGCCAAGCACAGTGATAGCATCCCATGACACTTCCCTGTAAAGCAGGGAAAAATAAATTAATCTGGTAAAAACAGGAGGCAGATTCATCTGTTTCTAAAACTTGAAGCAACTAGCATGGTTTCCCAGGCATTTCGTGCTTCTTTGCCTGCTTTTGTAAAGTCAAGAGAAGAAAAACTAAATTGTATCAGCAAGAGGATGATTGTACCCAAGGGACAGTTGTGCACTTCAGCATGCATAGTGACAGGAAGAATACGTAACTGCAAATGCTGCATAACTACTGTAAATAACAATTTGTGTGACTTGGCAAGAACTCATAACAAAATAATAAAGAGCACACACCCCCACAGAGAAATAAATAACAGGTAACCCTAAAGGAAACAATTCCTTCATTCTCTCATTTTTGAAAATACCTTAGGTGGAATTTTTGTCCTCATTATGAAAAGTACTTCAGCGGTGCTTAGACGGTCCAGAGCAATACTGAAATTCCTTTGTTTTCTCCTACAGACATTGTGGATTACAAAAAAAAAGCAATTTGATTAATACATAACAACACACCATTCCTGCAAATGAACAAAAATAAATATCGCAAGACTCAAGAAATGTAACAGTAGAAAAAAAGAGGTATTACATACATATAGTTATGTAATTTTTGCTTACTTAAAAGTAATACAAATTAGAGAAGCATCAGAGATTACTTAGAGCCCACATGCCTATTTGCTACTGGTTGACGGTTACTTTTGGACTCATGTTTACAGTATGCCTTGAGGAGAATGAAGGAATGGAATTATTAAAACCCTTACAAGAAGACGTTCCATGTCAAAAAGGGCATTTGTGGGAAAGTTGGTGAATGGCAGTGGGGGCATGTAAAACAGATACATGTAAACCATAACATGACTACAGAACAATAAAAGGGCAAAGAAGTATAAAGTTGAGTTACAGTACAGTACAGTTGAATACAGTAGTTCAAATGTGCCTTCCAGCCCGCTTCTCCTAAACACTCATCAGCAGCATATTTGGCTTTTTTGTATTCAGGGTGATGTGACATCCATGTGTCACTGAGGACCCCACCCAGTCTAAGCTACATTTGCCATAAGCTCTTATCTGAGCTTTGAAAAAGGTCAAAAAGATATGAGGGAAATGCTGTGTACATCAACAGTCTGTCCTCAGAGCTTGGGAGAGAGTCCAGCAGCTGGGGCTGGGACAGCCCACGACACCTAGCTTTTCCTTAGGCATCTTCCCCTCTCTGCTCTCAGGTGCCTCACACACAGCCAGCTCCCAGGTCCGACAGAGGAGTCTGGGAATAGGAAAGAGAATGAATTTCTCCCAGGCTAAAGCTGTGTATGTGGGTGCAATGATGGCTTTTACTTTTGTACATACATAGCCCCACTCTTTCAGCTTCTCACTGACATGCATTGCATATCCATGCATTTCACAGGGAAAGAGTGGCTGAATGTCCGGCAAGAGGAGCAGGGTCTCTCCCCTCAGTACATCCCACTGGATGTACCCCTTTACTACACAGCTGCCAGAGCTGGAGGGCTTTTTGGAGTTCTCCAAAGGACAGCTTGTACTAATGTGATCCTTCACTGCAATAAACATTTGGGTCACATGAAGGGAGACATTTTTCAGCTCATTCTCCTTCGCACTCTTCAAAGAAAGGAACTTGGTGCACACTTTACCAGCCTCTCTCCAGCCCTCAGTGGAACTGCACAACACAAAGAAACTACCACATCATATTATGTGTGTTAAGAGTGATTTTATGCAGGAACATCTTTCTGTATTTCTTGCTTGACATCAATGTGTCACCATATANTCACAAGTTTACTAGCAACAGCAGAGGCTTGAACAGACCTGGTTCCAACTAAGCTACTGTAAATCCCCTCCTACCTACAAATTTGTACAATCCCCCTTCCTCCTGGCTCAATTTAAGGGAGGGTCAGTACTTGTCACAAGCTTATCAAGCTCCAGATATCCAAAGTACATTTAGAATAGGGAAGCAGCATCAAAAATCACAAGAGAACTCATGACCTCATAAGTCATAACTGTCTAGTGAGTTAGGTAATTGACACAAAAAAATGATCAAGACAAACGTATCTACAATTCCAAATTACTAGATACATCAAAATACAAAATTTGTAAGGTATCATCACTGCTTCCATCCTCCTGAAACTACCAAAACTGAATGGCCTGATATTCCTATAATTTTCCACAGCAAAATATGTCATTTCACCTTTCTGTGCATAGACTTTGTATGACTCAGGAGATGAGGAGTGAAGGAAACACCTTTCCAAAGCACACCAGAAAGGAGTGCCTTCCATTATGATACCACAGTTGCTAGAAAAATGCTGTTCAAGACGACAGGATGATACAACATTCAAAGATTGGCTCCACCCCAGTTACCAGACCCAGAGTCTCCAAGATGAAGCATTATTTCCAGGACAAGAATAAAAAAAGAATAAAACCTTTTACAAAGTAAACTAGTGTCATTTCCTCAGAAATCATGAGTCTGCTCAGCACTACAGACACTGGAATTTCTAGGACTGGTCCTTACAGAGAAACCATCCTCTGGTCTTCCTAATATATTTTAGAATGCATATGATTGAGAGTAGCAACAATCATTTCTTGCCATTCTTTATTGAACAAGCTTATGTGATATGAAATATTCTCCTATAAAAGGAAAACAATGTGTGAGTTATCCTAAAACGTAGCATATGCCATAGTTTCAAAAGACAATCTACGGAAAATACTGTCAGGTTTTGATTCATCTTCATCACATAACTGAACGTTTGGTGAAGAGGGCCATTAAATATTAGAGCATTTCTAATTCAGTCTTCCCTGCAAACAGTCTTGATCATGTAGAGCATGAAATCACAAAATAAACATAAAATCAACCTTTTAATCCCAAAACCGGAGAAGAAACACATGCCCTGAGGCACAGTCCGACTGCCTAACATCAATAAATGCTTCTCATCCTGCTGCAACCCAAGAACTTTCTTGGGTTTGTGGATGTGTATCTTTATTGTTCTATAATGGCTCATCTTTGTATGAGCTAGTTTCTCTACTATTTCAATTACAGAACTGTCTCCTGACATGTATAAACTTGGACTATGAATATGTTATCGGCATCAGCTGACTCATTACGCATTTTTATGTCAGTCCTTGCAAAAGAAGTGCTTTCTAGTATGAACAAAGATCGTGTGTTGTAAAAATGATGATCCAGAACTAAGACAGATATCTACCCATGACCTGAGCCCAGATTATGAAGTGTCTCAGCCACCTTAGTAAAATATTAACAGAGTTTGTGGGTTGTCATAGTAAAATAAGAGGCTGCCCTGAATGTAATTTCATTTACGGACGTTCAGAAAACTGACATCACAGCTGCAAGGACATATAAAAAACCAGCACAGTGCATTTTGGATTGACTGCAGGAACACCGACAGGAGCATTCTACAGGCTCAGCTCCTCTAACAGCACAACAGAAACTGGATTTTGCAAAGTACACTGAAAAGTTTCTTTTTATAAAGTAGTTCTGAGAACATCTGAGAGATTTTATTTTGTCTTCAATTGTGTTTGCAATTCCTTTAAAGAAGCATGTGCACGGGAGGCTGCGCCAAGTGCCTGGGAAGTACTCTCATCCCCCTGGCCGTGCTCTGCACGCTCGCTAATATTTTGTTGTTTTTCCCTGGAGGAAAAGTGGCTGAAGACAATGAACACATTACAGATGAAGTTTGGTATTTCGGAGGGATCTTGGGATCGGGTGTATTGGTAAGTATCTAAATTCAGACATTCTTACTTTCCCCCCACCCCCAGCTATGACTTGCATTGTTGAATTTTCTCAGGACTACAATTTCCTCTTTGATAAACAAATAAGTTATAAGTCATCCAAAGGTTTGGCAATAAGTAACTTAACCTAATGATAAGAAAAAAAACCCCATAGAATTATTATATTTAAAAGAAGATGTAACTTGAATTCATCCCAATTCAAACTGTATTTCTATTATTTGTAGATGATCTTCCCTGCCTTGGTATTTTTGGGCCTTCAAAATAATGATTGCTGTGGATGCTGTGGTAATCGGAGCTGTGGAAAGAGGTTTGCGGTAAGTGAAAGGAAACATGGCAAAAAAAGTAAAAGCTGAATTGTTACTGATATATATATCTTCCTCTCACAGTCATTGTGAGTCTAGACAGATGCTGTCTCGAGTGTGGGATACACAGCCCTGACATTTGTTTGAGTGCTGGGAAGTGGAAACAGCAGGCTGTAAAAATTGTATTATGCCTCTGATGTTTTACCACAGGTACCACAGTGGTATGGCCTCATTGCTTTTTGCTAGCACAAGATACATTTAGTTACTATCACAATTATAACCTATTGCTGAAAGACATACATTTTGTTTTGCAGAATACAACAGTTCTCTCTTTAGACATTTTTTGTTGGCAGCTTTTAAAATTACCCTGGCAGTCACACCCTATATTCCCAACTCACTGCAGACCCTCAAAATGAGCTGTATCTCATTAGATTCACAGGAAATTTCAGGAAGGAATAGACCTCGGGAGGTCACCTAATCCAACCTCCTACTTAAAGCAGTGTGGACCAGGCTCCACTTCGAATTTATAGCTTCCTTTCACACTAGAAAAGTTTCCGAAGGATACTTTCAGACACTAGTAAACATCTGAAGCATTTTAGTTTAAAAATCAAATCAGAAAACAAGTATATTTATAGCAGGAAAATACGTCCTTTCGAAATAATTTCTTTGATCAAGTCAATCATTACAGTTTTTTAGCAAAGGAACAGATTTTCAATTGAAAAAAGAAATAAAAGAGAAAAACAAATAGGAAAAGATTCATGACTATAAGGTTGACCAAAGAGCCTTCCCTAAATTCTGTCTTTGATGCTGTCTTCATGCAATGACAACAAAACAGGTGGAACTTTGAGAAGGAGGAAATGGAGCCACCTGTTTCTCTTTATAACACTGCATGATCCATTTTCTGTAAGCAGTGAGGAGAAACTAGCTAAGCTCGGCAGAGCACATACCGCTCCACAAGTGGTCAAGCACTGCCGTTTTCCTGCCGCTCAGCCGCGTGGTGACCAGGGCCACGGTCACACGCAGTGACCACTGCGAGCGCTGTCCGAGTGAGCCAGCCCGCACGAGTGTGCTGCTGCCTGCAAAGCAGCCTGCCTTCTTTGCTGGCAAGCATGTTGGAGCGCAGCTGACTGCGAATATTCATACAGTCAAGTGTACCAAGTACACTGTACTACAAGAGTCCTACTGGCCTTATCACCATCAGCATGACTGAGAACCAAATTTGGTTTCGTATGTTAGCTGAAATCCATTATTATGACGTCTACTACAAAAGCATAATTTTTAAGTTAGCCCTATCAGATATATCAACATAAAAATGCATGCCAGCACTCAAGGCAAGAGTCTTGTGATGAGGTCTGAACAAAAACTCACATTGGACTCGATGATATTAGAGGTTGTTTCCTACCTAAATGATTCTATGACCTGAAAGTATGGGGTTTTTTTCCTCCACCTGTATCCCTTTAATCCAATAAAGGACACTACCTCTACCTACAAACTGTTAACAGCTACAGGTGTTTCAGAATTCAAGCAGGGCATTAGTTCTTGCATGATTTACTTACATATTAGTATATATGAAAATTCTCTAATAGAAAGCCAGAAAAATAAAGACATACTTTCCCATCCATTCCAATTGCACTACTAGAGCTTACACTGATCAGTACCTGTGAGGTACATATTAGTATATAAAGTATACTAATATGAAACCTGAAGGGAGACTTGGTAAGGAAAACTATAATTATTTGGTCCAAATATAACCAAGATATCAAAGCTAACTTGTAAAGGATACTGTAGATTTTTTCTTAAATGCCTTGAGTGGTCTTCAGTCTTGCTTGCAGTCTCCTGAGAAAAACATCTGGCAGGGGAACAGGAGCCCTCGAACAGGAGGCCCCAGAGGGGAGCAGTGCCATCTGCTGCCAGCGCCTGCCTTCTCCTCCTCAGGCACATGGGGCCAGTGCTGGTAAAGCTTTAAAATACCAATACAGGTATGCATTACACATGCATACTATCTACTATGCAATGAAAACTAATATGCTTTAGCTGTTCAGGTGCTGACTATTTGACTATTAACAGCTGAATTTAGGGAATGTACACTGACATTAAAGGTGAATTTAATTGTCTAAATGAGAACAAAATAACATTAATTTTCTCTTCATCAGATGTTTTCTTCTATAATATTTGCTGCCGTTGGAGTTCTGGGAGCTGGATACTGCTTTATCTTGTCAGCAGTAGCCCTAAACAAAGGCCCTAAATGTAACACTGGAAATGAGTGGAAATACCCTTTCCAGGATGGGTAAGACAAGGCAATCAAGAAAAAAATATATACATGTTTTAAGTTTGTGATATGATTCAAATTCCAAATGCATTGTATAAAAATGGGAATTATATTGTTTGCCTAAATTACAGAAGCTCTTAGAAGTGCCTGCAGTGCACAGCAGCACTTCATAAGGTTCAGGAGCACAGATGTAAATAGCAAGTACAATCAAAACTACTGAGTTTCAAAGGGGCCAGTAAAGACAAACGCACAGCCTCCTCCTAGGTTATTCTTGGGATGATAAGCAACATATGGGGATAAATTCCACTTAAATGAATAGCAATGACACATTGAGACACATCTCAGAGTCCTGAAGGAACTGGCTGATGTAATTGCCAAGCCGCTCTCCATATCTGAAAAGTCCTGGCAGTCAGGTGGAGCCCCAGGTGGCTGGAAAAAAGGAAACAATACACCCATCTTTAAAAAGGGTAGAAAGAAGGACCCTGGGAACCATCAACCTGTCAGCCTCACCTCTGTGCCTGGGAAGATCATGGAACAGTTCCTCCTAGAAGGTCTGCTGATGCACATGGAGGACAGGGAAGTGATTTGGGACAATCAGCACGGCTTCACCCAGGGAAAGCCCTGCCTGACAACCCAGTGGCCTTCTATGATGCGGTGACTCCATCAGTGGATAATGGAAGGACTACAGAAGTCATTTATCTGGACACAATCCCCCACAACATCCTGCTCTCTAAATTGGAGAGAGATGGATTTGATGGGCAAACTGTTTGATGGAGAAGAAAGTGGTTGGGTGGTTGCATCCAGAGGGTGGTGGTCAGTGGCTCAGGATCCTTATGGGCATCAGTGACAAGAGGTGTCCCTTAAGGATCCCTACTAGGACTGGTGTTATTTAATATCTTTGTTAATGACACAGATGGAGNCAAACTGTTTGATGGAGAAGAAAGTGGTTGGGTGGTTGCATCCAGAGGGTGGTGGTCAGTGGCTCAGGATCCTTATGGGCATCAGTGACAAGAGGTGTCCCTTAAGGATCCCTACTAGGACTGGTGTTATTTAATATCTTTGTTAATGACACAGATGGAGGAGGCCACCAAGATGATCAGAGGGATGGAGCACCTCTTCTATGAGGAAAGGCTGTGAGAATTGGGATTGTTCAGCCTGGAGAAGAGAAGGTTCAGGGTGATCTGATTGTGGCTTTCCAGTAACTGACGGGAGCCTACGAGAAAGA
>VWZT01003070.1:135105-190484 GCA_013397055.1 Pachycephala philippinensis
TAATCTATGTATAATTTTATTTTGGCTATGGCATTTGGAAGCTGCTTGTTCCTCATGCTCTGCAACTCAAACATGTTTGCTGTCATGTATATTTATCACTTAACCCCAACAATCCCACTGCTGAGGCTGAAGTCAAGACAAGTTCAACAAACAACAGGGCACAAGTGCTACTGAGAAGAGCAGGTGTGGTCAGAACAGAATGGCAAGGGCTGCAGTAAACTCCTCATCACCTCAGAACCTTTAATGCAGTTAAAAGGTTGCCTCAGTCAACCTCTGCCTCAGTCAAGAGTGACCTGGCAGCATTTCTTGCATAATACACCAAAAAATTATACTTCAGGTTGAAAAGGAAGAAAAAAAAAGAAAGGAAAGAAGTATACAGGTAGAGGATTATTTGTTCATGGGCCAGTGAGGGCTGGAAACCAACTCCCTTGGTCTCATTCCGAGAGTCTTTGGAAACATGCTCTATTTCAAACATAGTTTTGGTTGCAGTCCAGAAATCACTTGACAAGAACACAAACAAGTCAGCACTAAGAATAAGCAGAGGAAATACAGCCAGTGGTTAAGCAGTTTACAATTAAATCAAAATGTGAAGGTAAAAATTATGGAAAATACCTTTACTTTAGATGAGGCATCTAGAACAGCAAAAGCTGCTCTTTTCAGCTCAGTGGGCAAGAGGTGACTTGTATCATTTCATGATTTGTTTTGATAATTCAGTTGTTTTGATTTTATTACAATGTACTTCCTTGTTCCCAACTGTACTTTGAGGTACTGGATTTCATGCCCTGACCACAGTCCCCCACTCACCCCCCCCTACAAAAAATGCACTAATCAAGTAAAAGCAGCAAAAATGCCCCTGACAAAACACTGGAACAGATAAAACCCATTTCGCACATACTTGGCTAAGATATTTTCTTCCCAAAACACTGAAAATTGTTCAATTGTATCAAACATATACTTGTCTCCAATTGTTCCCTTCTGATGTCTTGTTTTTTTCAAATAGTTTGCTTCAATTCAGCTAGAAACTAAACTGAAGTCATATTCTAGATAAGTAGCACCAGTGTGACAATGGAAATTCTTACCGAAGTGAACAGAACCTCAGCCATGGCCCAGCAGTGACAACCTCTCAGTGGTGAGAGACCCTCCTTTGTGAGTTAATGTAGCCTTCTTCCTAACTATTTTGTTCTTCTGTAGGAATTACCTTTCTGACTACACGTTGTGGGACCAGTGTAATTCACCTGCAAATATTGTCCCATGGCACCTGACACTCTTCTCCTTGCTGCTGGTCATGAGTGGGATCCAGGGAGTGCTCTGTGGCATTCAGGTGGTCAATGGCCTGTTTGGAACACTCTGTGGGGACTGCAAATGCTGCGGATGTTGTGGGGTGAGCAACTGATGCCTCTCCTTTGTTATTTCGTGTACTGATGAGTTACATACACACCTCTAGCTGACAGTCTGAAAAACTAAACTAGCCTTCCCTCAGGTCCATGATCATGTTTTCTAATATACTGCCAAAACCCTACACTGTTGCCATTAGGAAACAATAAAATCCTTTGAAAGTCACAGCAATAGGAGCCAGGAAATTACCTCTATGTTTTTATTCTTCCAGGGAGATGGAACTGTCTAAAGAATAGGAATATTGCAGACAACCCTCCTCACCTCGAGAGGATCCCTTCTGCAGCTGCTCCACAAAGCAGCTGTCAGATGCACTGGCTCTGGCTAAGAAGATGAGAATGAAGGGCTCTTCCTCCCGCCAATGACATGAAGCCCTGACTCTCTTTCCACACTTCCTGAAATCCCTCATAGTGGAATAAAATAAGTGAAATACAACTCTCACATTTGTATTTATTTTTGTAAAACAGCTTCCATTTAAAAAGAAGGTATTCTCAGGCAAAATACAGTTTTGGGTTACAGTTTCTATTCAGGTCAGTTAGGTAGCTTGTAACCTCAAAGCTTCCAATCTATACATGAGTGCAAATGCTGTTTATTAATCTTTTTGCAGAGTTCAATTTAGCTGTATTTGGCACAGTGCTATGAAAGAGATAGGAAAGACAAGAGAGCTAGCTCAAAGGCAAAAATACCTTTTAGAAAGAACTTTTAAACCTTCAAAAGAAAAAGAACTACTTCTCAAAGGAATCAAGGAGAAAATAAGAGGGATTGGAGACATTTGAGGGATTAAAATCAACTAATATGCTTCTTTAAGAAAATTCTGAAACAAATTTTCACAAACCAGCTTGCCAGGCTGGATGTCTCAATGCTTCTCGATACTTGCCATATCTGTTCCCTAAAATTTTCCTCCTGAAATAATGGCTAAGTGGCCTGTGCCTTCAGAAAATGTATTTCATGTACTACGTATTTACACTAGGGATATCTGAAGAACTTAGAAGTACTTATAGGCACTGAAAGCTCTCGATCAAGATGCAGAAATGTTAAACAGTTTGATACAGGTACTGAGAATTACACTGTGCAAGATGATAAATTGTAAAAAAACCTCTTCAGAGGTGGGCTGTATGTCCCACCTGTTCTACTGCATTGCCCAGGAATTTGAGAGTACCCTTCATTTCAACACACACTGTGCAACCATCTCACATCTATTCTTTCATCTGTGGTGAGCAGCTGTTCCGCATCTCATCTCGCATTTGTCTTGTTTGATTTATATGAAGCCTTTGGGAATATGGAATGTTTCTCATCAGTGTTCAGCAAAGGGATGGGTAGCTGCATACTGTACAGCTTTGATATATCAATAAACAGAGTACATAAATCTTTGTGGGAGACGGGATAAGAAATAACAGGCGGCAAGCTATGATACCTAAAACTAAAGTCAATGATCTACTGCTTCTAAGAGCCACCCAACTACCTGATGGCTTTCTAACAAGAGCTAATATGTAGTAGTAGCAGACACAAGGTGCACACGTTTCATCTTGTGATCCGTACTGCATTCACACCTTGGCCTTCAGGTGTATTGAAAAAGGGTAAATGAGCGAGACCCAGCAGCCCAGCTGAACTCACACTTTAAAGTGCCAACAACAGCGTTCCCAAATCTATTCAGTTAAGGCTAACATCTGAGGCTCCCCCCTAGCACTTAATTTCAAGGGAATCACACATCTGCAGTGTCACTTCTGCAGCAACTGGAGATTGTTCTGTGTTTTTACTTAGCAAAGCATCCAGTAAAATCAAGGAGAGGGACTAATCATAGATCCTCATAACAGAGAATGATGTAAAAGGTCAGTGGTAATTCTGGGAAAGAAGTCACAGATAAAGAGGGTGCAGTGCTAGGAAAGGACAGAAAAATGATGGTAAGAAAGAAACCACAAACAGGGATAACTTTGAAAGTGTTAACAGATCTCAGGAATCCTGACCAACTTAAAGACCACACTCTGTTATAGTGTGTACAAATATCAACATACACTAATACTGAAGTAAAAATCATAGTAGCCAAAAGAAAGAATATTAGTATTCTTTGTAAAATCTCAGAAATGCTCATGCTGGCTGAAGCTTCATTATTCACCCATAAAAATTGACAGGGTGACCAAGGTGCTGAGAGCACAGCAACTTCAACATTGCATGGCACTGTTTCAGCTGAGAGTTATCATAAAAGGATACACACTGGTTATTTAACAACTCAGATTACAACATGTGGAGTGTGCACATGTGATTTTGAGCCCGTGCACTTCAGCGGGACAAAACTAGATCAGCCCCTGCATGGCTAAACTATATACAGTTAGTTCACTTTTTTGATTGTCTTCAATAAATAGACCACAGAAAAATGATGCATTAACCACAGGACAGTGTCACCTTTCAGGGAAATGATGCATTAACTGGAGAATCTTTGCAAAAGGTTCATCTCTAAAGGAGGGAAGTAACATAAACAATGTTGAAAAAAATTTGCTCAGCCCAGGACAAGGGATGTTTTCTCACATCATTCCAGTCTTTAATGTTCATCACCTGTCTCCAAATCAACTTCAGCTCCCTCTTCATGGATTCTACATTACTCATAGTGTAACCAGCTGCAAGGCAAACAACATCAAACCCTGGAGCCCTTCCAGCTGTCAGAGGGTGGGAAGGCTGACTTCTCCCATTACATTGATATGGGTGGGGTCTTTGCCCCCATATTTTAATTCAAATATACATTGAATTGAATATACATATTGAATATGTATATACATATATGAATAATTGAATATACAATATAAAACTGAATATTTTAATTCAAAATGTATGCCTTTTTCACAGAATAGTATGTTTGCACCTTTATTCCAAGCCGTGTTTTACAGTTCCCTGGGAAGCCCATACTAAAACCCTCAAACCCACTCCCTCCCCGAAAGAAATTATTTAAAAAAAACAATAAGCATCCAAAATCTTTCAAGTTCATTTGTATTTTTTTCATGTACAAGATCAAAGAAATAATTAAAAAAAAAACAGAACAGAATCAAACCCAGGATATAACAGTTTGATCTGATTGCCTCTGATACAATCTATTGCAAGGTACTAAAAATTAAAAACAAATGCTCACACATGTCATATAAAAAAATGAAAAAAGTAAATAAAATAGTTAAAGAACTAGCATATACATGGATGTATGTATTAGGAAACAAGTTTATTTGGACAACTACCCATATTTTTCTGTAATTATAATATACATTTAAATCCTTCCCTTCCCCCAAACAGTATTTGTTGTCAAAAAGCCAAACCCAGCCCCTCCCCAAATTACGTTCTAGCAGTATTACCAGAATACAAACTGTAATTAACGACGTCCCATTACTTCTGTATCACCAAGACTTACATATGCCCCCTCAGGGATGGTCACAGCAGAATTGTCCAGCTGGCACATTGGTTGTATTTATACAACATGTAGACAGTGTACAATTTAGTACAGTAAATGCTCAAAACCTGAAATAGTACAGTGAAATATTGTCAGTAATAAATTTATTTTCATATTACACATGCTTTGAATACTGAAAAGTTCTGCCATAAGCCTGTTTAAAGCCAGAAACTTTTTAAAAAAGGTAACTTTGAAAAATAGATTTTATTGTCATTACATTTCATCTGATACATCTTCTCTGTAACAAAAATTAAAAGCTGGCAGTGATTAAAATCACTTTTAATTTAACCATGATTTGTGTCATGACTGAGTAAAGATCTAACCCAAGATTCTGGTAGCTGTTTCACCCTGAAGTGTTGTTTCTGTTTTAGATCTGCTGACGGTTTGCTAAGGAAGTAACACGGAAACACGGTTTATGATTGCTTTACTCTTTTAAGGTCTTTGCACCAAGGCACTCAACCACCAGAAACACAAATAAAAAAGGAATCAAGCTTGCAGCTTCACAACTGATAAATACCTGATGTGATTTCACTAGAAAGTTGCAATAGTTTTCCCTATACGAAGAACAGCCTTTGGCTGACAACAATGCATGTGGCTGGGCAGGAATCAGCAGTAGCTAACTCAGCAGCTGTGAGCCCGACTTGCTCAGAGTTATCTTCTGTTATGACAAACTTACATGTTCAGTGGTGCAGACTTAGTAGCAAATGGTGCTTTCTCTAAACATAACATGTTGATGGGCACTCTGACCTGGACCACACCAGCAGATCCACAGCTGCTGCGGGTCATTCCAGCACCAAGGGCTGCTGGCTCCTTATGCCAACTGCGCAGTGCTGGTGACCTGGCCTTGCAAGTTGGCCAGAAAATCTCCAATTCTTTACCAACATCAGTCATGGCACTAAAGAACAAAGTCTTAGGACCATCTGGTTTTCATTTAGGCTGACAACCTGAAGAAATCTTCAAAAGAGAGAGATTAAACCTAATTACAGTAATATTGGTCAGCCCTGCCCGCTCCCCTGTTTATTGAAAAGAAATTTATGCTATCTCAACAGTTAGCAAAACTAGCAAAAACAGTTTAAAAAACCCCCCAACTAATAACCCCTCAAGAGAATAAAAGAAACACAATGCCCATTCTGCAATTAAATTCTGTGCAGACACAACTCTGCTGTTACATCTCTTTTTCTATCAAAAAAAAAACCCAAAAAAACCTTTTTAAAAAGCTACTTTTTACCATGTAATAAAACTTCACAACTGTGAACTGATGTCTTTGCCCAACATCTCTTTTTTCAAAATCTCAGTGTGTGTGTTTTTGTTTTCCATCCTGTGACACCATGTACACTCAGCAGTTCACCATGGACATGGTCATTTACTGTATTGAGTGCTTCTGTTATGTTTTTCACTGAACACTGGAGATTCATTTGCTATGTATCCCTGCCTGCAGCCATCCTTCACAGCAAGGATCTACATTTATTACCTCATCATTTGTCTTCCAACTCTGTATTCCCACCACTTCATCTCTGACTTTTTCACCTACCTTTACCCAACCAGATGGAAAAAAGTCTTCAGGGGTCAATTCTCTGATGCATCAGTATTACCTTGTTAAGTGTTATCAGGCCTGGCAAACACACATTTACACTTACTGCTACATCTCTTCTTCTCTTTACATAGTCTGGATTAAGCTTAGAGAAAAGTTATAATGCCTTTCATAAAAATACCTATTTTTCAATATAAAATGCTTAAATCCATTAATTATAAATAGGATAATTTAAAAATATTTAAGGATTTTCAGGACTTCATCTGCATTTCAGGGGAACTGCAGGCTTAAGGTCCTTGATGCCTTCTCAGTCCCAAACCTCTGATAAGGAAGTTCTGTAGGATATATAACAGGTAAAAACACACAGCACATGCCTCGTGTCCTGTGCACCAATTACGGTAAGTGAAAGACATAAAAACTAAGCAGCTTTACCAGGCGAGTCCCAGTGCTGCTTCAGCAGTGCCCTGATAAAGTTTCTGATTTTTTCATGTATACAACTACATGTATTTTGACACTGTCAGTTAAAAACATTACTGAAAACAGTATGAGGAAGGGTTTTTTCCTCCTATGTATGACATTAACAAGTTGCGCCATATTTTCCAGAACTGATTTTAAAAGAATATTTTTGCACTTAAGATATTTGCCACAGATTTTATATATATAAAAAATTGCTTCTTCATGTGTTAAGTTACAAAACTGTAGTGCTTAATATAATAAACTAAAAAATCTAAGAATTCTTTAAAAATGCTTGTTTATAACGCATTGCTTTGTTTTTAAAAGGCAACTGTCAGTACCAGCCTGGTTTATTTTGTAACAATATTGTAGTGTAAAAATGTTGCTAAACTCTGGTACTTTGAGATTGGAAGTAATTATTTACTGAAAACTATACACTAATATACTAAAAAAAAAGAAACTGCTATAATATTGTTTGTGCCTTTACAAATATATAATGGGAATTATTATGCTTGATATGGATCAGACTTCAACTGTATTCCATACAGAACAGTTAGTTACTAAGAACTAAAAAAGATTTTTAAGGCTTAAGCAAGTTGATTAAAAAAAAAGCTTCTGATACTATTGTCATAAACATAATAATGAAACTGCTCTCATGTCCCGATGCCTTGCACTTTTTTTGAACCAAGTGACCTAGTAGTTAGCTTTTCTGATTCTCAAAGGGTCTGTGATGTCAATCAGTACCCAGGAGATCAGTCAAGGACATGCACAAGCATCAGCCACTTTCTGTCCTAAAAGTGAAGCATTTCTGCCTGGTTTGAAAAGGCAAAAAAGTACACAGATGTGTAAAGTAGTGTGGCGTTTTCTTAAGAAATACATATGCATGTATGTATTATATATATATATATATAAATATGTATTTTATATATAAATTAGTATAAATCAAATCCAGGCAGATATCAAACTGACCATAAAGATGATGCAACAAAGTCAATAAGGCAGTATGTTGTATCTCTTGAGGATATTCAGATATTCTATGTCTATCTCAAGAGGAGAAAGAAATCTGAATTGCACTGTAGGCCCAATAAGCATTGCTTGATTACAGCCAGGTAAGGAAGGGCTCATTTTTGTTAAGCACTGACTCCACGTCGTTGAGAATAGGGATTAAGTCTTCTGACTCTAGAGTCCCAAGATCAACATTTGTCCCTGGAAGACAGTCGAGGAAATCAGGGAAACGTGTTTGTTGTGGATTTATATTCATCGTTGTCTGTGTTATAGTTTCTCCTAGGAAAAGTAAAGAAGAACTTTTGAAGTACCAAACTCTTCTTGTGGGTAATTTAAAACAACAGAACTGACATAAAAATTCTGATTTCCCCTTTCCCATGAGCACTTGTGAGCACTGCTATTCACCACAGATGTTATCTCAAAACGGTACTTAGGTGCAGAGTACACGTTCTTCTAATAATGCATTTCACATCCTTGCTTTGGTCTCAAAAGCACAAAAAGTCCTTTCCAGCAGTGCTCAAAGCACCCCTCTCTGCCCTTCCACTTGGGAAGCAGGGCAGTTTCAGGTTTGTTTCCTGGTCTGCCCAGGGAGCAGCAAAGGACCCTCATGTACACCTCCATCCTGACCTCTGCACCAGGGGCAATGCTGTCCATAAGAAAAAACTGAAAAAAGTGCTTTACAGCAATTTAGTTCTGTAATATTACTCTTTTCCCCCCCATAATTTAATAATAACAAGCATGAAAACCTTCAATAGATAAACCTTTCATTCTCTGCATAATCCTGAATTTCTGATGGCTTCAAAAGGAAGTTTAGGTGAGGAAGTGCTGAGAATTTCACTGTCTGAAAAAACCCTTGATTTCCTAGTAATTTATTTCAGTATTTTAAACACCATGAGGACACTAACATAAAATAAACACATATCAAAATGTAAACTAGCTAAATACATTCTGTTTGAAGGCAAATCCAACTTTGCCACTACAAGAGACTTACAAACAAGACTGATTTCCCAGTGTTTGAAAACGTGGTGATTTATACGTGTAACCCAAGACCAGCTTTTTACTCCCCTTACCTTGGACAATGGTATGAAAACAGAAATTAAGGCTCACATTTTCCACATTTTATTTATTCTGCTTAATATAAAACTGAGGTAAAAGGGCAGAATCTGGATCTAAGCTAAAGCTGAGAGCCTTCTGGGCGCTAAGCACCTTCCAGGCATTTTCTCCCACGGTCTCAGTCTGTTCTCTTGCATAGGAAAGCCACAGATTATTGTTCAGGTATGCAATAATAAAACAATACTAGTCATAATACAGTTATTAACTGGACTATACTTTAAGCTAAATCAGAGTATTCTACCTGTATCCATCTCATCTACGTTGCTGAGGAAATCTTCAGGTGTTGTTGGTATACTGTAGCATCCTAATCCCAAGCCACTGTCTGTACTCTGTTCCCTGGAGTGGTACGGCCCACTACAAATTGAAACATGAAAAAGACTCAGTAAAGATGCTCCAGTAGACACAGTTCCTGAGCGCAGTGTTGGAAGAGAGCACAGTAAGTTATGTATTAAAAATATATACTGAGTCATTAAGCTTCATTCTCAACTGCTGGCCACTGATCAACCAACATCGTATTTGGGTCACATCAGCCCAAATAACAAAGTAATTGAATTGAGGCCACTCTTAAATTTTGATATACACACATGCATATATAACTCTCTAGCTGAAATCAGTTCTGACAGCCTAAAAAATTGCATGTATTTATACTTAGGTAACGTACCTATTCTACCCAGGCTTCTACGTACACTAACAATAGAATTAAAACCACCTGTTACAATTTATTGCTTTTTCTAAGATTCCTTCTTGAAGCATAAACTGAAAGATTTCAGCCACTCAGCCATAAGCCCTGTTTACAGTAAGTAAACAAAAGAAGATGGTATAGGGACTATTTTAGAGAGACAGCTGTAACAGTCTAGAGAAGGCAACAGAAGCAATTGCCTAATGAAGAAGAATGAACTTGCCTGTTCAAGAAAGGATCAGATCCATTATTTGTAATAGGCCTCATTTCCGGTGTCATGGCAGGGGTGTTCACAGCTGTCTGAACTGGGACCATGTTTTCTGAGTCCATAGGAAGTTGTCTGCATAGAGCAGCTTCCTGAAAAGACAAATAAATATATGGGAAGCGTTATTCCAACAGCTCAGAAATACTGTAGTCTTGTAACAAGTGAATGCGTAACATATGCACAGAAGGAAAGTAATTCTGAGTGATGTCACTGATGAGTATTTGTTTACACTGATATGAAGAAAATCATAACGTAGACAGACAGTGTCTCTCATACCCACCTGTGCTGGCTTAAAGCACCACAGAATCTAGCTGTCAGTTCTACCATGTCTGGAAGCCAGTCCTGTAGTTCAGCAACCATAAAGTACTTAATGTGTTACAAGAAAACCACTGGAACCAAAACTGTGACTCAATAATCTTTAGAATGAACACTCTGCCTAATAATAAGCATTTGCCTAATGACCTGTCTCATATCTGCTGTCTGGAGGATGACAAACAAGCAATCAGAGCCAAAGGAAATTTATTTCACAACTCTTCCTGAAAGATAAATTCTTCCAGCATTATCTCTGCGACACACCCATGACATCTAGTGGTACAGAGTTCTAAACAGAGGTTGTCTGACTCCGACGGGATGTTCCAAACAAAAATCCTAAGATCTTAAAATAATAAAGCTATATCTGTTTTTAATATAATTTACTCAACTTTTTTTTTTTTTAAATGAAAGAAGCAAAGTAAGTATTTCATTTTAATCCCAGCAGAAAACTTTTCTCCTCTGAATCAATCATTCAGTCTCCCTAGTACAGAAAGGATTAATAGGTTTTCGAGACTGGAATATGATGTTTTACTATGTTTTCAATTAATTATTTTCATTGAGGAGGAGTGGTCTGGTCTCTGTGTATAATGTAGCACATATTGGTGCCCATTAATGCAATGTTTCCTTTATAATAAGATTATCAATATATTCATTGATAAATTATAATTTACATTAGATGGTGTCAGTATTTAGAAAGTGTTAAGAAGAAACAGTCTTAATAGCTTATGTATGATAGGTTATGTTTATGATTACAGTTGTCAAGTGACTATTTTAATAGTGACATTTCTATTTAGAATTTAATCAGCTGGAGTCTGTGAGAATGTACAAACCTCCGAGAAGGGGAAGGTGTCTTTTTTAAATGCCTACATGCATTTTCAGTACTTTTTAAAAATATAAGAATGTTATCTACAGCCACACGAGATTTAGACAGGACTTCCAAAGCAAAACACTTGTAAGCTGAAAAGCCTGCAGCACCCTAAAGAAAAACTCCCACTATCAGTTACATAATCTAACTTCCTGTCTCTTCTTTGTTGCAAGAAACACCATATTTATTATAGAGTTACTTGATCTACTATCTCTTGGGGAATGGCGCATCACCTCCCATGTCTTTATTTCAACATATTCCATGTTGCTTCTAGTATTAACTCCACGTGTAGTTTTTAAACGTGGAACAACAGACTCTTGCACACTGGAGGCAGATTTGGCTGGGGAAGAGTACTGGCACCACCATACATGACATATGTTCTTCTGCTGTAGGTCATTTGTTCAGAAGTCACATTGCAATTTTAGTACTGCTACAGATGTCAGATTCCTTTGCTCCTTTGACATTATTACAGCAATGGTCAGTAGTAATGGATCAACTACACAATGCCAAAGCTGTATGATACCCTCTTATGTCCTGTTCTCTATTCTAAGCATGACTACAAGGTTTTGAAGAAGAATACTTGTGAATCTCCTACCCCAGGATAAAAGTCTGGCAAAAAATACCAGAGCCATCCTGCAGCCCTGTGAGCAGCAGTAGTACAGTCTCAGCCATGCCAGTGAGCTCAGTCTTTGCATCCCTTTGGCCAGCAGAGACCATCTCTGGCATTCAGCTAACAAAGGACCAAATGCCCTTAATGATCTGCTTGGCACTATAACACACATAAACCCAAAGAAGATTTTCAAAATAAGTAACAAAATAAACTAAAAAACCCCACAGTATTCTGATATCACAAAGCCATGTCAAAAACTTAATCAGTGGTTATCTTCAAAACACTTTAAAAGCTTAACAGCATTGCAGTGAGTTGAATGATTCATTGCCTCAGAACACAGTTCTCATGTAAACCCTTTTCTAGCTGTATGTCAGACAAGCCCAGAAATTTATTGTCACATTTCCGGGAACTCTCCTTGGCAGAACTGACCTGAGCTCCATCCTTAGTTGCCAAAACCTCATTTCCAGCTAGGGGAGATGTGAGAGCATTTTTATAGTGGGTTTACATTGGTAGCTGCAATTCCTCTTCTGCCAGTCCTCATACTTAGGGTGGAAAGCAAAAGATGTAGACATTGTCTGTGCCACCAGTAAATCACACCCTGGGCCAGTCTGTGCAGTGGGAGGAGCACAACGGGGCATTTTTCTGTTCAGGTTGTAGCAGGCCAGTAAAGGTCTACCCTGCGAGGACAAAACAGTGATAAGTGTTCCTCTACTGGTTCTTCAGCCTCTTCTGAGCCCCTGTAACTTGCTGGGGACAACTTAAGCAATAGGATTGCCTGGACCAGAAAGAAGCCTCTGAGAAGTGCTACCTTTTCAGGATTATTTGTGCCCTTCCAACTACAGTGCATAATGGCCCTGGTGCACACAGAGAAGTTCTGGGGGACCTTCCCTGCAGGACCTTTCAGAGATTTCTGACTGAGATTACCTCTACTGACTTCCATTTCCAAGAAGCTCTTAAGCAGCAAGCAGATTCTCTCTTTTCCTTTGGAAAGCTGGCAAAACCAAATTAGTGTAAAAGAACATTAACTCTTTATAGAATGACAAAACTGAGTAAGGAAACCTTTAAATAGATGCTATCATACCGGTTTTCTGAAATGCTGCCTTTCTTGCATGTACTCAATCTAGAGCTCTAGGGTTTTAGCAACTACATGAAGAGGAGGACAAAGAAGGAAAGAAATTCCTTAAGCCAAGAGCTTCCAGAGCTATGACCTCTTCCCGGCTGGGCATGTTGCTCCACCCCAGCAGCTGCTGCCAGGAATGGCTGTGGGGAGCCAGCAGCTGCTACTGGGCTGAAAGGTTTGTGACTGTCCAAAGAATCCTTCCCCTCTCACTCAAACACTCTGCATCTCCTCACAGCTGCTAGCAGCAGCGTACACCCTTACTCAGCATTTTTCCTTTAGATAGGTTACACTAGAAAAGCGAAAACAGCAACGGAGTGTCAGGACAGGAGTAACTGTACTCGGACACTGGTGACCCGAGGGGTTCATTGTGCCCTCAGCTGCCAGGGTTCAGGATACTGAGGTTAGTGGAAGAAAGTTCACAACATTCCATTAGGAAGGAGAGATTTTGCATCTTGCTTTCCTCCCTAAGAGTTACACCAGTTCTAAAAACTTTAGTAATGCAAAGTGACGCCGTACTGCTTCATGCAATGTGGAGCTTCAACAAACACCATAGGGGCAGGGTGGTACTGAGCACAGTAAGCCGAAGTCTTGATTGAGGAGGACACAGCTGCAGAGTGCTGTGAATGTATTGGTTTCAAAGTCAGCAAAGCAGGAAAACCAGCCCTTGTGTTAATGGCACAACTGTTTTGAAGCCTAATTTGCTTGTCTTGAATCAAGAATAGAGCCAAAGAGAGTAAAAATAGCTAAACGTGTTGTTAGCATGATGACAATCATGACTAAGCTTGTACCAGATATCCTCACTCTGTTCTCACACCCATTTCTATCATGAGCTCCTGATGGTAAAGGAGAAAATGTACAAAAGACTTGAGACTCTTGCCCATGTCAGAGACCGCCACCATAACCTGGTGAAAGCTGCCATTTTTAAAGGTACTTAGAACTGTTAACTGCAGCATTTGCAAGGCCACAAATAATGTTTCTTGATAAAGTGTACTTCTTTCATGCTGTTAGTGAGAGAAACAGGTTATTTTGTTTTTCACTATGGAATCTGATTAATATGCCACGCAATTATAACATCACTAGTGGACTTGTCAGTAACAGATGAAACACAATTCTTAAAATTTTATTTTCTTAAGGCAGTATAAAGGAAGTTACATATCTATTTTGTACATTATGAGTCATTATACAGCGCTGAAACTTAAGAAATAGAACGATAAGTAAAACATCTACAAATAACCAACTCCGAAAAATCTTCAGATCAGAGGTATTCATGTAAGATGTGAATGTGATTTTATTTTAACTAAAAGGCAAAGTGTGCAAATTAGGAGAGTTGGGATTGGAGTCAAGAACAACTCCCTGTGTTCTGCCTTTATCTTCAGTGAAGTATGAACATGGTCTCCTACACAAACCAAGTTAAACTGCAAATGAATCAGTGTTCGTTGCCCTAGTTGCTTATGTACAGGCACAGAACAGAATTCGGCCCTGACATGACTATTAAGAAAGACTGGTAAGAAAGATGCTAGGTCTGTAACTTCTGACTGATGCCCATTCCGTGTTCTGTTCAGTACTAGTTTAGAGAAAACAAATGAAATTATCTATTTATATTAGCTTTTTGGTTATCCTTCTGTAAAACCATAGTTAGTCTTGACATAAAGCAACAGAGCTACTAACTGTAGTTGTTAAAAATTTGGATGCATTGAACTAAAAGCTCTTGAACAAAGTAAAAGTATCTTTGGTGTTACCTGTCGCAGTAACTCCTCCTGACGCATCCGAATTCGCTCCCTCTCCATCTGGATTCTCTGGAGCCTCAGCTTCTGCTGCTGCTGCTGCTGCTGCTGTGTGGTCAGGGCGCTGGGCAGGCTCAGCAGCGCAGGGGGCTGCGCGGGGCGGCTCTGCTGTGCCAGGGCTGCGCTGGGGGGCAGCTGGGGCTGGGCATTCATGACTGTGGCAAAGACAAGAACTCATGGCACCTTGAGTAGGACTGTATTTTCAGATAACAGAGGGCCAGGGACACACGCTGCTCACTTACAGGGCTGCATTATTAGAATTACTGTACTTAAAATGATTGAGAGAACTACTCCATCTGGCAAGATATGCACTAGCAATTCCTTAATAAACGATTTTCCATGTTCCGAGTGTATCGAACAAGAATACTTACAATACAACAAGTATTTATATTTACCCCGGTATGTTTAAATATTTACCTAATGAACAAGTAAATAACATGAAAGGGTTTTTTAACTGAAAATTCCCAAAAATGTGTGCCTGTAATAGCCAGTAAGCTAGTAAAAATATTTCAACTTAACATTTTCTTTATTGACAGATTTAAATCAATTATGGTAAGAATAATTACCAGAAGTAATTTCCAATTAACAATTGAGACCTTTTCTGTTAGGATATTCAGATTTGGAAATCACCCATTAATCCCCCACCTTTGGTAGATATTCACAAGGTTGACAGGGGAAGAACTCCATAGATGGCAGGGTTAGAAACAGGACCTTTAGTAAGCAAAGCTGAGTTATACCCAGGTAAAGGAGGTAAACCTCTTCACTTGCGGACAGAAGGCTGTTGCTGAGCAAGTTAATGCTGCTTAGATTGTTAATGTTACTTAAATCAGCATCACCTTTTCTGATCAAATTCAGAAACTATAAATCAGAGCAGAATTCTCTGTGCAACGGACATTTTTATTCACAGAACTGCTATGAAAAAATCGCAAGTCTGTGTAGCTCTGTGTGTGTCACTCTGGTGCAAACATGTCACAAAGCTAATAGAACGCGCTGTCACCTCAGCAGGTATCACTTGGCCATGGAAACAGAACCACCCATTCCCTCTAGAACTGTTTCCCTCTAAGTAATAGGCTTGGAGAAAAGAGGAGGAAAATGAGACAGAGAGGGGAAACTGCATAGCCTCTGTTTGTACCTCCTTTTAACTTCTGAGTAAAATACATCAGCTGTCAGCAATGCAACTCAAAAGCTGTCATAAACCACAGAGGGAACTGTTCCTTCTTTTCCTTCCCCATCTTCACATTTCCAGTAAAAACAGACACAGTACCTAAAGCCAGTCTGGATTACAAGTGGGAGCCATGTACTGCTTTAAAAATTAATTGTCAGTTTTGCAAGGATTCTTTCACAAAAGGGGCAACAGCATAATTAACAAAGCTTTTACCTTTTAACACGAACACCTCAGATTCTAAGAGAGACAGTATTTTTCTGTTCAAAGGACTAAGATTTTTATCTTCCTTATTATCTTGTCCTCCTTGTTCTTACTATATGAGAACTAAATCTCAACCCAGTTCTGTGTTTCAAAGACCTGAACATGTTTATGGTGTGCCCACGTCTGACCTTGGAGAATACAGCACATGTGATTGGGGGGCAGCTGGGGCTGGGCATTCATGACTGTGGGAAAGACAAGAACTCACGGCACCATGTAAGAAATGGGTTGATTTTACAGCTTGGATCAAATATATGATACCC
This sequence comes from Pachycephala philippinensis, assembly GCA_013397055.1. Taxonomy (NCBI): domain Eukaryota; kingdom Metazoa; phylum Chordata; class Aves; order Passeriformes; genus Pachycephala; species Pachycephala philippinensis. The sequence goes on from VWZT01003070.1 coordinate 151,348, forward strand.
GTACAATTCAAAATACTGACCTTCACACACTCTGCCAGGTCCAAGATAAAATTTTTATGCTAGCCAGTTTTCTGTCAGATCAGGTACTGTCTTGTCTTTCTGCACCTGCGGTAACACTGGCGCACAGACATGCAGCCAGCATCAACTTTTTCCTGCTGCGCTTGACAGAAATATTCACGTGTGCTCATATCAGCTCTGAATTAAATTTTTCCTCTGGGTGATCCAGTATCACACAGGTCCAGTATGCAGAGACTGTGGAACCATATGACAGCGCAACTGTGTGATATTTTAACTTCAGTGGCAAATCCAGCTCAAGAAATAATCCAAGTTAAAAGCAGTCCTGCAGTAATAAAACCTTTCCACGGAGTCATTGTACGTGTGGTCCACAAACAGCTGTATCCACACAAATGACATCACACTTCCACGTGAAACCAGAATGCTACCATCCACCACCTCGTCCACACTCAGTTGCTCACTCCTGCCCACATGCTGCCCCCTTTACTGACCTGGCAAAAGCATTTTTGTGGCCACACGACAAACTAAAACAGAAAAAGAAGGCATTTCTGGCTAGATCGGTTCCCAACAAAAATAACTGTGCAGCCATGAAACTGGTTATATGCAACCAATGTAGGAGTCCAGATGGGAAAATAAGCTGGTTACAGGAAAGAGAGACTACAGCCAGCACTTGACAGTAACTTTTCAGTCGTAAAATCCTAGAAAGGTTACCAAGTGCTGTGCTGGGAGGAGAAAGGCAGGAATGAGAACTGGGTGCTGAAATCAAACTGCTTTTATAATGGGAAAACAATATATGGAACCACATTTTAAGATGCAGTGAGTCTAGTCTTAGCCACCTTAAAACACACAAGAAATATTCTAAGTACAATTACATAAATTATATCAGTGTAAACCTGGTTTTAAATTGCCACAACCATAAGCACTCGAGAATTCAACTCTTTCTCATCTGCATAAGCATGTGCTTACATTTTTGGCATGTCAATGAATACAAAACCATGCTAAGAATGGCTGAAGGATCATGACAATATAGGATGTTATCTGCAAGAAAATTGTTTTCATCTAAGCAGCAAATAATAGAACCAGAAGAAGTTAAGTAAAGAATAATAGCCTGCATGGTGTCTCTGGGGTTAGGGCCTGAATTGCAGGACTATTTGTCATGGCTATTTATTACCTTTGCTATATAAAATACTCCCTTCTTCTTCATATTGTATCACAGCTGAAATGATACATGCAAGAAGGGAAAGAATAAGACAATAAGCAAATATGGAGGAATCCTTCTCCCTCCACAATAACCCTCCAAGTAATTTCTTCTCATGGGGATGGACAGAATATTTTGGTTCAATGAACTCTATACCTTGGAGTAAATTACTTTGCCTTCAAGCAACATTCTCCAGTGTTACATACCATCAAGGAACTACTGGAAACTCAGTACAATGAGTGAAGTCAGCATTCCCATGCCTTGACACTAGGATTATAGAAATTACATCAGACTGAATCTCCTACAAGTCAAGTAGCCATAAGTATGTGATCATACTTCTAAGAAACAACAAAAACCCATTCTACTCCCAAACAGTTATTTATATCATCTGGGTTAGCTAAAGCTATGTTAGGCACAGTTTCGCAAGTCTGAGTCACGTTTTTCTCCAGAATATACTGCTTCAAGGAAACATTCACGCAGCTCTCATTCAGTTTGAATGCTTCCGTAACAGCCCAAACAGGAGAGACTCAGAAACACCAAGTACAGAGGAGTCATGTATCTGTGCTTTCAAGCAAGAACAGATATTTTTGTTGAGATATCAGGATATTTATGAAGTCTAACTTAAAATGGAACATTAAATTGATATGGTAATAATAATTTTTATTAATAAAATTCAAAACCAGTCTATAAATACAAAGATGCTAAGGCCCAGAGTTTGACCCTACCACTGCATAAAAGCATCATTTCACTTGAATTATTCTTGAGTGCCATCACATTGTGCACCATAAGCAAATTCAGGACATATATGGTCTATTCTGTGAAGTCAAATCTAGTCCAAATCTTTTTGGACATGTGCCTGCATGCATACATAAAATGCACATTAAGTTAATCTGACACTGCTCACAACAAATACTAACTGAAAATAAAACCGGTATAAAACACAAGACTATTAGGTGATTCTTTTTTTGTATCAATTACAGAAAACAATTAAACCAAAAACTGGGGTATTCTGTAGCACTTCCCACAAAAACTGCTGCAATCAACTGCTCTAAAAATATATTCCAAGGGTCAAAATGGTACATGTGCAGTAATAAAATAGCTGAATCTGGGAAATTTAATTACTAGCTGGAGTAATTAAATCATAGCAGATTTAAAAATACTCTTTTGCACTGGTTCCACTGAAAGGCATTGAAATTATGATGAGCAAGCCTTCAGTTAATGCGTTAAGTGTAGGGCTTGCTTTCACCAGCAGTACACACATGATGGCACGAGGAACACGTCCTCTGCAAAACAGGCTGCCCAAATAGTGCCTCAGCCTTGGACATTTGAATAGTACTGCCCATTACCCTTCTGGGGGCTTCTGGAGCCTGGGCCATATGACATGCAGCAAATCATCTCTTGTTTGAAACTCCCACAGGACCATGAGGCCAAGGACATGCCAAGCACAGAGATGAGGTGCTCACCCTCCACCCTTGGCCAACTGCCACCCTGAGCCACTGCCATGTTCCTCAGCACAGCTCGTGGCCTATGTTGGGTGATTTTGGCACTAAAAAGCCTCCACACAGTTTGTGCACCAGCAAATACCCACAGACAGCAGATAAACCCTTTGTGTATGTCATATTGTCCTGCTTGCTCTGCTCTCCCCACTGTGCGGGACATCACTGACCCACTGACTCATCCCAACAGCAACTCCTGAGCTGGAGGCTGTGTTTCAACGTGCACACACGCTTGCCCGTGACTGGGGTGTCACACTAAGTGACACGTCTCCCAGGACAAGAGAGGGGTGCAGAGTGTGCTCCTGAGGAGGCAGAGTATGGGAGAGAAGCTCAAAGACCTGTTGCCTGCACAGGAGCCACTGCTGCAGCTGGGCTGGACCACGCTCTGCAAACACAGAGTCACCAATGTGAAGGTCTCACTCTGTACACAGGATTGAGCACAGAAGATAAAGATAAAGGAGTGGAAAGATTTTATTACCTCAGTGGAAAAAGTGTACAACAATGAATGGGACATAATCCCCAAAAGTAATACAGATGGAGTAGATACACTACCAGAGACAGTAAGCCCCCGATTCAAGACAGAAAACATGCACAGAAAGGAACACCTTGGCTCTCAGGAAATATTGTTTCTCATAATAAACTTAGTAAAATGTCTTCAAGCATCAGGGATGATCTAGCTACAACACCCAGAAAAATTAAAACAGTAATAGCCAGTCATGCTGAAACTATACAAGTGCACTAGCTCCAGCTAAAGGAGCTGTGAATTCAGAAAGGGACAAGCTGACTGAGAACACGGCCTGGTGACTACAGGTAGTGGTGAAAATTTTCAGATTATACACAACAGTCAAAGACTATAAAGGACAGAACCACCTTAAAATCTTTGGTGACACAAAACCTGCAGGCATCTCATAGTTTTTGCTGATATCAGGCATTTTCAATGAAAAATTTTGCAACTGCACAGGCAAGCCCAGCACTTCTAACATTAAGTAATACAAGGACACCGTGCAGACTCCTGACTTACCAAGACAGATTTCTTCCCATTTATGGTGCTAAGAATAGTATCCAGCACTGATATCCTCCAGACAAGCCAGGAGTGAAATACAGTGAATTTTCAACATTTTAACTCTATGGTTTGTTCAGGACCTAGGTTAGATTTATTACTGATGCAGATCAGGTCTAGCTGCATGGACCAAGTGTGAATTACTCCTGGGCTATCTCCAGGGCCAGTCTCCATCTAAAGGCAGCTTTATTACCTGTAGGTGGTGCAAAGCCCACACTAATAAATCCTTCTGGACCTTGTGGAAAGCACGCAGGCAGATCCAAACCGTCTTTGCAACTTGCTTCCAGAACCAGGCGTTCTGTAGAGTACAGCACAGATTGATGCTAGTGTGTCATCCCACGGGAGGTTTAGATTGGAGATTAGGAAAAATTTCTTTGCCAAAATGTTTGTCCAGCTCTAACACAGCTGATCAGGGCAGTGGTAGGGTCCCCATCCCTTGAGGGATTTAAAATCTGTGTGGTTGTAGCACTTGAGGACATGGGTCACAGGTGGCCTTGGCAGTGCTGGCTTATAATGGTTAGACTCAATGATCTTTGAGGGCTTTTCCAACCCAAATGATTCGACGATTCTGATTCTATCAGACCTGGGCTAGATCTTCATACAATTTCATATGCAACATTACAGGTAATGTCAGGTAGGTTTTGTCCTGCAACCTACTTGGGCAAACCCCAGCATCCAGGCAGAACACCAGTCTCCTCAAAAGAAGAGTGGCACAGTATGATAGTACAGTTGTTACAGGACTAAGGCTTCTTACTGCTTTATCAATTTTCACTGTGTCAGTTTTTCAAATAACAAGAAAAAAAAATCGGAATAAACTAAGTTGCTTTGCTTAAGGGTACAGGTACAATGATATGCATAGGGAAAACAGAAAAATATTGTATCTGGAATACTTTTAAGCATGCTTGATAGGTCTGATATTGTCTAGACTTCAAATTAATAGTGAATCTTTAAATACACTGGTAGAATAAAAAGAATCCCAACAATGGACAAATTACTCTTGTGGTATATACACAAGCTTAGTTTGTGAAAAATATTTTACCTAAGCGCTTTTCCTGGAACTGCTCAACTGAACCAGAACTGAATCCAAGCAGTAAAAGTAGCTTGGTATACAGCTGGTAACTCCTTGTCACTAAAGGTCTGAACAAGGCCAGTGAAAGGAAAGTCTAGTGAGCAACTTAGCATTAATAATGACATTCTACAAATCTCTGTTCATTGTGATATAATCATATGGCACATCTGTTGTGCTATTTATGAGGTTTTAGTAACGTCTGCTTTAATTTATATTTCACTTCTGAATTTGTATTTGAATGGTATGAGGAACATAATAGAGTTTGGATTAAAAAAGAAACACCCGCAGTTCACATTCCAGCTAGAGTGCCCAACACAGACCCTGCTCTCAGTACACTGACACCATCAGACACACCAGGGACCCTTGACAGCTCCTCTCAGCCAGAGCTCCACGGAGCCTGAGACCATGGGGCTGGTTTTGAGAGGTCAAAAAGTTGCTAAGGAAAATCACGTGGTCTTCAGCAAGCTTCAATTCACTAGGTAGGGTCTGGGACTCCAGTGTAATATTTCCAAAGTTCTGCAAAGAAAAAAATATTCAAAAGCTCAAATCTACCACTCTGTGGTAAAGGAGCCTGTGTCTAACATAGGAGGAAAAAAGTACTCATTGTTACAGCAGACAGACTCAGGGTGGCCTTGAATTCAGTTCTCTTGGGGAAAACTGCATTTATTTTGCAAAACGAAGTCTTTTCTATAAACACCCATCACACAATTATCCAGCCCAAATGAAAGCAAGTAGAAATATGGAGCTAAGTTCCAAACCTATGTGACCACAGTTTCATTGCAGTCCATGAAATTGCAACTATTTAGTTTACATCTCAAGTTAGACCTATGTAGTTTTCTTTTTCCATTTAGATGAAAAATAAAAGAATTCTTTTATTGCTTTTGTTTGCCTTTAAATTAATACTGATATTCTAGTGAAGTAAGTTTTCTGACATTGTAGGAGACCTTTCTGTTGATGACTTTGCTGGATATATACTAAGCAAGGATTATTTTGCGGACAAGAGACACTGCAAGTTGTAGAAGCCAAAACATGCAAGTGTCAATCATTTTTGACATTTGAACTGATTGCACCAACTTTTGTTATTTAAGTGTCAGAAGTGTCTGGATGCAACTGTGGATCTTTCTGCTCTGTTTACAGGCAGCCCAGACCCAAATTCAGATGAACTAGCCAGCGCCAGGTCTCATGCAACACAGCCTGATGAAAAACAAATGTCTATAAAGGTTAAAAAAAAAAAAAAAAATTTAACCCAGCCATACTACAGTTATGACTTAGTCATGACACTGTAAAGAAAAAAAGACTGGGCTCCCCTCCTTTTCCCTCTCCGCTTCAGCCAACAAAGAATTGCTTGTTTCATTTATTTCCCAGAAAGAAGCATTAGCCTTCCAACAAGGTCAGCAAAAAATGCTGCTTTTCAGTTCTGGTGCATTTTGTTCCAAAAATCTGTAAAGTATTAAAGCAAAAAGTTGCACTATCCCAGTGCATAGAGACTCCTTTATTCAGATTTCTGAGCTGAAAATAGCTATATAGAGATTTCTCAACAGTTTCAACTCTCAAGGTCTGTGATATTCACATTTAACTAATCTTTACCATCTTCGATGATTTAAGATTAAAAAACCCATACAAACAACCTGCAGGTGCAACATCAAAGCTATGATTTAGCAGAAAGTTATTTAAAAGATTAGAGATTTACTCTGCAAGCCCTTTTAACAATAAATCAGTAACAACAAATGATGATGGGGGCTGCTTTAGTAGAGAGACAATTTTAATGCTAATGACTAATTACTGATGACTGTTAGATTTAAAATACTTAATAAATTAATAAATTTATTTAATAAAATATTTAATAAATTTTTACTTTCGCTTCATGCAATCGTCTGCTTTTGTATTTCATTCACTTTGAAACTACGGAAATGACCCTCCACTCTTGCACCGGCATATGGTTGGATTACTAACCTTAAGGGGAAATGCTTACACCAACAGGAACTTCTTTGTGTCAAAATTAAAAATGACTAGAATTTGAAAAAATGCCAGCATCTCGCTTGAACACATCAACCTTTAACGTTTCAGATTTGCTAGATGGTCAGTTACTGGTTTAAAGGTGTGTCCTTTGACACAACTGGATTTAATTTAGCTGATACTGAAGTTAACTCCTATTAGACTCTGGACCTATTAACCACTGTCCTTAAACATAAATAAATTACTCCATTAGAAATCTGCCTGATAAATCACTTGTTAGAGGTTTTAATTGCAAACAACCAAAACCCCCTCATTCTTTTGAGAGCTGCATCATGAAAACTCTCATTCCCACAGAATCTGCAAGTCCTCTATAATGCTTTCAGCTCTCCTGTAAGTAATCATCAGAAGCAGGTGCCAAGATTATTCACACTGACCACAAATGAATTATGTTTGCTTCTTTCAGGATATTCAGTAATTAAAAATGACCTGGAACAGGAAGCCTTTCCACCATGGACGTGGTACGAGGGTATGGACTATACAGAGGGAAAAACACATTCCTCTCAGTGTCACACATTTCTAGCCAAATTTCCAGCCAATGCAAACCAAGACTTGAAAAATCTAGACCTCTTCACGGACATTAGTGAACTCTAAAATACATATCGTCTGTTTTTAAACACTTCAGGAGTTTCTGTGTTCTTATCTCCAGAGACTCACTGCGACATAGTTACCAAAACTGCCTTTTATCATCCTTAAACAATAGTAGCTACACCTCTTTTATCATGGCAGGATATGGAAACTTTGGTTCATGTGTTTATTGTTCCTAGATAGGATTTTGGCATTGTTTTATTGATTGGATTTCCTGGCTGGTTAAAAAAAATGAAAGCAGAGGTAAAGTGCTGTAAGTCCCAGTTGCCCAGACCCATTTGAAATACTATCAGCAATACAGCTGAAAGCTAAACTTCTCACATTCATGGATGATTTTCTATTAAACAACAAGTTGTCAGTGTCAGAGGCTCTTCACAATGAAAAATTCTAATGTGTAATACCCAATGTCCTTCATCTTAGAGAATGAGTGAATTAATAGTGAAAGCCATCCTGTTTGTATCACTTGGGTCATGCCTGCTTGTGGGTCTTGACAGAGTACCTTCTAAGGTAAGGTTCTCTTCTTCAGAAGAGAAAAACAAAAATTAAATAGTTCTTCACCTGGAGTTTCATACAAGAAGTTAATGTGGTTGAACTCTCAGGATCAATGCATACACTGACACTAAATAAATTAACTTCAGGCTTTCCACCGTTTTCTGCCTGAACTGCTTGATTTATAAAATGGAGATAAATATTACCAGCTTCTGCAAGAGATGAGCCATGTTATTTTTCTTATACTCTGTATTTACACATAATCTGGATGGGCTTTGGTGGCTTCACTTAGACCAAACAGCAATTTTAACCACAGTTAGATAAACTGAAAGCCACTATCCAGACCCAAACAAACTCAGAGGCATTTCACAAAGTGGCAGTTCCCAAAATTCGCAAACCAGCAAACTCTGGGCACTGCTTAACACACATTTCAGTCACTCACATGGGACACAGAGTAACTGTGCCTTGCAGCCTGCAACTGCTGTTTGCTCCAAGGCCCAAATCCCACATCCAACTGTGCCACAGGGTGGGTCAGAAGTCTTCTGAGGTTTTTTGCAGATAGTATGTTCTTTTTGTATGAGCTTTTTAAGGAAATCACATATAAATTCAAGCTAACTTCTACAGAAAACATACATACTATTAGAGGGGTTCATTATTTTACGACAAAGTAAGTTGCAAACTGTTAAATTTGGAAAATATTTAAATGAAGACCAGATTGTGCTTACCCACTGGATGAAGAGCACAATCACAAAAGAAATCTCTTTAAAACAGTTTGAAGGGAGAAGGATGGAAATAACAATGGTTTTGAGTGTTGCATAATGCAGAATAGAGAAAGACTACAAAACAAGTCACATTTAATTTAAAAAATGTTGCAAAAGAAACTCCTGCAAGGATCTGATTTTTCCTCTAAATCTTGCTACACGTAGCTGAAAATCATCCTCCACAATCTTTTTCCACCAGGGAATGCCATGAAGGCAGTGTAGGTCAGATTCAGGCACCCCTGCAGGAGGTCTTTGATCAGGCAGCAGAGTGACCCTTAGCTTGGTGCACTACAACTGCCCTCTCCTTCCTCTCAGGCACAGGGGGTCCTGCAGATTGGTCTCCTTGTTCAGGGACCCCGGCCTGACAACTACAACAAGGATTTAGAGCAACCCCTCCTTCCACATATGGCCCTTGATTCTACTGCATTAATTGATTGGCGAGAGATAGTTAATACCTTATCAATCAGCTGGAAAAGACTGTTTTAGAATGGGCAGAAAATTAGGATCTGTGCAGAATCAGCATCACAGTTAAATGAAGTTCTTAAGTTGTTATGAAAACGCAAGAAATACACTGTTTCTGCTTGTCTTCAGTCTGAGGCTGATCATTTTCCCTTTTGCTTCCAACAACAAAACATACACTGAAAACATTCCTATTAATGCTGCCCTTTCCTAAGTATATACAGCTACAAATCATCTTAGAAGAAAAACGATGGTAAAATGTTAACAAAAAACAAAGTGAACAAGTCTGATTATATGCTAACCTGCAAGAATATGCTTTCAATCTATGTGACAAATTTCCCTTTACATTCACGAAATATCACTGAATTTAGTGGTGATATGTAAATGAGCACAGAACCTTGCCTAGCATATATTACTTTTCTGTAAATTCAACAAGATGCATCAAAGAAAAAAACACCTTCTGATGCCTTTCTTCTATAACATTTAAAAGGCAGTGCTTTAAATGTTAGTGTGAAAACTAACACTAATGAAGTGTTCACTTACAGCTCATAAACAGGCAACATAACCATAGTAAGAGAAAAGGTAGAAAAATACAGCAGATTTTTTAAAATAGGACTACTAACTTCAACCAACTTTCATGATACGCTTTTGTATGCCTCCAGCACAGGCATACTATGATTTGGTATCAGTTAGTCACACTCTGTGCTTTGATAAAATGTTTGTGAGTGCCTTTGTACAATTCCCAGCAAATATTGCTGAAAGGAGTTTATAAACCAAAGAAGCAAGCTGTAAAAAACAAATCATATTTTCCTCCTCTTCATAAGAAGTACAAGAAAAACACATATGTTAGTAACTGGAAGTGCAGACCAGTGTGTAGACCTGAAATACTTAAATCCTTTTCTTTTAAGTGGTACATCTTCAAAAGAATAACTTCTTTTAATTCCTACAGTAGAAAAAAAAAAAATGCTAAGGCAAAAGACAGATGCACAGACTTCATTTGCTGCAGAGTCACAAAATTAGGGCCAGAAGAGTGGTATCGCTGAGTACCCAGTTCCCACTTCTCTGCTATCTGTGAGATGTTGGGACAATCACTCGTGGCTCCGAGGTCTGACTGCCAGAGCAGTGCTCACTGCAGCAGGAATGTGGGTGCTAGCAGCCCCACTGCTGGCAGCACAGAGGAGCAGAAAGGCCCTTCCTTTTGGCTACGGCAATTTAAAAATAGAGACATTCTACTTTAGTACTGGAAACGACGGTCACATGTATTTTAAACTGCCACGTAAAGTATTCAGAGGCTGCAGTGTTACGTTCAGATTACTGCAATCTTTCTGTGTAATTTCTCTATGTGTATATACACGCATATACATACAGTTTCTAGATTAAATCTTATAAGATAAAATTTTTAATAAAATAGTGTTACACTTACTGTGCCTTTGAAAACCACCAATATGTGAAAAAGTTCACCAAGACATACTGACAGAATGTTTTCTGGATTAAATAAATACGGACACCGTGTAGATTTTTACATACTACTTCTAGTGGGAAATTCAATCACACATCTGAACCACTACACCAAGAACTGCATAAATACCTACCAAAAAGTAGAACCTCATCATATATATATATATATAGAGAGAGAGAGAGACAGAGAGAGAGAGAGAGAGAGAGAGAGAGAGAGAGAGAGAGAGAGAGAGAGAGAGAGAGAGAGTGTAAAAAAAAACACATATTTTATATNAGAGAGAGACAGAGTATTGAATGAAATACAGATTGTATTTAATTCGACAGATTTTGAAGTCTGTGGAAATACACTTATTTGGCACCTGAAATACCTTCAAGAACAGACTCTTCATTAGGTATAGACTTTTATTTCTAATCGTTTGAATCTTAAGAAAGACCCTCCTCTAAAATTCAGTATACATGTGTTTCCATCCAGGATTTGGCTTTCATTCACTTCCATTAATAAACTGAGGGGAAAAGTGTACTGTACACTGTCCTGATTTATGGCACCACTGTTTTTTAACTAGGGACAATGTAACAGATGTTAACATAAGCGAAGGAGTTGGTATGAACAAAAACCCTGCTGTCCTATTCTTACCTCTTGGCCATTCCAGCACTGCTATAAACAGACTGACCCACACGCAGCTGTGGTTTGAAGCCACAGCAGAGCAATTGTTAGTTTTACCACATGCTATGGCACTCTGCAGATACCCTAACCTTTCAGATTTTATTCAGGTTTCTTCTGCAGATATCCACTCTCACATTATGATTTGCTACTTCCCACTAAATCACGTAACGTAACCAACACTCGTACTGCACATAGGCAAGCAAGGCAGTTGTTGAGACAAAGGTAGAAAAAAGAACTGAAGGTAATTACCTCAGAGGTCAGCCTAGGTGTTTCTTATAAATTTAAGACAAAAGTAAATATTGCACATAAATAGGCAACATAACCATAGTAAGAGAAAAGGTAGAAAAATACAGCAGATTTTTTAAAATAGGACTACTAACTTCAACCAACTTTCATGATATGCTTTTGTATGCCTCCAGCACAGGCATACTATGATTTGGTATCAGTTAGTCACACTCTGTGCTTTGATAAAATGTTTGTGAGTGCCTTTGTGCAATTCCCAGCAAATATTGCTGAAAGGAGTTTATAAACCAAAGAAGCAAGCTGTAAAAAACAAATCATATTTTTCTCCTCTTCATAAGAAGTACAAGCAAAACACATGTGTTAGTAACTGGAAGTGCAGACCAGTGTGTAGACCTGAAATACTTAATCCTCACATCCTCAAGACTGGTGACCATTAGCAGACAAATGTTCAGCATTTTCTTGGCATGTGAAGAGACAGCACTCATAAACCACACTGCAAGTGAATAATCAAGAAATCATGAGATCAACTTACCAAAAATTAACCAGAACAAGAATCTGCTATGTGTTTTTAAGTCTGCCTTTTTGACATAGTTTTATGATCTTGAGCCTGTAGGCTCACCTGTTCTCATCTTCTTGAGTAGTAGAAAAGTTAAAGCTCCAGGAGTGAAATATTAGGGATTATTCTTAATTCTCAATTATACATGAAAATGTTTTCTTCCATTTACAAATTTTCTTTAAAATTTTCAGAGTTTTCATGGCTTTATTTTCACTAAGAGTTAAATCTGGCAATATCAGATTGATGTAAGTTGACAGTTAAATTTACACTTGAAGTGCTAAACAGGAACAGCAAGGGAACCACACCAATTATAAGAATTTTAAGGTAATTATAAGAATTGTAAGAATTTTGTAGGTAATTCATACTGCAAAGCAGACTTTTCAGTATTTTGCAAGTTGCTTCCAGTGCAGAACCTCACCATGCAAAAGGCCCACTGCCATACACAAACAAACATGCAAACCAGCTACACCTTCTGACCTGAACAAAAACACAGGGCTAACTGTGGACAGGTCATCCAACAGCTTGGACAGGATATGGGGGGCTTGTGGGGGTTATACCACCTCAGAACAGAAAAGCACAGACAGAACTTATTTTTCCATGTCTAATGCTACATCAAAAAGCCATGGAGGCTCTAAAATAGAACATGAGATGTTAGAACTTCACCTCAAAAGTACAAATTCACTTGCTGCCAAGTCCACAGAGGGGAAAATTAAGTAAATGAAGGGGAGAACATACTGTTAGGTCTGATAGCAGAATCAGAGCTACCTTCTTGAACCAAAAATTACTTTGACAAACAAATCAGGAGGTGTCTCTCTGACCTCTTTTGTGTTTCCCCCAGAGAGATGCCATCCAGTACTCACTGAGATTTGGCTGAGACATTGCCATGGACCTCTGCGGCACCGGTGTGGACGTGGCTGCAGGATGGTGGCTGACATGACTCAGCGGCTGGTTCATAGGTTTTCGAGGATCTTGCCATGTTGTAATTTTTTCTATGTGACTGAGAAAGAAAAGATACAAGCTTAACACAAAATATCTGGTATATTATATAAACAGTTAAGCATAATGTCATGAAAGTCCTATTTGTTTTTCTTATTCCACATGTCTGTCCTTGTCATCTCACCCTCATCCACCTGAAATTATCTATAATCTGGTTGTTTACTTTTTCTTCTGATCTTCTGCCCCTGCTGTTCTAACTTCTTTTGCTTTACTGTTGAATAATTACTTTTACTTGAACAATTGGTAAAACCTATTGTCATATTGAAAACACACACTCATCCTCAGATTATTTAATTGCCCGAAAGTTGTTTACTCTTGTCCTACCAGTCTTTTTCTACATACTCAATATAGGACCATTCCTCACTCAGCAATAGTCATTTTGCTGAGTGTTGAAAACACAAGTGTTTGTCTTGCCAAATCCAACTGCTTTGTTGCTTTCCACACTATGAAAACTAGTCTTTCTAGATGTCTCCAGGAATACCAGTATATATTCCCACTACCAAACCAGGCAGATTACAGCCTCATGACTCATGTGTAATCACCAATTTCTCTGTAAAGACACTAAGAGTTTTTATTGCAATGTAGTTGCAAAAAAAAAAAAACAAAACAAAACAACCAACATACCTACCATTTCAGTATGCAAACTCTCATGTACATGTATTACCCTGAAAACAGTGGAGTCGTGCATAAATCCATGTTAATTTTACAGTGAGATAACTATAACAATGATCACTGTAAAATATTTTTGGCCGCAGAATTCAGTGGTGAAAGAACTGTGGTTTTGTTACAACTGAAAATTTACACTGAAATGCATCTGTTTTGTAAGAAGCTTAATAGGAGAAGCATTTTAAGGATGAGCATGTAATTCCATTTGAGACAAGAAATTAAAAAGGAACTCTGTTAAAGCAATCAATAGTCTGGTATCTATCAAGGGATTGCCTGGCTCCAAGCCCAACCAACTAACTAGGTTACTGTCTGTATTTGAGTGGGTTCTCCTCTATTAGCTTTTTGGTACAAAGAGGTAGGTCTTTAGGAAGAATATGTCAAGAAGCATAAAAATTTAAACATTCTGTGTCTGGAAAACCATTTCGATCCAACTTTCATAAAAGAACCGCCTAAAATCTTTACTGAGCTCCATCTTGAACTTGTCATTGCTTTTGCTGACACTAGTGGCATGCCACCACTGCTGTCCCCACTCCACACCCAGCTGATCACCAGACCTATTTCACAACAAAGTTTCAGTCTATATCGTGATGTACAGGTATTACCAAAAATAGTGTGAATTACAAGAAGAGAAGAAGTCAAAGAAACTAGACCATTTTTTAAAGAATAGAAAAATGTGATGTCTTTATGTAGCCTGTAGCCATTTTCTTTTCCTAATATTTTGCATTTAACGTACAATTCTCAAACCGAAGATCACACTTTCATGTGAATGTTACTCAGCCTCAAACTGCTGAGTCACTTCCTTTCTTCACAGCTTCTAGAGTCTTTGTTATTATTCACAATGAAACCACTCACCATTGCTTCTCCCTAAGAAGAATTAAAAGAATTAAAACACTTTATTCCCCCCTCATTGTAAATCTTTTTTACATTTTAGCTTTTCTTCTTTTTACTCTTACATTTCAAGTATAAGAATTCTTGCATACAGTGCATGAAGTCAAGGAGCCTCAAACTTTAACAGTATCTTGCCTCATCTAAAACATTGAAATAGAACTATGTAGATAAGTAAGGAACTTTTATGACTTGCTTTTATAAGATTCTTATTTGAGGCATATTCAAACACATGACAAAGCAGCCCCAAAATCCATAGTAAAATTCTCACTTTCATGTTTTCATAAGCAATTTTTGCATCTCTTATTATTATAAATCCTAATATCAGAGCAGGTCATTTCTCAACAAGGTCTTCATTCATAAACAAGCAGAACAGGAAAGCAGAGACGTCCATTTTAGCTTCTGTTTCTCCATCACAGAGATGATCAGGGTAAAACTGATGGGGGTCTCCATAGGCAAACAAGAACTTCACATGTTCCAGTAAAATCTGGGAAAGTTGAATATTTGCAACTCAAATGAGATACACAAGAATTTGACAAATAGGACAGAGAATATACTACCATAACTGCTTCTCCAACCTGCTCAGATCACGGCATTTCCCACCCATAAAGCCCTGCAGTGCTCCAATTCAGCAAGTGGCAAATTGTATCCCAATGGTGGACCCTTATCAAAGAAAAATGAAATCAAAGCTCAGATCTAAACAGCTGAGTATTTTACTAGAACTTCGGGATTCTGTTCCACCTGTTGTACCTTAGACTTTTGTTAAATGCCTCCTGTTTGGGTGTCTGCCTCCTGCTTTGAAATGTCAGTGTTCCTCTGAATTTGTGCTGCTGCTTTGTCATGCATTTTGTAACTGCAAGGCTCTAATTCTTGACTTCCACTGCAGCCATGCCAAGACATCTCAGTGAGTTTAAATCAGCAAGCAGCAGCATGAAGGACACCAATTCTATTTCTGCTTGTACTCACTCCAACAACAAATGTATCTCAGTGGGTTCTATTTTCAGACCTTTTATTCTTTCTGGTATTAGGAAATTCAGAGGTACTCATCTAAAATGGTTCTGAGGGAACTGAGAAGGACAAACTGATTATTCTGCACTATCTGCACTATCACCTGAAATAACACAAACATGGAGTTTGACTAACAGTGTCAAGCTTTTTTGGGGTCCTTTATCAGGGCTTAAACATACGGACTGAGTGTGGATTTTGCAGCTGAGCCACATCAAAGCGAAGCTGCTGCTGAGTGGGAAGCTGGTGACTCACCAGCACCCACAGCCCCCACGCTCTGACTCATGAGCCCCCTCCCAGGGAGCCACACTCACACTGCCTTGGAGCACCTCCAGCCCTCTGCTTCCGGCTACATCACCAAAGCCAAACATTGGGAAATCTGTTTACATCTGCTGGAGCAGAGCCAAAGCATTGCCCAACCTTCTCTCTGTCCCTCTGCTCCCTGTAAACAAAAACAGCACAGAAAGGAAGTGTATTGGAAGTCAGAGGCCATTCACAGTGCTCTGACACCGTGTGATGTGGCAGATATGCCTTTATACAGATGGGAAATTTTTAAATTTAAGAAAATTACCTCAGGGCCACAACATTTGTGTCTATTGTCTGAGCTTGCTCAAGGTACTACAGTGCAATTTCTGGTAAAACTACAGCCAGAGCCAAGCCCCACACTATTCCAGTAACCACCACCATGCAAGATGCAGCAGCAAAAGCGGAACTGTGTACAGGCTCACAGAATCTTGGGCATCTGTCAAAATCTAGTATCATCTACTTCTTAAAAACCTTGTATTCTCTTTTATGTGATCTTTATGTCTTACAGTTACAGGTGAGAAAAATGTAAGATATGAATGGGTATGATTTTTAGCTTTAGAAACAATTACCTTATGTGCACATGTCAAATTCTCACAGAAATTAATGAAATTTGTGTGTATATATGACACTTCACTATCAAACTGGGCTAAAAAAGAAAACCCAGGAAAGGCCTCTCAAGGTCCTTGTATTGGGTTTACATTGGTACATTTGTATTGGTTTTGGTAGCAGGGGGGCTACAGGGGTGGCTTCTGTGAGAAGCTGCTGGATGCTTCCTCCACGTCCAGCAGAGACAATCCCTGTTGGCTCCAAAGATGGATGTGCTGCTGGCCAAGGCTGGGCCAGTCAGAGAAGGTGATAACACCTCTGTGAGAAAAGATTCAAGAAGAAAGAAAAAAGAAGTTATGGGGCAGTTGTAATTGTGGCCAGAGAAGAACGGGGTGAAAAGAACAACTGTGCAGACACCAAGGTCAGGGGAGGAGGGACAGGACATGCTCCAGGCACTGGAGCTGAGATTCCTCTGCAGCCTGGGACATTTAGAGACCTCCAAACCCACTGCTCACTACGGAAACACCACCGTCTCCCTAAGGATGGCAGCAGCAGCGGTGCCACTGTCATACCTCCATGAGTGCCTTGCCTTATGGTGGTGAGTTTGGCCAAGGGTAGGGCCAGGAATCTCTGAAGGGGATCAAGAGGATCAAGAAAATGCTATAATTAGGCGGTACTTCACAGCAGTTATGGCAGCTGTTGGAACCGGTGGGATGCCTGGCTGGGGGGTGCCACAGCAACTAGCAACTGCTGCCAGACCGTGCCCAGCCTGTCACCCTCAGTACTGCGCCCTGCCTGTGCCACCAAGGTCACTTTGTGCCAGCACCTGCCGCCTCTGAAGACCTGGGGATGCACTTCTGTTACTGTCATCCTTCTAATCCTAAAAGCAGGAGAAATTTATTGTTCACTAAAAAACAGTAGGTGAGAAACATTTTAGATTACCTCTAATAAAAAAACCTGTACATATGCTATGTGTTCTCCTGATGTTGAAAGAGAATTTGTGAATGCTTCTTGCTAGAAATCCTTCATTAATCAAGATTATTATTAGCAAAATATTTCTTTGCAGATATTCTGTCTTCTCCATGGCTATTATATGTATAAAAAAAAAGGCAGGATGTGGTCCAACAACTGCACGAGAATACAGTGTTCTGTCCTTAGATGCAGTTGGATGTCTTCTTTTGCCATGCTGCTTTTCCCCTTCTCTCACCATAGACTGGAAAATTTCAAGACCCAGGTTCTGCTCTCATCACAACATGGAAAGACTTTGCAGAAAGTACAGCACCATGTCCTAATGTCATGCATTCACTGGTGCATTTGATAACTGTAACTCATTAAGCAGACTGCAGCAGTCCCCATGATGTAGGAGCTACCCTCAAACACAGTAAGGGTGACAGTAAGAGAGTCACTTCTCTTACAAGTGCTTGAAAATCCTGAAATTTCAGTAGGACAACCCAATTTTTATGGCTTGTCATTTGTTTACAGCTCTGTTAAATTCAAACTTAAGTGGAAATGGGACTGACTTAAATTATGATCTGAATCACATCCTGCTAAAGACAATGAGCTTCACGCTGGCATGAACCCACACAGAAAATGTTTGGAGAAAATTCTTGGTTGGCATCAACAGTTTACATGCCAGACTGTGCAGACAAAGCATCAATGTCATTAGGCTGGCAGTTGTCTCAGACTTTTTTTCAGCTTATATTCACATTACCCAAAAAAAAAAAAAGGAATGTGGAAAGTTTAACACAGTGAACACGGCTAACTCGGGGCTAGCTTCTCTTCATTCCCTTGTGGTCATGCATTGTGACACCACAGTTAATTATCTAATCACATGCTTTTTCCAGAGTACCTGTCTTACTCACTAAGTGCATTTCACTACTCGTAGGTTCTATTTCTGATGTGCTATGAAATATTTTCTTTAACTAACATGCAGCTTCATCCCATTCATACTGCAAAAGTTTCAAACTCCGTTCTAGTGAGAAGTGTAATAAACTATCTTTAAAAGATAATGAGAAAATCATCACAGTGCAACTTCAGACATCTCCATTCGGTTTTGCAAGGCTATCCCCATTTTAGAGATCAGGGGTACAACATATTTAGCAGTATCCAGTGTTTTCAGGGAGTACTTTGAAATATCTAGCCCCTGAATCTACAAAATATATATTGCTTTTGTGTTCAAAACACAGCTTCCAGTGACTTCAGCTACCACTATGAGTACGTGGCATATTATAAATCACAGGGAGGCATGGGGGAGGGGGGGTAGTGTAGGTTGGCGGGGGGCGGTTCTTACTTTCAAATACATATGCCCTTTCATGCAATTATATGGAGATAAAAATCTACCTTTTTTTCCAGCAAGCACTAAAACAGGTGAACAGAAGATGAAGGACTAGGGCCTTTCTTTAAGCTACCTTGTGAAGACACAATAACTCACCAAAATATTTTGAGCAAATAACGGGTAAAAATGGCATACCCAATGGACAATATTCACCACATCATTCTCTCATAGCTTTATCACCTGTTACAACCACATGAAAAAGTAATGCTATCTGCAGAACATGTATTTCTCCATTAGCCTGACATTTTCAAACATCATATACAGTAAAGCTGATACAGCAAGTTCTCTTCCAGCTACACAAAGAAGAATGCTATTACCTTCTTTCTCATACGCACAAGTGGAGCGTACATTTATTTTTAGAAGGGTCCCATCTCTAAAAAGACATATGAGAAATAATGTGTTCTTTTAAAGAAAACCTGTGACGATGCTACACAAGAAGCCAGACAGGATAATTTAGACTACTGGTGTCCATCTAGTTAGCTAAGGACAGACACCGAGTGTCTGGCACTGGCCTGTGGGCATTTGGTACAGACTGTTGGTCAACTTGACAAATGGGTAAGATGCCCCTTTCATGGGACAGTACTTTGAGATGGGAAAACCAGATAGCTACAGCATATTTCCTGCTATTTAGCACAGGTGCCTTGACATGTTGAGGTTTCTTGATGTTTCTAAATGTCTGGGGCAGACCAAAGGGCATTTGGGCTGTTACAAATAAAACAAAACCAGGTTTAAAGTCTCTTCTATTTTTCTGTATTCTAAATCACAAATGATGCATGAGGTAGTCTAAGGTCCCAATTGAATCGTGGTAGATTATATTACAACCCCCAAGCAGGCAGCTTGCCCGTGGCTCCACGCTCACGGCAGTGCCACACGGCGGCTGCTCTTGCCACCAGCCTGTGGTGCCCTAGAGGATAAGGATGGACACCTTGGTCAACGGGTTGAACTTGCAGAAACAAACCTTGCTGATTGTTTCAGCAAGACTCAACAGACTGATCTGCCTGAGCCTGCAGCCCCACGTGAGCCAAAAGAAAATGGAGAAAAAGATTTGGAAAGGAGAACAGGGCCAGGCCACTGCTCTCAGCAGTGCCCTGCAGCCAGGACAGCATCAGCTGTGAGATAGCTGGGACAGTGTCAGCCTATTTCATAGTCAGTTCTGGTCTTGTGATTTCTGACAGAGGAGGGAAGAATGGGAGAAGTTAACAAAAATCTACAGCAGTATTTTCATTTTACACCAAAATCAGACATCAAAAGAGACATGCTGTACTAAGTTTTTAGTATGAAGAACTTCCCTCTCTGAAAAGGAAAAATTTTGCCTAATCTTCAAGCACTTCCAAAGCACTTGCTGGCACTTCAGAGTAACCTGGTGGAGCCACTCTGTGTCCACAGCTGTTGCAAAGCACTCGAGGTGCCCCTATGGACACCTCAAAATAACCGGTGGCTCAGCCACAACAGCTGCCTCAGCAATTTAATTATATGCTGACATTACTCACTGTTAATAAGGAATGGATAAAATTTTGCCTTATTCAAAGCCAAAACGTTAATAATATTTTGCAAAAATCATGCATGCAGTATATACATGTGAAATGAATATACCTATTAGGTGGAAGAGCTTAGAGCTGCATGCTCCTGATTCCATTTCTGCTGTTAAACAGTTAGAAAGAATAAGAATGTATCATTCCTTACATCACTAAAAGCACACAAATATAAAATCCAGTATTTCTCAATCACTTTCCTTTAGAGTGCAGAAATTAATAACATTCAATAGTTCAGCCACTTGTTACTGTGGGAGTTCAAGTGACGCTCCGCAGTACTCCAACTCACAGGTTTTAGCTAATCAAATTCATGGCACTTGCTTTTTCAGACCCCGATAATGTTTCATGAAAATTACATGAAGCTTTAACAAGGAGCCACAATGTAATTATTAAACTGATTGAACCATGGACTTTGTTCTCCTGCTGCATGTTCATCATCATCTCTGATCTTGAAGCTGGAACATTACATCTGTATTTGAATATTTATTATGCTATGCTAAGTAACTTCTTCAGTGAAGAGAGTTGCTCTTTTCCTGAATTAGTTTCAGCATAATTTGCTGCTGTGAAGAGAACTTTGAGAATGTCCTGCTAAGCTCCTCTGTAACTGACTGATTCCATTGTTGGTGTACATGAAGGCCTTAAAAAACATTAAACTAGTTATACAAATGGAAACAAAACACCCTTTGAGTTTTATTGACAACTTAACCTTTAGAATTTGGATGAAATCCCAATTCTTGAGAGAAAGAAAAAAAAAGGTACTGAATGAAGCTATTATATAGAACATTCTTACGGGTTTTTTTTAACGTATACAATATATAATAGGATTAATGCCTTTGTTTACTTGATGTGTGCCTGTAGCATTCATATTTAAAGAGACATATTAATGATTTTATTAAAACCATGTTTATTTTATTTGGGGGGAAATGTAGCAATCTGAAGACAAAGTATTCTTTTGTGAGAGATGCGTGACATTTTCAGATTCATGCAGTTTCTGAAACTGTTGAACAGGTAGGTTAGAGAATGAAAGGTAACTAACTGTCCTTTACTCGAGCTAGAAGGCTATCACCAGGTTTTGTTGTGAATGCCTCGCTTTACCAGTATAAAAGCCATGTCAAAAGGGACTATATGAACTATCAGGGTTTGCATACATAAAAGATAAAATGATGCTGTCTTGTAACAAGAATGGGAGAAGTGGCCCAACCTAATAAACATTCTTTGACTACCAAGATGGCATTTCTAGACAAGCTGTTATTATTTTAACATATTCTGCATTCTAGTAAAAATTAATACATAAACAAGAACTCCCCCTTCAACTACGCAGAGTCCCCTTATAAGGACCCAATGAAAATCTTCCCCAGGCAAGTACAGATGGTAGGATAGAAAAACAGCCCAGAGCAAAGCAGGACACAAAATCCCTTTGAAGTTACAGAAAAAATACCTAATGTTATATTTTACTGCACAGGCCGGAGGCAGAGAAATGTATGACTCCACAGAATTTAGTCCCAGAATTCTCCATAATCTAGATTTTTATTTCATGTTTTGCTTTCTGAGTCTGTCAGAAAATCACCATTAATGTTTCCAGGGCATTGTACATTTTGGCATGTGCATTAACAGAAAATTTAAAAAGGGATTTTTTTTTTTCCCAGTACTGGTGCCTTTTTAATCAGAGAATTTAGAGGATTGAATTAATTATCATAATACCAGTAAGACTCTATTTTGCTATTTAACTAACAATTATGCACTGTTTTCTATTTGTAATTTGAAGAATAACTTGTCAAGAGCTTCAGATCTTTGCAATATATTCAAGTACACTTCTGTAAAAGGTTTTGTTGCAGAAATAAAACTGTTTTCTACTCCCTAAGTAGGCCCATCTGCAATCCTGCCTACCTTCTGATTTTGAAATCATACAGAGAACAGCATTTCTTCAAAAGACAACAAAATATTGTTACCACAGTCTCTAGAATTTCTTTCCACAAATGCACAGCAGTTGTTCTAACTTTTTCCTATGACAAGCTTTTGAACTGCTTGGTCAGGGTTTCCAAACAATAACACAGATTGGCTTGAGGAATAGCTTTCCCAAACAGACAATCCTCCTTCACTAGAAACTGAACACTCTGGCTCAAAATACACACATTTGTGCAAAGCAGTTCCTGGTACTGCAGCTCACAGTCAGAGATCATTCTCACAACCTCAGCTTTCAGGTCAGTACATTTATTAAGCTCCAAAAAGGTCAAAATAACTTCTGTTCTCTGAACTTCACAGACAGCAGTATTTATATTTTAATATGAATGCCAGTAGCTACAGCACAACAGACATGCAGAGCCAAACTAGATACTAATTTTTTTTTCCCTCCATGACCCAAATCCCTAACTCTTCAGACCAAGATTTACATCTTGTAAATAAGACTTCAGTCTGCCAAAGGGCAAATGCAAAAGCATTTTCTCCTATGATTTAGTTACAACATAACCAACTAAAAATAATGTTTAGGCAACAACTTTCATTCAGTATATCACAGACATCACTATTTAGATGAATAGAACTACTTTGGATCTATATTTATCTACCTCAATAGTGGTTATGAGGTAGCTAGAATTATTTAAAGTATCAAGCCACTCAAATCTCTCAGTATTTTAGAAAATAATTTGTTATTGAAGTACCATCAGGAACAACTTTGTGACTGGTACCTGTAAATACTGAAGTGTTATTGACTTGTCCATGATTCAATGCATCACACTTCTATTTTTATTCAACCACAAATTCTGGTTTTTGGTCCCTGCTATCCTTTAAAGTGTTATATATTGCAGAGTAATCACAGAATTGTCAGGACCACTGTTTCAAACCTATGTGTTTAAATAAACACTACAAATTTCTTTTATCGTGTGCAGTGTGTACATAAGGACATGGACACATGGTTACTTGATGGAATTGTACTGCCCAAGCATTTCTGCAAGGTCTAAAACACCTTCCACACAGTGTCTCTACTGACCCACCTGCGAGTCAGTGGCAGCTGGTGACATTCTTGCAGACACCAGAGGGGGCGAGAATCCCTACCTATTTAAAAAACAGCCAACCAAGCCGCTTGTCATTCCCCTCCAGCCCCAACCCTACAAATCCAAAACTTTCAGAGCTCACTCATACAGCAGAAAAAAGGCTCCAGACACCACAGGCAGAAAAAACAGCTATCAGGATGCCTTTGGCATTTCCTCTGTAAAATAAATTCAATGGGAGAAAATCTGCTTCACTTAAATGAATGCTGAGACAACCATGACCTTGAATGCATCTGGACTTATCTTACTTCCTCCATTTGGACCATTTAATCACTACTGAGAATACAGTAAGGACAACAGACAATTCAGGAGATACATAATTCTTAATAGACAAAAGGTAGAACAGAATGTTGCCCTCTTCGTAAGTCCACAGAAGGTGAGGAAAAAGAAAGCAATCAACCAAACTCAACTGCTGGAGCTAAGGGATGTAGAGCATGGCTCCTTCCTTTTCCCTATAAGATTAAGACATCCATTAGGAGTTCTGATATTCAAATACACCCCTCACTTTCAGGGCCTGAAGAAATGTCTGATGGATTCTACGCAAATAACGTCAAAAACCTGCCTTTTATCAACATCAGCATCGTCTCTACTATTCCCTACTACCCATTTAGAGGGTTCCCTCATAACATGGAAAAATTTCCACGGTTTCAATCTCTTATATGGCATATCCACATGAGAAAAATCCCATCACTTCTTCCAGTGGAGTCACAAGAAACAAATTAAAATTGGTCCAAGTTTTATAAACATCTGTTGGTTTACCTGTTTTTATTACCCCCTTTTAATTTTGAATGTCAGCTTAGAATATTAAAAAAAAGGTCTAACAAAGAAATGGTTCTTTTCACAGGCAGCACTAGTTATCCACTGCCCTCTGTTCACACAACTTCAACTTATGAGTTATGTGCTGCGAGGGCCTCAGTACCTCACTCTAATAGACAAAAATGGCATCAGGTTATAAATAACTTTTTCAGAAGTTTCTTACAAAACTCTGACTCCAAACATATTGGTTCCAGCTGTTCAGAAAGTTTTCATACGCAAAGGTCAGGAGATGTCCTACTTGGATTATTTTTTTCTTTATGATTCATGGTGGAGGTGATCAGCTTGCAGATGAATTTTTCTTGGACCCTATTTCCACCTTCCATATGAACTGATTAGTTCCCATGGAAGAAAAGGCAGGACAAATAACCACACTAATCCCCAGAGTTCAGAAAGTCGACCTTTTACAATTTCAAAACTAATGTGTATCCAGGAAATCCTGCCAGACAGTCACTGTTTGCAAATGGTTGGGAAATGTGATCATTTGCCATGAAAAACAGATGAAAAGCAGGAGCTGGTTAAAAGACCAAGTCTTTTCTCAAACAAAACACTTCCAAAATAAAGAAACAATGTCTCAAAGCTGACAGTTGACCTGAGCTAAGGAAGGGTGACAGTTCTGCACTGGTGCTCTCGGCACATGAGAATTTAAAAATGAGACCAGAATTTCAAGTAAGATTTAGCTGAACATAAGGAATTTCTGTAATTTCTGACACTGCAGTAATATTCCAATCAAACACAGACTATTCGAAAAGAAATCTTTTTAAGATTTAAGTACAAATGTGGACAAGCACGGCTTCCCTTAAGCTCAGAATAACGTATAAAAATATAAGATAATTAGCAATGTAGGTGCATCTTACAGATTTCTAATGGGGTGCAAGGAACACGTGTTTGAGGATTACTGGTATGAGAAGATGGGCACATGTCACAGGAATACACTGTGCTGTATTCAAAAGGAATAATGTTGTGAAATGGAGGCAGCACAAATTACCCACATTATTAGCAGGACAGATGCAGTCCCTAAACCCATTTATCTAGTAATGCAAGAGAGCGACTGATCAGGCAATGTTTAGCCTAGACATTTAACCTGGCTAACAAATACAATTTTGAGTGGGGAGTGGGGAGCAGTGTGGGGGGTGTGTGTGTGTGGAGGGGTTGGAGAAAAATGTTAGCTACCCTCAGAAAAGGTGTGGCTTTTTTTAATATTAAAATGATGCATCATAGCTACAAAAAATGCTGACATTGACTGAAAAATATAATTAAAAAGGCAGTGTCATGAATGCTGTAAGATTTCCTAACACATCATTTAAAATCTGGTATCTAAAATTTGATTTTTAAAATCTAGTAGGAATGAAGTATTTCAGACCAGCCTCTTACCTGAAAACAGTCTCCCTGTATTTCAATTGGACTTGTTATTAAATAAATGCAGAATTATTTCATAGAAACAAATAATACCCTGAGCTGGAAAGGACCCACAAGGATCATCCAGTTCAACTCCTGACTCCACACAGGGCAACCTAAAGGCTAAACCAGCTGAGAGTCATCCGAACACCTTTTGACCAACAATGGGCTTGGGGCCACTGGGGAGCTTGTTCCAGTGTCTGACCATCCTCTCAGTGAAGAGCTTTTGCCCGGTATCCAGGCTGAGTTTCCCCAAAATACCTTTCAGCCAATCCCTTGTGTCGTATCCCCAGGGGATGGGGAGAAGCACCCAGCACTTCCCTCTGCTCCCCCTCAGCCTCCTCCTCTCCAAGCTGCATGAATCCAGTACATCTGCCCTCCTTTACAATTACACATCATAAATATTCTGCTGGACTGTATTTTATTCTAAAGACTTACAGTCTTTAAAAAGAGGCCAAAGACTTTGCAATAGCCAAAGTCAAACAGTAAGTGAAAATGAACCTCTGACCAAAAATAAACCACTAGGAGGCAAAAGAAACTTCGTGAGAATGCAAATTAAGATATGACCTGCAAGGTGTTCTCTCATCTTAATGAATATCTGTGACATTTTATTGGTATACTGAGTTCAGGGGAGAGTAATAAAGCAGTCCTATTTAAAAATTCAGCTGGTAAAATTTAACTGTATGTTGACAGTTTCATAATTCACAATAATGAAAGTAGTCAGAATATTACCTGAGTGGTAAGAGCAATCATCCTGTATTTTCATTTTCAGTTCAGCTTACATAAGCCAAAACAAAATCACAGACTCTTTTTTTTGGGTACAACTGAACTGGGACTCAAGCTACACATCAAATTTGTGCCCCTAAAGCCACAACTCCAACACAGATAAAGTCAGAGGGTACTGGCGTTGCTGTTCATGACACAGAGCTTTGTGCAGTCGTCTTTGTTCTCTCACATAATGAAGCCAGGACAGAGAACCAGACAGAGCTGTCTCCCTGTCTCATTACCCAGCCTCTGTGCCAGGGGCCGGAGCAGAGCGAGAGGAGTGGGAGACCACCCTCCAGCCCCTTCTCTCCACGAGTGCCACCAGAGATGGGAACAAAGACCAGGCAGGGGAGCAGCTCTCTGCTCCTCCCAGGGAGGAAACTGAGCAAAAGCCAAGTGAGAGCCAGAGCATCAGGAACCTGAGTGCAGCCCATGGGCCACTGCCAACCGAACCCCCAAAAGGAGGTGAGAAATGATCTTCTACATTTCCCTTAAAATCTGCTCTCATTACTTCACTCATCTACTGGATTCAACCAACTGTACCTGGTTTGTTTTTTCTAATTTCCAATGTCACGGTATTTTCCACTACCAAAGATACTGTTTGCCAGTTCTTTTCATGGAAGGCACTGTCTGTCACTGCTTACACTAAGTCCTGTCAAAATAAAGAGGTCAAAATAAAGGTTGCACAGGGAACAAAAACTGGACCAAATTAAGCAGCAGGAGGTATGTCATTTATCAACCCTGGATTTAAATTTGTAGCCCTTTTCATGGCATAATTAACCCAAATATCTGAGCTTTCACCTCATCCAGAAAAGAAAGGCCAAACCAGCTGTGTGAACTGAAGAACAAGTATGTATGCATCACTGATGTTTAAAGTGATCATCTCCTTGCTTTAGATTACTCTAAATAATAAGCATGAAGTGAAAGTACAATTAGCTTAATAACAGATTAAGGAATAAGACACAGTCTAGTCATTCCACCAATTACAAATGTCATGTCAACAAAATAACTATCTTGATCATTGTGACAAAGGAATGGATCTGTTAAAGGTGACTCTCAGGACTACGAAGGAAAAATAAGGGCTTATATCCACCAATTTCAGTGGATATAACAGTTCTATAAAGATCCTGTAAGTCTCTTATAATGATAAATAATATTCCACTCACTTAGCACCTTCCAATTAAATACCTCTGGGACTCAGCCAGATTCAACCAGCTCCAGATCCCAGTTAGTATTAAAAGTTCCTGGCTTACCAAAAACAAAAACAAAGTATGGAAACAGAGACCTAATATTGTACTCCACCATCACACAGCGAAGGACTGGCACTGATCAGCTGCCTGCAGTCCTGTTGTAACCACTGGAAATCAATATGCTAAAATATAGTCCAAATATTTTATATTGTCCAAATCCATTACAAAATACATAAAAAACCAGTGTTGCCATCAACTGCTTATGCTTATTTCAAATGCTTGCTATTGATCTTCATACAGCTCACTTTTTAAAAAAATATTCCAAACATATGAATTAAACACAAAACTCTTCATATCCAATTACCTATTGTGTGCATGCAGACTGCATTGAAACATGAAGGCACTTCTTTCCATAACTTTTTTGCAAGAAAACTTCATGCACGTGATCTTTCTTTCAAATCAAATCACCATACAATTTAACAGATCTACATATGGTTTGCATTGTGTATTTCTTCTTTAATATTCATGAGAGCAAAATCCAAAATGCCTTAGAATTAAACCAAATCAGCAAACTTTTTATCTGGTTTTTGAAATACTTGTATTTAAATGCTTTACAATAAGGTGATCATATTAGAATTTTAAATTGAAATAAATATTTTTTAAAGTGAGAGTTCAGTAAAGAATTCACCAAAGGGAAGACTTTGCAAGGTTTATTCAGGCCTAGCAAAGATGATCTGGCAGGTCAAGACTCTTGCATATCCCATCTGGAGTTATACTATCAAAGGAACACTCATTCAGATGTCTCAAAGGAATAATTCAATTGTAAACTGCAAAATCTCAGGAGCTAACATTAAGTAATTTATTTTAAAAAGCTGTGGTTTATGCAAAATGTCACATAGAAATTAAATTTTAAAAACTGACATAGCTTTGTCTCAAAGACCCTATGGTGAAACACCTTTGCAACTTTTCGTTTTGGTAAAAATGCTGGAAATTGAATGACTTGAAAACATTTCCCTTCTGCCAGTACCTAAAACACAAGCCGCAGCAGGGACCTGCACAACAGAGTCACAAAAAATTCGGGTCTGTATCAGGTGCAATTTTTGCAGTGATACGTTCTTCCCATATGGCCCCAAGAGTAATTTTAGTTCAGACTTTTTTTCTTCTCTGCTGTTCCTAGTACAGTCATCAAGAAAAAAACCACTTCAAATAAGACAGAGTCATTGCTGATGGTTCTGCACTTTGCAGGTGCTTTACAAATACAGTCAATATAATCTTTCCACAGAGTATTTTACTTACCTGCAGAAGCCAAAACTGAATTTCACATATTCAACAGAGCTATTTCATTACAGTTTTGAGGAAGTTCATCTCCTATCTGTCAGTGAACAAAAGTGTGAGAATAGCAGAAGTCTTTTAGCTTGACTTTTCCTTAGGATGCATCCCTCTGTCATGGGTATTAAAACATGAAGGACGAATCTTTAAGTTTTGACAATGCTTGTGCCTAGGGAATAATTTTTCAGTAATTTCTAATTTTTGTATGTACTGCAACAGTAAAGACTACAGCCCCCAGAGAGAAAAGAACAGTAACAAAGGTACTGGGATGGAGAACCAGATTATTCACAGCAAGGTCAAGACTAGCACCACTGATATAGCACAGCATCAACACCTCACCGCTGGGTTATTACTTGGGATTGCATGTACTTAGAACCATAATCCTACTGCAGTGATTACTGTGGTATGGGATTTTTAATGCTCCACTTCCCTTTCAGCATGTAGTCATTCTGCTTTTTACAGGTGCAAAATGTCCATGGATATTTCCAGCACCCAGGAAGGTCAGAATAACAGATCTGCACGCAAATCTGAGAAGAATCTGCCTCTAGGATCAATCATTTCTATTGCAAAAAAAAAAAAAAAAAAAAGAGCCATGCTTAGTAACCTGATTATGAATATGCAGGGCTTTTCAGTCTATTAAAATTAATCAGAACATTTTATCCATTAATCATGTAATTCCATTTTAAAAAAATCTCAACCTCATATATGCCAGAAAGCATGCCCAACTTCAATTT
Organism: Pachycephala philippinensis; assembly: GCA_013397055.1. Classification (NCBI taxonomy): domain Eukaryota; kingdom Metazoa; phylum Chordata; class Aves; order Passeriformes; genus Pachycephala; species Pachycephala philippinensis. Next base: position 180,964 of record VWZT01003070.1, read on the forward strand.
CCCCATTTGGTCTTTTCTCTTGCTTTGAAAAGTACTTAGTTGTGGTCAAAATCTGTGTCAGACCCAGTGCAGCGATACAGAACATGGGCACAGAAAACATCACTCACAAAGGTGCAGGGGCTGCATGCTTTCAAAATACATGCTGCTGTACTGAAGCTGCTTTCATCTGAAGTTTTCATATGAGTAGGTGTTTTTTGGGTCTTTGGGGTCTTTTTAATAGATCATCTTAAATTGTTCTTCACATGAGGTTCAGATAATAGGAGGAAAACAGTAAAACTGTAATATCCCCTTAGAATCTAACAAAGAGTTATTTCCAGTTCACTTTATACCTTTAGAAATTACATTTTAAGTAATGGTATGCATTTCTTTTGCAGTCTGTCTACTTTAAAGCTTCCTGTTTTTTCCAGAAAAGGAATCAGACATTTGTTTCTCCAAGATAAAAAAAGACCACTGAAAATATTGTTCTAGTAGAAGCCATCCTGACAGAAAAAGGAAATGTTCATGAGACAATATCCTCAGTAGAATGCATGCTTTTAGTAAAGCAAACCAGGCAGTACCACAAAACTACTCAAATAAATGCAAACATACGTCTGTATCTGCAGGAAAAGTAGCACAAAATGGAAACTGACAGTGCTCCTGTGTGTTAATTGCATCCCAATTTGTTTTATCTGTAAACTTATGCTTCTCTTTCACCCTTTATTGTCCTACTCTTTGTTACAAGATCTGTCATAATTGCTAAAAACCCCATGTGAAAACCTCAAAATTTAACAAATGTTTTGAGCAGTATTTGACTATAAATATACAGCATGAATACCAGGATCATTCCAATGCCTAAATTTTGGCAAGTATTTGACAAGAGAATCAACACAGGAGTTGTTTTCTGGAATGTACAGCACCTGAAACCACTTCTGTTGCCACAGACTGCTCACTCATTTCCATGCTGCAATACAAAACAAGGATCTGCCATGGCAGCATGACACTTCATCCAATGTTTGGCAATGGAACATCATGGCAAATTTTCCAAGTAATTCACAAGATATAGAACTACACAGAGAGTAAGGAATCAAAGATCTTCCCTCTGTCCTCAAAGAAAGACCACCACAGAAAGAATATAAACATAATAAAATGAATCATCCAGTCACTGCAGATGACTGCTTAAAATAATATTTCTTCATATACTTGGGTGAGTATTAGCATGGTTAATAACAAGAGCTATTTTTTCATTTACAGCTTATGGACTAAAATTGCTAAGGTTTTTACAAAGTTACAAATCTCCAACCAGGATCTCTCCTAGCTTTGAAAAAGAATGTTTTACAATACACGTACCTTTACTTCTTAATACATACCATACATACTTTACTATCTTAATTTCTTTTAAATATCAATGATTTACTGTTGCACTTTCAGTAAGTTGTAAATAGTCTCACTAGAAATCTCATTTACTCTAGTTATTAAGTTTTACATTTTGCTCTCTTTCAGTAGCACAATTTCATTGATTTTCCATTGCCATAAAATCTTTCAGTAACAGACAAAAATCAAAACGCCCGCCATAAAACATGAATAAAGAAGTAGAGCCCTCCACCACCTCTAATAAAAAATAAGCTTATCTAATATTATAACCTACTATTGGTAATATCAGGGCTGAAAGACAGTGATGGCAGCATCTGTGAAAATACCATCCCATGACTGGAAAAGTCTTCATCAAAGGAATGGCTGGCAAAGCATTATACTGGATATATCCTCTGCAGTGTGAAGGGATGGTAAGAATCACTGGCATCACTGTACCCCTCCTGCTGGCAAGGCTGCCATGTCAGTTAGAGTTGTAGATTGCAGAGACACACATTTATTCAAAATTAAAATCTGGTCCACAATTTTCACATTAACTTCACTCACAGCAAACGCTCAGTTTTGACATGTGCCAACAAAATTCAGCCTGCTTTATACCTTTAGAAATTACATTTTAAGTAACAGTATGCATTTCTTTTCATCATCTTTTCTTCATTTTTCATTTTGCAGCATTTGCAAAAAAATATTTTTCCCAATCTCTCCAGCAAAAAGCACTTATATTTCTGTTTAAACATACACAGTAGAATGAGTAAAACATGAAATGGGAAATGCAGCTTCAAAACCAAATATGAAATAAAAAAACCTTTTGTGAAGAACTCCCACACTAAATTCTGCTTGTCAGCTCCAAAAGGCTGACCTTTTCTACATTCCCCACAGAGCTGCACGATGATGCCCACACAGCACAGGCTGCACTCATTTACTGATGCAAAGCCTGCTTTGTTTGAGTCCAGAGACACCTAATGTAGGTGAGGGCACTGGCAGGAGGCTGCAAAGATGGGCATCCACTCGACAGAACTGCCCGAGTGCTCTAAGAGAAACCATATGGAACACAAGTCAAAATTTTAAAAGCTGCTTTTGTCCAAATCCAAAGCCTTTCTCAAACGGCAATTACTTTTATTCCTGAAGCATTTGAAAATACAGGATTTTAAGAAAATTCTGAAAACAACTTCGGCATTTCTACCTTAACATTACAAAAGGCTGCTCAGGCCGACAAACAAGACCCAAGAGTCTGTTTTTTTTCTTTCTTTCTTTCACTCTTTTGTAAAAAAAAGCGACTTCAAACCCACATGGGCCAAATGATTTTATCAGGTGAAGAGACTTTTGGAAATATGGTCTGAAAATGTAACAGACTCCAGCTGGGTAAGGTGCCTTCCCTGTATATACATAGCTCTGTGTGTTGTATCCCCAAAGTGTTTGGGGAGTTGCTGTAGTTTGTACAAACTATAGCTAGTTTTTGTAAACAAGTTGGCAGCAGAAGTGTATTTAAAGAGCAATCTGTAGCCCTTTTCAGGGATTTTGAACTGTTGCTGGCAGCACTCAGGAATCACCAGCAACTGCCTGTGATTTTGGTGATTAAAGTCTGGGCTGATCCATGGGAACACAAGCTTTGTATCCACTTAGAACGGTAACACTGCGAAAGGACGTAAGCTTGCATTTTAAGAAACAACTTCCATGAAGCAATATTTAAGGTTTATTACTGTACACTGTCTGCTTAAATACACAGAAAATTTTTCATGAACAAGAACAGATGCTGAAATGAAGCCCAGAAAAGAAGGCACAGAGAAATTACGTGATTTCCGAAGAGACACACTCGGCAGCACAACAGGAACTGCACTGCTGTTTCCTTCAGCCTAGGCCAGCTTCCCAATGATTCGTACTTCCTTCTGCTCAGACGCTGCTGTTTTCAGGGGCTTCACAGTGCCAGTGAAGACTAAGAAAATACATCAATTAAGAAGCTTTGAGAACTTCTTTAAAAGCCCACACTAAATTTCAGGCTCCCAGTTCAAACACTATTTTTGGTTTTAGAAACAAAACACTTTAATAAAACTTCAGGAATTGCTTGACCGAGGACTATTACTGCATTTTGTAATGCTTACACCTTTGGTCACCAATCAGTCATTGGAAAACAGGAACACAGAACATTTAATAAAAACAACAACAGTAGACAGACTAGGAAAATTGATCACAGGCAGAAGAAAAGGATTACTTGTGGTACAAGAAAAAGCTCAAATGTACTATGGAAGCATCCTGCTATTTGCAAACCTGGAAGACTGTCAGAATAACACATCCAAAAATTATCAGGGTCAGATCAATACCCAATGAACAAAAAGGATCATTTTGACCACTGAGGGGTCAGCAGACATATGATCAGAGAAACAAGTCACTGCAGGAAAAGCTGTGTCTGAACTTGCAGCTCTGCTACTGCTGTGCTTGTGCTGTGACTGCCGATGCACATGCTGTGAACCACGACGTGCACGATGGCCAACTCCCCTTTCACATCTCCCTTTATATACTTAGAGTATACCTAGAGTATATATACTCTAAGCAGTTATTTCAGTTTTAACACAATACATTCTGCTCAATTCTCTTAGCAAGTCTGTATCTGTCTCTGCAGTGTAGCTTCTACCACATCTGCCTTTAAAATAGTCATAGATAGGGAAAACTGCAGGACAGTGCAGTGTTCCCAAGCTTTTCCGTTCTTGAAAAGTTCTCTAGGTCTGGACTTTGAGTTAATCAGTGAAAAGAAAAAGATCCACAAACAAACAAACAACCCCAAAATACCTCCACCCTGCATAATGCTGACCTCTCTCTCCCTAAATGAAGGAAAATGCCACAAGTCTGTATGTTGAAATTCAGCCCACATGATACTTCCTTTGGATTTAATTGCTTTGATACAATTTGTATCTGCCAATCAAGCAAAGTCCCTGAGCACGGAACACTCTGTTACAAAGAAACTCTTGACCTGTAATAGGGCCCGACAGGAAAAAGAATTTTCAACTTCAGCCAAAGCATCCAAAAGGAAACAAGACAAAGCCCAACCACTGACTCTTCCAACGTTATTTGAAGGAGTGAACAGCAAAAAGCTGGAAAGGAAGCCTCTACAGATTCTACATTGTCAAGCCTGTTGAAAGTTGAACACATTCATAACCTTGAGAAGCAGACAGCTCTCCACATTGTCATTTACTAATTATGGAGTAAAGATGGTCAGGCAGATCAACTTTTAGATGTTGGCTATAGCAGCTCACAAAAATGATAAAAATAAACCTACTACACATTTTCTTTTTTTGGGCAATCCAAATCATTAGTTAAGACAAAACCCTTTCAGATGGTTTCAGGAAAAACATCTGGTTTTCATGGTAGCATTTTTAATTAACACCTGTATCAATTCTATACATATCTTTATAAGAATTTGCTAATTAATAATATTTCCTGATCATTAATGAATAAAGCAATTGTATTTTCAGGTCATCTAATGAGATGAATGTATGACAGTTATCATCCATTAATGCACAAATACTCCAGGACTTTGGGTTTAACACTGTGACTAAAGGACTAACTTGAGACAAATTCCATTACACCAATAATTCTGCGTGTACATTATTAATTTATTATTTTAGAAGTGTAAATTAGTCCAATATATCAAATTCTACATCAACACAGTAGTTTGTCCAGGACAGTTATCACTGATTGCTTAAATAATTTCAAAATGCATACACCAAAACTCAAATTCTGCTTCTAGACAGCTCTTTACAAAAAGTTTCTTAAATATTTCCTCAAAGGAAACCCTTCTTGTCAATACTTCTAGGATCAGTGCAGTCTTGCTTAAAGCTTTCTTCACTGATGCTTTACAGTCAAATCTAAAATGTAGCTTGTATTCTAACTCAGAAAACTCAAGAGGAGAGGGAATTGGATCACATCCTGCAAATTGAATGTCTCCCTAAAGCAATTTTAGTCCATATCTGCTTCTTTCCTCAGATTTTATCAAGCTCCACATTAACCACCAAATTCTTTTAAGTACCACAGATGACATGATTTTAGATTCTGGAAAAAAATCTGTTCATTATGGAAAGACACTATCTTGGACCAGAAAATGAATAGATACCAGCCTTCACCAGAAACTCTGTAGCTGTTTCTACTGCCAAATTCAGAGAAGAAAGAGTAGCTCTTAGATCCTTGGTAGCTTTTTAAGTAGAACTCCAACATCATCATCATTAAATCAGTACTTGAGCTCTAGTTAAGGGAGCAGTTAAGGGAGCAATCAGAGAGACCCCTAATGCTGTCAACTGCAGCTTGAAAATTTAGTTTTGATGTGTGCATTCCAGTCTCAGAACTTCCTAAATATCTCTAAAATGAGTTATAAATGTGAGCTATAGTTGAATTACTGACAATTAAACTTTGCTTGTGTATCACAGCTTTCCTGCCTGTTGAGAACTCTTTAATGCACTCAACAATTCTAGATAAAAGCCACGGGCAGTAATACATCTTGGTACTGTCTAGCACGTTACAACTTATTTTTAATAAAGGGATGCTGGCAAGGGGAACAGTTCAGGCATTAAGTCCCACAGGAATAACCACTGGAAACAGGGAACAAAGCCGCATGAATCTGTGAAACGCCTCTCTCTAATGCCCAACACCAAAGCCAGCAGGGATGCAGGGCCTCTTGCTCTGCACCACTCTCCTACAAGGACCAAGGAAAGCCCAAGGGATACGAGCCCCCCTTGCAGGACATCCACCGTGCCCACACGTGGCTGTAACTGTGGCACAACAGTGCAAACAGGGAGTACAAAGGCATTAGTGCTTTCCACATTCCTACCAGAACTTAACTGAGTTACTTTCTCAAGCACTGTCCATCTCCTCACCCACTTCCAGCTGTGTAACTACATTCCCGAGATGGAAAAGTTTTTCTATGATGAATGCTGTACAGCACCAAGCACAACACCAATATAAAATAACAAGTTTCTACAGAATTAACACAAATGCTTTTCAAGGAAATACCATATTAGAAAATCACTTCAGCAGGTCAGCTATCTTAGTACTATTTGTTTTGGCGTTCTCAGGAAAAAAGTTTTTCATTGTATTTGTATTACTTTTTACAGTATTTATATTATTTGTATTACTCTTCTGCTGTCCTGCTGAACACACTCAGCTATATAAAATTGATCATGTGTTAAATCCAGCTCTACTCCAACAGAAACCAGTAAGAAGAAATCTGAACATTTTGAGTAAATGAAATATTGTAAGTAATTAGCCTTCTTAGCCCAAGCAGAATTTACTGGCAAATATGTCCTGGTATGGCAAATGTTTACTGTAACATTTTAAAAATAACAGTGATAACGATAACAGTGGAAAAAGTTTCACAAATCTGTTTATGAGAGTCTGACCAAGAAGCTCTCTACACACACGGACAAAATACTAAACCCTCAGTCTTCATTTGAAATATGAGGCTGTACCACCTAAACCCAAACTTGTATAAAGTAATACTTGAAATTTTCTTTTTACAGAGTATGTATACAGCCCAGCATGTGGATCAATATGCAACTGATATTCCCCACTCACAGGCATAAGAGCAGACAGTTGGCCTGTCTCTACAGAAATGCTTTTTATCAGAAATAAATCACACTTACATTTTTTTCCACACATGCTCACACAGAAAAATGCTTCAGATAACATTGCTGCAAGTGTGTGTTCATTAGCCTGTTTTCCAGCCCCCACTTGTGCAGTTTGGTATTTAATTACAGGGTGGAGTGGTCCCCAGGCTACTTATGTTTCTTCCAGTCACAGCCAGAAAATTTCTGCAGGAACTGACATGCAGGAGTGCAACTGCTTCAAGTTGTAGGTGGTTCCCTGTCAACAAGGTTAGCTCACTGTTCATTGAAACTCCCACTAGTACCTCTGTTAAATAATTACTGAAAATGTTTTAATACAACAAATTGCATTCTAAACTTCAACAGATAATAAACGCTTTAACAGGACCTAATTTGGCTATTTCTTCTTAATTGGTTTCTCAATTTTCTTTTGCTAATGCCAAGAAACAAATCTTTATCATTATGCTGGAAAGCACTGACTTTTTTTTCTTTTTCCTTGAATATAGGGAAATGTAACCTTGTATGCGTAGTTTGATCAAATATGATTTTTAGCACATCACCTGACTCAAACCCTCTATTATTTTATTGCACACATCTTTAAACGCTGCTTTCCATAATCAATCTTAAATTATATTTTCACCTGAAAAATATTCCACTATTTGTAAAATACTATAATCCATATGTGAGCATTTTATAGCTAAATATTACTCCCCAAAGCATTTGGGTATAATGAAATACAATAAAGGTATAAAGAAATGCATTATTCCAATTAATTTTTATATAAATGAGTGAAGTTCTATTGGACAGATAAAACTGGGGAAATAAAAATTAACTTAGGTAACAAATTACATGCACAATGAATATTGTATTTTATATTTAAAAGGATGCTGTTAATCAGAGTATTACTGTTGACAGGATTTGGAAAAAAAAATTCAAAGATACTTAGAGTTTCTACCTATGCTTTTTATTTACAAAAGGCCTTGTATTTTTGGCCGAAGCAACAAGAATCCATTGACTTGGAAAACTCTGTCTCTAGGTCAGAAATGCATGACAGGAAGGTAAAACCACATTACCTCATTTTGATATTAGTCAAAAAACACAGAGCAGACAAAGATTATATTATGCAATTTTTAGCCAGAGGTATCTGAAAACACCCCCTGGCCAAACCCTAGCAAGAATTTGTTGAATAATTATTTATGAATGGTCTGTTACAGTGCTCCTGTCAATCAGATACTACTCTGTAGCTTGTTCTATTGAGAAATATACATGCAAAGTGTAGAGACATGAGATCTTATCATTCAGATGATAAATCACATTAATAACAAACTTCTAAGTTTGGACCCTGGGACATACGCACACAGTATCATAAACGATATACAGTGACATACAGAAAGGTATTTACATGCTCTGCTGGTAGCTCGGAGTGTGACAAAAGGCAAAAAACCTAAACCCTGTGCAGTCATTCGGAGACTGGGCTCTTGAATAATCCATTGGACATTCCAAACCCTCGAGGCAAAGAAATCATTATATAATCAAGTAAATTACTACTTTTTCCACTTTTCTAAACAGTTTTGTCTCTTTTCCCCCTCACACATTGTCTATACGACATTTATGATGGCTGAGTACCCACACATGACTTAACACGAACTCAAGATTTTATTCTTCTGACCAAGAAGGCTGTAGCGAGCAAGTAAATTATGTCCTGGAGCCCTGGCAGCTTCACTCCTTCAATATCCCCAGGTAGATGCTTCATCAGTAAATGTTTTATTTCATTAGCAAACATTTTATCTTATTTGCCAAGTTAATGCATTGCCAATGCTGACTTATAGAATCTACCAAAATAAGGCACTGTTGCCTTACCACTTATTACAGCTATTACGTATTTTCAGGCCTATTAAATTGCTTTGAATCAAATTTCAAATGTCATAAATAAAACACTCTGGCTAAAATGACTGGCCAGAAGAGATATCGGCAGTTGTGTTACCACACTTCTCAAAATCTGTCACTAGAACAAGGCGGCCTCCTGCCTGTCCCGGCAGACGGGGATGCTTTAAACACACCGCAGCCGGAGCCGGGCCAGGCAGCTCCCACCCATCCACAGCCCCTTCTACTTCCGACAGGTAATGGACATGCCGAGCTCTGCTCCCACGTTCCAGAAACTCCCTGGAATAACTGTTATTGAACTTATTTTCGAAAAAATTAAGTTTCAGACTCTCGGACGTGTGGCCAAGGAGGAAAGAAATGCGTTATCAACAGGTACGACAGGACTTCTGCCCGGCTCCGGGAGCGCCCCAGGCTCTCCCCCGCCTCTCTCTTCCCACCGGGAAGGGATGTCCCCCCCCCGGAATGTCGCATACACCTCGGACCCGGAGGCCACCCCGCCGCCCCACGGCACAGCTCCCGCCCGGCCAGCGCCCCGCGAACCCCTCTGCCGGGCCCCGGCCGGGTCCCCCGCCCACTCACTTGAGGAAGTAGCGCTGCCCGGTCTGCGTGAGCGCCATCTCCCAGCCCGGCGGCAGCGGCCGCTCGTCCGTCACATCGCAGGAGCGCTGCCGGAGGTGCCCGTGCTGCGGCGCCGCGCCCGCGCCG
>VWZT01003070.1:203050-217305 GCA_013397055.1 Pachycephala philippinensis
CGGCCGCGCGGCGGCGGGCGGGACTTCCGGCGCGGGCGCCGATCGCACGGAGCGCGCCATGGCGTCGGCCTAGGCCGCCCAGGGACCGCGGGGCCGCGGGCCGCAGGTGAGCGCGGGGCGGGTCCCCCGGGCCGCAGGTGAGCATTGAGGCGCGGCCGCCAGGCTCCCTGGCCGCTCAGGCTGTGCGGCGGCTGAGCATTTACGGGCCTGGCGCTCCGTTGCGCAGCGCTTATTCGCCTCCACCCTTGGAGTGGCAAGGCGGAGCTCGGTTCCGTGGGCGGCTTAGGCCCAGCCGGGTGTGAGCCCGGCTGGAGCGGCCGCTGGAGGAAGATGGGCAAAGCGGAGCGGAGGCCTCTGGAGCGCTCCCCGAGCGTCGCTCCTGGCCCGGTGAAAGCTCGACCCCTGCTCGCGCGTTTCGTCTCTGCCGGGTGTATGATTCTTGAGACTGCTCCGAGATTCGTGCTCCGAGGTGCTGGTTAGGTTTGCAGGGATAACGACTAGCCTGGATTCTGACTGGCTGAAAGCCAAGTTCTTAGTAAAAACGTTAAAATTAAGGGAGAGGAATCGTTCCTGCATCTTAACAGGTGTGAATACTGATCTTCGCGTGTGTCAGTGTCCAGTTTTGTGATAGGTCTGAGATAGAGATTTGTGTCAGTAATGATATGATGGCATCAAAATGCAAGAATTCAGATATACGGGGATTAGAGGATGTGAATGAGAATTATTTTTATTTGCTGTCTAGTATTTGTTCATCTTCTGCTTATGGAATTTAGGAAGTTGCAGCCCAATCTACCAAAACATTTGGAATTTGTCACAAAGTTTCTGTATGTTCATGTGGTTTTTTGTGATTTCTATAAGAATGATACTCTTATTTGGCTTTAAAATAATAGAATTTAAGTTTGTTTCATAGACATGTACAAGTTGGTTTTTTCAGAAGTGGGAGGGAAAAGCTGTTTTGTTGAGAGAGCTGAAACGTGAACATAACCATGTGAACATGGAATTGCTTTGTGTTGTATTCTGCTCTGAAACACATTTTGAGTTGATTGAGATAAAAATGTCTGAAAAACTCGTATTTATATGTAGTTCGTGAAGCCTGATTCGTGAATATTTGCCAAAAGCTGTGAAAGTTCTTGTCTGTGTCTCAAGCTGAGTAACGTCTTTGTGACCTCTGTCTTAAACGTGTGTAGTGTGTTTACTTCAGGGGTGTCTTGCTGCTCATAACTATGTTGGTCTAGCACACCCCACGTTTCCTCCTCCTCATTTCTGTCCTGTTCAGCCCCATGACAGAGGGATGCAGCACCTCAGGCTCAGTTTGGTTTGTGAGTTCTAGCATGGAGAGTGGGAAGAACTGCTGAAAGGTAAGGACAACTTTGTCTTTACGCACTGGCCAATCAGGTGTAAAGTGCAGAAGGTTACTGCAGAGTCCGGTTTAACTTATTTGTGTGGTTTACAGTGTAACCCTTTTCCACACACCTGCATTTCTGTGTGCTCTGAGCTGCCTCCCTCTGCTGAGAGGGGCGTGCTTTCCAAGGAGCCGTGGAATTTCAGGAATTGTAAGGCATTTTGGCTTGCATTTGAGGCAGCAGATCCTGAGCACAGAAGAATTTGTGTGTATGTAACTTTGACAGGGGAGACTGCACTGTATATGCATGTTGTTTGCAAGGACCACTTTAATTCTGGTATTTTCTAACCTTGCTTAATGCTCTTTTAGTGCTTTTCTCTGTGCTGAATTTACTGTGTTGGTTAAAGTGCTGTTATAGCTTCAAGTGTATTGTTGCCTCTGTCGTAGTAAAAATGGCTGTATTTTTGCAACAATGGTTCTTTCATCCTTCCGGTTTCACTGATGTCCTCTTTTTTAGGGCAGGCTGATGAGACAAGGCGATAAACCTTAATTTAGTAATAAAAGTTCATTAATTTTGTAACTCACTACCATTTCTTTCCTGTGAGTGTAACTTCCTTTCTGTGAACCAGTTGAAAAGTTCACAAAGCATTATATGTCTGATTCTGACCAAGTTAGAATCATGAGAACTGTTTTTGAAAGTATCAGTTGTTTCCTCCAAATAGTAATAATGAATTCTAATTATCTTCATGTTAGCTTCAATCAAATCTATCTCTCTGGTATTTGCTTTTATTGATGTTGAGAACCTCACACCATGCAACAATGCTTTTTGCTTGAAAAACCCATGAAGGATAGATCAGAAGGACAGGAATTCTTAGGTGTTTCTTGATTCTGAAAAAGAAAGTAGTAGTGTTGGCTATGGTTTCCCAGTTAAGTCAACAGACAGTTTTCAGAAGAAATATCTACAGTCAAATGAAAACAAATTCACATGGAACCATTTATATAAGAAGGCACAATTTGGAGGTTTTCGACAAAAAATTGCTTCAACAAACGTCTTGGATGACCTAATTGAGTTGTTTGTGAAGTACTTTTAATTACTCCAGTAAAAGAAGTTAGAAGAGTTCAGATAATTATATTATTAAGCGCATACTGTCCACTTTTAAAACTTGTCTGTTAATTATTTTAATTCTGATATCTATCTTGAACCCAGAAATGGACCCATTTTTGTTGTTTTGTGTTGCAACTATTTTATGTAATTTCCAGTAATTTCTTACTTTGAGACTGGAAGAATCTCTAGAGAGACTTAGTCGTCCATCTGTGGACCATACAATTCTCTTACGTTCAGTAGTGAAAGTGGTTAGATTTCCTGCTGAATGTAGCACTTCACTGGTGCTTGTTTTGTACCCGTGAGTATGAGGTGTACTGGATCATGTATATTTAAATTCCGGATGTTGGGTTTTCTAGCTTGATCAAGTTAAGTTGTGAGCTTTTATGAAGGGAATAAGATACTTTGTGTTTTTGTGTTCTTAAGAGGTTGTTTGCTCACAGTCATGTTGTAGCTAAGCCTGAGAGAAATCTGAAGTTCCTCTGTGGACGGCTGTTCATTGTCTCCAGACTGGATTGTGCCCATAGCAGCAGTACAGACAGGGATGGTCAGTAGTGACATGTGGGCGCAGAGGCCCTGCTCTGTGGTGCTAGGTTGTGGCCTTTAGAAGTGAGAGCTCAGCTGGAGGTTCTTCCTGGCTGCTGGTCACTCACGGTGACTGCCACCATTGTCATGGGGCTGTTCCTGATGCCAGGGAATTTCTAGGAATTAATAATGGTTAGGGTATATGCGCCTCTTTTACTCTGCGCCAAAGCAGTAAGCAAAAGGCTGTTTGCGGGAGGCTGCAATAGGGCATGGAATAGAAATGGAAAATTATCCTAAGGAGTTTTTGTTGTTTAGATAGTCCTTGTCAAAGATAACGAAAAAATTAGTAGTTCAAGCACTCAAATGTATTACTGCAGTTAGAAGTTTTGTTAAATAATAAACTTTAAATAAAATAAATTTTCTATGTGAAAGAGTTCTCTGTCATTCTCTTTTAAGACTGTGTCCAGCAGACAAATGCTGTTGTCCGTCCAGGTGGGTCACAGTACATAATCCCACCAAGTCTTTTTCTCTCTGAGCTTGTGTTGCTTAATCTGTCCAGCCGAACTCAGTATGATGGGCAGGTTGTAGGAGCGTGATACAGAGATGAACAGTAGTTGTTGTCTCTAGAGTTCTGTATATGGAAGGGCTGTTAATAAATTATCCAAAACATCTTAAACTGGCACTTGGGTGAAACTGCATTGGTGGGAGTTCTGCTTTAATGAAATAAAGATGATAGAATATAACATCTGGGGAAAAGAAAGTGAAAGGGTGAAGTCAGTAAAGATGTAGGAAGGAACAAACACTAGTTTAATTTTTTTTAGGGAAAGAGAGCCATGGAAGTAATCCATCCTGTATTTTGGGAACATCCAACAGGACAGAAGCCTCTACATGTAGCTCATGGGAAATGGGGGAGAAATTTGGGCATCTCACCAGGATTCTTTCCCAGCTCCCAAGTCTTTCCTCTCTGAAAGTCTCTATCCCTTTGTCAGCTAATCATTCCTCCAGTTCAGACCGCGTTTCTTGGCAGCACAAATGGAGGCTAAATCTCACCTCACCCATTGCTGCAACTGGTTTTGGATGCTTGACTTCACAATTTTGCCTTTGGAGTTTTTACCTCCCTCTGAGTGCAGACTATGAAATTATCTTGTGTTTGTGTTATGAACTGAAAGCTCCACATTGGATGAAATGCCTATGGACACATGGTATTGAGCATTTGAGATGAAAGCTTTGCAGAAGCACCATTTCTTACTGCTTTAAACATGATACTGAGTGGATGTTGCAAATTTTCACCATGTTCATGAATTGTGGGAGCACAGATTTGCAGGTCCTGTAGTAAGTGTGGAGGAAATTGGTCGTTCACAGACTTAATCAGTCATAGAAATGACATTTCACTATGAATCACGTTTGTTGTCTAGATCGGGACTCTCATTGAAGCCAGAAGAATAATTGTTTGGAAGAGATGAGTGGGAAGTAATCTGTGACTCATTTCAAAGAGCACTGAGTCTCTAAACAGCAGTACTGGGGTGTATTATGTTGTGTTAGATTTTTCTGTGCAAGAAAGAACAGAAATGTTTAGAATTCAAACATTCTATCTTTATAATATTTGCGTTGTATTTGATGGGCCAAATTCTATGTTTTCGAACACAAGTATGGCCCTAAGCCTAAAGGAATGAAATCTATTAACCATTGTAGTTATTATGCGTGTATTAAATTCGAGGGGGAGTTCAAAGTTCTGTTCATGCAAATGTTTGGTGTCCTTTTGTTTTGTTCTCATTTTGTTTGCTTCTTGGTGTTTTGTTTTGAGGGTATTTTGTTACTCTCAATGGCTTAAATGAGTGCAATGTCATTGCTCATACAAGGAAGGCATTCAGGTCCTTTGTTTTTTTAAATACATTTAAAAAAAATCTTTGGCAAAGGAAAAGTATTAAAATGTTCGGTTTTCTTCTCCTAACCCCCCCCCCCTTTTTTTTTTTTTTTTTTTTTTTACTGATGAATGATAAATGAGCAATCCAAAAGAGGAGTTTCTGTTAGAAAACAAGCCCCTCCATTTCCGGACACAGGCTGTTGGGATTTGCTCCTGGTTGTCTTGTACATTTATTAGCAAAGCAGAATTTACTTCCTTTTAAGTCATGAGCTCGGAAAGTGCACCTAAGCAAACTATGTACAGTAGTTGTGTCACTTGTTTTTAAAGTTCTCCAAAATGCACTTGCTTCCCAGGAGATCAGAGCTGCTGCCCAAGGCATGTGTCTCATTGGAGCATCTCTGAGTTTTTCTGAGGTTGATAGAACTGGTTTTTGTTACAAGTTGGTATTGAATTGCTTTTGCAAGTGTATATTTGGAATATGTACTTTTAGTGAAATTATTCCAGATATATCAGGAATTCTGCTGGTTTGGATTTATGCTAGAAGGAAAGTTTAAAATGAAGTGTCTAAGGATGATTAATATAATGTGAATGTTCATCCCTTTCTACCCCTTGCATTGTTTTGTGGTGCCTAAAGCCTTTTGAAGTCTTGCTCTGTAAGCAAGTAGAGCAAGTAGTTTATGCATGCAGTCCAAACCATGGAGGTTACATGCTTCTAGCGAAAGGATTATTCTAAAATAATCACGTAACTTCAAGATTATTTGTTTCTCAAAGATATACGTTGAATAGCATTTAGCATACTTCTTTAGCAGAAAAGTTTTAAGTGACCAAGAGTCTCGTAAAATGACACAGGAAAGTATTTGCTGTGTCCCTTAACTGTGATTCTTTTCTTGCAGGTATTGAATAAAATATGCTGTTGTCAATAGGAATGCTGATGTTGTCTGCCACTCAGATATACACTATTGTGACTGTGCAGTTATTTGCATTCCTGAATCTTTTACCTGTGGAGGCAGATATTTTAGCAGTAAGTATAATAATATTTTTCTACATGGATGAAATCTCTATAAAATTGAATCATCTCTTCAACTATTCTATTAATGAATCAGTTAATACAATAAATGCTATAGCAGATTGCTTGGAATGGAATTGCCTTAACAGTTTACTTCAATAAACAATAAATTGTACATTTTCAAATGAGTTTACAGATGGTATGTGCTCAGGTACCATGACCGTGAAAGCACCTAATTCCCTTAATCATTTACAAAGTTCCACTCTGACCAGATGTCCTGTAGCCTGTTATAACCTCATTAAAAGAATTACGTGCTTTGGTTTAGACAGCAATTTAAGTTTTGGTGATGCCATTTTGTAGGGTTACTGGACATAAATAAATTAAATTATCTTCTATGGCTGGTATAATTTATTTGTGTGTGCCAGAGGCCTTGTCAGTAAGGGTTTTTGTGTGTGTTACACCTAGATGTAATTTTTAAATAGCTGGAAATATCTGCTATCATTAAGAAAAATAATTTTTGGGTGTGTAGAATTTGAAATGATCAGGTTAATAAACCGTATAATGAACATAGATCAGTGGTAAAAGCTGTTGCTGTGCTGCTGTTTATTACCAATTTGATATATTGTGGCATTTTAAGGAGAAAGTTATGAATGTCTTTGTAGGATAGGCTTAAGCTACTGAAATAATTAAACCTAGTTACTGTAGGCTCCTGCTTGTTCCAGTGATACGGAGAAGAGTTGTTAATGTCATGTCAGTTTTGAAAAACAGAGTGACAAACTCGTGGAGACAAATGTTAAAATAAAAATACTTAAAACTTTGTGGTAAAGTGGAGTTGATGAATACTAAAGTGTGTTATTTGGATCCTCAGGTTGTTACTATTCTATAAATACTTTTTGTAGAAAGAATGTAAAGAAACAACGCAGATAGATAGTTGCTTTATTATGGCACTGACATCACCATTTTATTGTGAAATTTTAAACTGTCTTTTTACGGTAAACATGATTTCCCTTTCCCCCCTTTTCTCTGTCACCAAGCCTGTGCTTCCTCTTTTCGTAAAAACCTAACTTTCATTCTTGCTTCTTCCTCTCTTAGAAAAGTTGTTTAAAACAAAGCAAACAACCCATCCCAACCTCAAAAAAGAAAAATAGGGCATCTTGGATGTTTAGTTTGATGGCTTTTCTTCTATTTAAGCTTTTGTGTGTAGTATTCTAAAATAATTCCGTATACAAACAAAGCATCTTTTATTCTTGGATATTTGAAAGTTGCAGATTTATTGTGAGAATATATTGAAGTAAGAAATGAAGAGGTGAACTGGATACCAAACTTCTATACAAAGGAGCCGGTGGAATGCTTAAGAGATGCTCAGAAGAGGGAATGTTTGCCCTGTCACATGGAATTGCTGGTGTACAGATCACTTACAGTCTTGAGAGATTTCACGGTTTAATGATTACCCATTTGTTAGCAAAACTCTGGCTGGAGTTTTTGGTTTGCTAAGGAAAGAAGCTGCTCTTTTTCCTTTTAATTTGGGAGTGGTTTTATGCTTCTGTGTTCTCATGTAGTTGCAGCCTCAAAGGGTCACATCTCTGTGAAGCGCTGGTATGTGCATGTGAGACAGGATTGGTTATTTTGTAAAAAAAGGGTTAAAAAGAAATGGGTTCGTGTTGAATTCCTGGCTTAACCTGGGGCTTGCCAAGGGAAAGCTGACAGTAGCAAGAGCTCAGGATGTTTTGAAGAAGGTGGATAGAAGCAAGTGGTGCACTGGTGCTCCCTGTGGTGGAAGGTCAGGAGGAGAGATTGTGTGGAGCACATTGGTTACACAGAACAAAGAAGCTTCCTTGAAATTTGGCTCCATTCCTACCTCTTTCCCCTCAAAGTCTATGGGAAGAAAGCTCCTTCAAAACGTTGCTCCTTTGGAAGACTTCAGATGAATCATGGCACTGTTTTTCTCTGAACTATAGTTTGAGCTCCCCTGTCTAAGCCTGGCTTGTAAGAAACATCCTTCTGAAGCAAACATGATCCTTACGTGGCTGTTCTGTATGACAGTTGGATGATTTGACGAATACACAAACATTTCTGACCCACTAAATTGTTTAATTAAACAACTGATACACATTCAAGTCAGTTAACTGTAGATGTAGAGTTCACAAGTTTTGCAGGAAACACTTTTTTTAAATGAAAAAATATACCATACATACATTTAGCACTTTTTTCTCTATGAATTCTATGTTGGTCAGGCATGTTGTACAGCCAGAGAAGAACAAAGAAAGGGGAAACAAAGCTTCCACAGATTAAAGGTCTTTTACAGTATTCCTCTATTTTAAAATGAAAGCTCATAGTTATTGTAAAACAAAACTGTAGAGATACTTTTCAGCTACTAATCTGAATGTATAGCAGGGAATTTGGAAGGGATGGCATATGGAGGCTATTCTTTGTCTACAGTAAAACACCTCTTAAAAGCTGTTCTTCCCTGTACACAAATGAATTCAGGGCAAAACACCCACCATCACCGTCCAATGAAAGTTCCACATCCAAATGTCCCAGCTCTTCAGATTTTTACTCGCTTGGTTTGTTTGTAGTTTCAGTTCTGCACAAATGATGGTATTTGAATTTTAGACAGTAGAAAGAAAGATTTACCTTATAAATAGTTCAACAAAATATCTGTTACTTACTTTCTTGTTTTGACAGCTAGATAACAAAAGAATGATGTTACCATGTGAGTAGAAGACAGGTGGAATAAGCAATTCTATGGTTTCATTGACATGGTCCCAAGATGTCCTATGTCTGATAAATATTTTAATCTAAAAAAATACACTGTGTTGTTTGGTTTTGTTTATACTTGTTAAATATTTCTGTCTTGTTGGAAACTTAATTTTTTAAAAAATGTGTTTCTCTTAGTATAACCTTGAAAATGGAACCCAGACTTTTGATGATCTACCTGCTAGATTTGGCTACAGACTGCCAGCAGAAGGCTTGAAGGTAAAAAAAAAAAAAAAAATTTATATGTATCTTGTGCTGGTTTAAGCTGGGCTAGAGTTTATTTTCTTCTCAGTGTCTGGTATGGAGCTATGTTTTGTATTTGTGCTGAACACAGGTGATAATATCGAGATGTTTTTGTTATTGCTGAGCAGTGCTTATAGAGAGCCAAGGCCTTTTCTGTTCCTCCTACTGCCACACTGATGAGGAAGTTGGGAGTGCATGGGAGGCTGGGAGAAGACACAGCCAGGACTGGGGATCCAAAATGATCAAAGGGATATTCCAGACTGTGTGACATCATGCTCAGTATATAAATTGGGGGGAAGAAAGAGAAAAGGGGGGGGACTTTTGAGTATGGTGTTTGTCTTCCCAAGTCACTGTTGTGTGGGATGGGACCCCGCTCTCCTGGAGGTGGCTGAACACCTGCCTGCCTATGGGAAGCAGTGAATTAATTTTTTGTTTTTCTTTGCTTGTGTGTGTGGCTTTTGCTTTTCCTGTTAAACTGTCTTTGTGTCAACCCACAAGTTCTTTAGCTTCTACGCTGTTAGTAAGTTTGTTCATTTTGGATAAGATGTATTTTTTGTTCTGCTCTGGCAATTGAACACTTGTCTGCGAGAAAGGAGGTTGTGTTTGGCCATCCAGGCAGTTTAGGGCTTGTGGGAAGTTCAGGCTTCCTTACTTTTTTTTTAGTGTGGAAGTGGCTACATGGAATCAGTCATGTGACAGTGATTTATTTGTCTTGCTGTTGCATTTGAACAGTGTATGAGGGTTTATGTCTGAGATGTATATGCTTTTACAGCTTAGAATTCATACACAAAAATTTAGGCAGACCACCTTCCAAATTCTGGAGAAGGGGAGTTTGTATCATATACACCCCTATGGAGACCATGAATAGCCCATGAGGTCAGGGAGTTGCTTTCGTGTTACCTCTCTCTGTAGCCTGTATGGCCCTCAAAACTGGCTCTGCAGCGTTGTTAATGTTGCAGTGTTGAGAGTAACCACTACACAAAAAAACAGGTGGTGGTGTTAAGGTAAAAGGGTGGATCACTCTTTAATTCCGTGATGCCCTTTTAATCCCAAAGGGTAATAAACTACTGTAAGAATTCCTGTAACTCAGGAATTTCTCTGCAATTTCCCTCCAGCAGGCTTCATTTCCATGCCCAGTGGGTGTCATCATGGGGAGAAGGTGTGTTAAAGCTGTGTGGTTGTTTACTGACTATATTGAGAATCAGAGGATGATTAAGTGATTTACCTAAGGAGTGAGCCAATTTAATACACCAAAAATAGATATAAGGAGCTTTGATTCTGACCTTTTTAACTGTTAGACAGCTGTGTGTCTTAATTAAGGTAGATGTCATCACATGTGTAGAAATGATGGAGTTTTAGACCTGAATATTATACTAAAACTTTTCTTTGCATTAAGATTTTAATTACTTTTAAAAAGTGCTATGATATTTGTTACAATAGAATGCAAATGGTATACTCTTTCCATGCTTGTGGTTAAGGTTTATTAGTATGCAAGCTGTAAAACACAATCTGTCAGATTCTGTAGTAACTAGTGCCAAAGCATAAATGTAGGTGCCACTCAGTTAAATGGCTCCTCGATTATAGACAGTTGAAAATATATGGTAGCATTAAGGACAAGGTGGTCCAGTCATAGTAGCCTTTGGCTTCTGTAGATGCATTTCTTGATCTGTAACACGGTGTTGTGTGATTCATGTCAAGCCTCTCCATAGAAGGCAGTCAGTTCCCCAAAGGCCAGTGTAGTTAAAGCCGAGAAAAGACTTTGAATGGAGCCATGTACAGTGAGTACAGCAGTGTGTGCTGTATGAACCGGGGAACCTTAGCAGCCTACATTTGGCTGTCAGCAACTCAGTTTAAAATTTTCTGTTGCTTTAGATTGTTATAGACTTTGTAGTGTTGTGCCTGTCACTACAAACTTGGCAAAGAACAAGATTGCTGGTGCAATTTGGCTTCTCTGCTAAAAGTGATATTATTGCAAAACTAAATTCCTCAAAACAAAATTTCTTCTCTCTGTTGTAAGTAAACTTTATGAATAATGTATTTTTAAAGTATAAGACTATATATAAAGAATTAAAAGTATGTTTAAACTGATGGTTCATATAAATATACACTGTATATATAGACTGTCATGTATTTGTGTATGTGTATTATGTTTGTGTATATAAACTGTATATAAAAACTTACACATACTCTGTATATTTAAACTGACAGTTAATTTGTACAGATATGTAATTACATATTTATTATATATATTTCTAAACAGGTGATGACATCTCTATCTAAAGCAGTCAGTGAAAACTGAAAGCTTAGGATATATCTAGACTTGTAGCAATAATTTCTTCAGCCCACAGCAGTGCAAGTTCTCATGATCTTTATTTGTGTAAAACACACTACTTATATTCTTATTTTTTGGCAATTTACCTCTCTTTGCCTGTATGATAATTTGCAAATCTGGTAGGAATATTCCTTTGTCAAATGCTGTTCTGTTGCATTAGTGTTAGAAAGCCTCTGTCACACTGTGACCTTATCATGCACACAACCCAGGAAGGTGATTTTCTGAAGAGGGGTATTTCATGTGAAGGGTGGGCAAAATTTCCTCCAGGTGTCCAGTCTGGATTTTTCTGTAGTTTGGTATCACAATCTGTTATGAAGAGACTTAACAAAGGGGAGACTAGTTAATACCAACCTAATGATTCATTAACTAACATTAATCTAGCTAATCAAGAAGCTCCTTCTCAGGTGATCTAGAGAGCTGACCAAGGAAGCAAGCCCATTCTACCAAGGGGAGAAGGGCCAGCCCACTCCCTTCAGAGCTTGAACAGGCAGTGCTGTGCAGTGTGCCTCGTGTGTTACTGGCACTGTTGTGTGAGGCAGTACGGAGTAGTTCCGTACTGGGGGAGTAGGGTTGGAGGGAGTAGTCAGCCTCCAAGTCGCAGCATTGGGGAGTGGAACCCATGCCAGCACATCCCGTGTCAGGTGAGTGTGTTTCCTGTGAGAGAAGCTGTAGAAGTTTTCAGCAGATGTAAAGCCTGAGGTTAGGAGAGTTTCTACTTCGGCATTGTCAGTGGTGGAGAGCTCAGCCACCTAAAAACAACTGAAAGATTGCTTCAAAGTTGGTATTGCCAGAGTTTCCAACTTCCGTGAAGCTTTCAGCTGTACCTTATTGAATGATCTTTGCTTACCATAGCAAACCAACTATTTTGTATGCTAGGTCAGTGCTGGGGTCGTACATGGACCTTTTCTTGTGTTCTGTTGTTAATTGGTGAGTTCTGAGTTTGTGTTGGTGCTTCTTAGGCCATTGTACTTCTGATTTCTCAATTAGTCTCCATATGTCTTAGAATAATAGTTACAGTATATTAATGTAGTATATGCAGTCTTCTTTTTTCTTGAATTACACTGCAAAGTCGGAGTATGATGGGATTAGAAAAAACTGTATTTTCTTTCAAACGTTCTAATTCTTTACAGACATAAAGATTCTGATGAATCAAAATACATAGTCAGGGAAGTAGCAGAAATCTTGCTATGGTATAGGACTGATCTGATAATAAGAATTTGTTTAGCTGTTGTATGAAAATGTGCAGTTTTCTTTCCATATACTTGACTATCAACCCCTTTTTGTTAAAGAGAAATGAAGCTTCTGTTTCTGCTCCTGTTTCCTAGGGATTTCTAATAAATTCCAAACCAGAGAATGCATGTGAGCCTATAGCCCCACCTCCTCTGAGAGACAACTCCTCTGGTGCTTTTATCGTGTTAATCCGAAGGCTGGAGTGCAACTTTGACGTCAAGGTAAGATTTGATTTTAAGATTGAGTTTGCTGGTGCTTCAGAAAAATATCTGTAGCTAAAACAGTGGAATAGATACTGATATGAAGGGGAGGGAGAATTTTATTGTCTCCAGACAGATAAAGTAGAGCTTGCCAAGTCTGTGACTAAACACCATTATGTCAACTACACCAGAGCACTGAGTGCCACGTCCAGTCTTTCATTAAACACCTTCAGGGATGGAGACTCTGCCACCTCCCTGGGCAGCCCCTTCCAATGTTTTATCACCCTTTCTGTGAAGAAATTCTTCCTGATGTCCAACCTGAACTTCTCCAGCACAGCTTAAGACTATGTCCTCTTGTTTTACTGATGCTTGCCTGGGACAAGAGCCCTACCCCCACCTGGCTCCACCCTCCTGTTGGAATTGTAGAGTGAGAAGGTCACCCGTGAACCACTTTTTCTCCAGCCAGAGCCCCTAAGTTCCCTCAGCCGCTCCTTGTGCTTCAGACCCTTCCCCAGCTCTGTTCGCTTCTCTGGACATGCTCCAGCCATTTGATCTTTTGAGGTTCATTCCAACCCTTAACATTCTATGATTTTAAAAATGCAAAATTAGAATGATTTGTGGTTGACTATAGTTTTCTTGAACATTAACCTGATACAATGGGGCAACTAAGGGTGTCTTAAGGAAAACAGGGCTCTTCAGTTGTTGACTTATGTGATCTAAAAGGAGATTCAACTGGATTTGCTTTTGCTGCTGTGTGGTAGGTTCAGTTATGTGGTAATTGAAACATGTAAATTCTACGTCGACTGTAGATTCCTCCGGCAGAGACAGGTTCACTGCATGTAATCTGCCTTCACATCAATCTCGGGAATGGCACATAGTCTGTCCTGGGGATCCTGCCACTGTGCATGCATATGGCTCAGTGGGAAAAGAAAACGGGGCAAATGGCTACTTGCCTTTTTTTCATGTCCTCTTTGTCTGTCTAATTGTTGTCCATTCATTGATGGGACAGTATTGCTTCTGGAGACAGGGTTAAAGGAACAGGTCTGAATTTGGAAGATTTCTACATTGCTGTTGAGGGATTTCCATAGTCAGTCCTTTAAAGATTGTCACATTAGCTCTGTATGTAAGAATTTTTGTTTACGTTTGATATGTCGTATGTTGATAGGACAGGGGGTTCCCACTCATTTCTTGTTAGACAAATAGCAAAGTAGCAAGTGGATCAGCATTTCCAAGGCGAGCATGGGTATCTGCATACTCTGTGCCCAGCGAATCCACAACTTTAGTATGTTGTTAATACTCCTGCAATATTGCATTATATAATTGCATGTGTAGTACAGCGTTTTGCCTTAAAGTTTCTGCCAGAAAGTGACGTGTGTGCTGAGATCTGAGCTAAATTACCCATCAAGTACTTGACTGACAGAATGCATATTTTAACAAAAATTGAAAGTCCTGTCTGTCCTTCTGTTTTATGTTGAAAATTACAAGTGCAGGTACATAGTCATTTCTTGATTTCTTTATGTATGCACTATGGATATTTTCTGTGGTGATGCAAAATTGGCCAAACTCCCAACTGTGCATGTATGTTAACATCTTAAGTGGATTTACTATTTTTTTTTTTTTTTTTTTTTTTTAATTTTGGTTTTTTTAAGGGTTT
>VWZT01003070.1:217398-234277 GCA_013397055.1 Pachycephala philippinensis
TTTTTGTGTAATACTGGGATTTCTCAAGGTGTCTGCATTCTGCATTTTCCAATAACATTGTTCTGCTGTTTAAAATATAGTCATTAGCAATATGGGAAGAGAATCAGTGGTGTTGGGATGAAACACGAAAGTTTCTCAAGGTGCTCTAAGTGCTTCTTGCAGCTTGTGAGGAGTTTTTTATGCTGTGGTGGAAGCAGTGAAAGCAATTTCCAAGATAAACAGTTGTAACTTAGCCAAGTTTACGTTGGTAATAGTCGCTGCAGTAAATGCCATTTACACGGACCTTGGGTTTTCCTTGTATTGATGAAAAGGTGAGTCTGTATTAGAAGTGTAACTGGTACACAGGATGTTAATAGTTTTGTACCCATAGTTATAATTTTGCACTTTTCCATGAGAAAGCTTCTTATACCTGGGCTTTCAGGTGAGATATTCCATATCTCTAAAGCACAGAAAAGATACTACTCACCTGACTTCATGAATTATCAAGTGGTAATTTCTAGATTACCAAAGTAAGTTAGTGCCTTAATTTTCAATTACAGTCAAATATTTTTAACTACCCGTAGAAAGTTTTTAATTCTATTTTAAATATATATAGGTAGACTGTCTGCAGACAATATTAAAATGACTTTCTAAAAAAATAAGTACATGAGTGTAAGAATAATGATATGATTTTGCTTTGAAAGGTGACACTTGGTTTATAAGTGCAAATTATGTTCATATTAATCACTTTGTCAAAGTGTACCTTATCTCAAAAAGCACAGACAAGTTATTGTATTCGGAAGCAATAGTCTTCCCAGTAAGTATTTTGTGTGGTTTACAGGTCTTAAATGCCCAGAGAGCTGGATACAAGGCAGCTATAGTTCACAATGTTGATTCTGATGACCTCATAAGCATGGGATCCAACGACAGTAAGTACAGGTATCACTTCTTCTCTCCTGTTTGAATATCATTTCACCCACTGGAAACAGCAACACACCACTAAAAACCCCTCAAAGCCTCAACAACAAAATCACCACCACAAACAAACAAAAACCAAAACCAAACTAAACAAAAAACCCAGAGAAATCCTCCTGCTTTTAAGATTTAATAACAGGAGATATTTGCATAAGAACAAATACACTGACTTGTGCCTTCTCTGAACGTTTCTTTTGGTTTTCCTTCAAATTTTAGTTCAGGTGTTCTGGGCTAGATTTATATTACTGATGGAAAATAGCTGATGTGTTGTTAATTAAGTAGAAATAAAGGAAAAGTAGAAAACTTGCATTTGGAAGGAAATCAAACTTTATAATATGACATTTTAGTATTTAAATTCATAGAACCATTAGGTTGGAGAAGACAATTTTAAGATCATGAAGTTCATCTGTGATAGTCATTCTAGTTTGTTGTTGCACTCTTGGGTACATCTTCCTGTTCTCTGGACAAATGGATTCTAGCATATCATGTGCACTTATTTTCAGTTTTTCAGTTGGAAAAAGAATATTTAGAGACCAGTGCAGCATTTACTATTTGGTTCTTGTGTTAGCTGTTCCAATTTTAACCTTCATGGAGTGAGTATGCTTAGAACATCTTGAAATCTAGTCAGAATGTTGGGTTTGTTTTGTGGTATGTGCTTTGTGTTTCTAGCGCTGTTACTGCTTTCTTTGTGGCATTTCTTTATTTTGTCCAGTTTTTCAACTTGTTCAATATGGAATAAGAAAATAAATAAGAGGAAGATAAATTCTTTTCCAGTGGAAACGCCATTGAGTAAAGTAGGAATGAACTTTGAGAAACTAAATGGGAGCTGAGTAGCCCAGGCAGTTACGTGAAAGTGGGTTTAATGAATTCTCAACCCATGTGAATCTTATTTTCAGGTTTCACTGAGTAACCAAAACGTAGAACAAGTCCACAACAAACACAGACCTCATAGTGTGAGGTGATGTTCAGCCACGTGTGCTTTTGCCTTGGGGAACCTGACTGCTTTGAGATGGACTAAACTCAGGTTACTTTGAGCCTTAAATGTGAAGTATTAGGGGGAAAATCAATATAAAGTGAAGCTGAGGAGAAGGTTTTCTAGAATATGTGGTTTATCTTTCCGTAAGTTTTCATTTATTGCTGCCTTCACTGGTAAACAGAGAAAACTACAGTTCATCCAGTTTCTTGAGACTGAAATAAAGATGTGGGACTTGGTAATTTTCTTCTTTCTTCTTTTTGACCTTATCTAGCCACAGTTGTTTCCAGTATGTTTATTTATGTTTGGGGTGAAAAGGAGGGAAGACAGATTAACTAAAACTTATAGAACCAGATCACAAAATCATGTAAGTTGCCAGAAATTCTGGAAATCAATGGAACTATGTGACTTGCTTGAATCTATGAGTAAAGAATGGTGTTCTGGTTAAAATCATGATCCTCTTTTGTCAACATATTTTGGTTTTATGCTCCCTTTAACTATTCCATTAAGAATTTTGATTTTTCTACCTGCAGTAACTTCCCTAGAAATTGTGTAGGAAAAATAATAGTACTTCTATGAAGTAAAGCTGTAACATGCCACGTGCGTTGGTCTGTATGTCACTACGTTATATGTCTTCCTGTTGTGATAGTCTCATAATGTTCAGGTCTTGTATCTTGAGTACCCATAGATTGTCCATGTAATAACAGTTTTATTTTCCTGCTTTTTTTTATACAGTTGAGGTTTTAAAGAAGATTGACATTCCTTCTGTCTTTATTGGTGAGACATCAGCTAATTCTCTTAAAGAGGAATTTACTTACGAAAAAGGGTAGGTTAACTCACATGCAGCTGTGTTACTCCTTGCATTAGATCATTGTCTCTTTTGAATATTTATGGCTTTAAAATAGGATGTTGTTATGACAGAGGTTATAGGTGTTCCAGGTGAAATCTTGTGCCTGAGAGCGACCTGCAATGCTTTACTAAATAAGAATATTTCACTGTATCTTTTGATAGTCATGTTATATTTTTTTTCATTCTGCTGTCAAAAGCAGCCATGAGGTGGTTTTCCTGGTTTCTCTAGATTTGATTGAGGTCAGTAAATAGTTTTAACTCAAAAAACAGTGTTTTATCCTTTTATTTAATTGGCTTTATATTGTGTGGGTATGGACTGAATTTTCTATGTTGTTGTGCACAGGTAGGATTCCTGTAGTGTGTCTAGTGACAATCTTTTGTTTTATTTTTTTATTGTATTTGTTCTTCAACTTGTTCATTAAATTCTCATTAATTTAGAAAGTGTTATCTCTTCCTCCCCACAGTGGCCATGTTGTGTTAATCCCAGAGTTCAGTCTTCCTTTGGAGTACTACTTAATCCCTTTCCTAATAATAGTAGGGATCTGTCTTATTCTCATCGTCATATTTATGGTAAGTTTCTTCTTTTAGTAATATTTTTTTCTTTCAAATCATCAGGGAACTGTCACACACTGAAGTTAAAGGAAGAGTGAAGCTATGTGTACTGCACATACCTGTACCATGCTTACCTGTAATCATTTAGCTTCTCAATAAAACAAACAGGTGCAGAATTTTGTAAAAGGTTATCAGGAGCCTTTTGGATGTTCTCGCTAGCATGTAACTGTGTATAGGAATTGTCCTCACTGCCAGTCTTACACTCCACAAGTGCTTGCTTTTTGGCCCCATACAGAGTGACCCGTCCTTGTCCTCTTGGACACCAAGAGCATATCCTGTCTTACCAAACTTAATAATCATTAGTCCCACTGTTCCACAGTGCAGGGCTCACTGTTTTGTACTGCAGGTGTAGTTACGAGTGTGCAAGCACAGAGCCTCACAGCACAGAGCATAGAACTCAGCACATGCATTGCCTGTAGAGGTTCTCAGTTGGGACATCTTTTCTTGAAATTGTAAGATAGCATAGCTATATATTATTTCAGGATACTTAGCATCTCATTTTTTGTAATCTGTGCCCAATTTAGTGTTTTACCTTTTAATAAAAAGAAAATAATGCATCGACTGTTCTGTAAACACTTACTT
The DNA here is from genome assembly GCA_013397055.1 of Pachycephala philippinensis. Classification (NCBI taxonomy): domain Eukaryota; kingdom Metazoa; phylum Chordata; class Aves; order Passeriformes; genus Pachycephala; species Pachycephala philippinensis. Next base: position 221,369 of record VWZT01003070.1, read on the forward strand.
AAAATATTTTTCTGCACTAGTATTTTTTGTACTGCAAGTTACGTATTTCATTGACAATCCTGGGCACATTTGGAACAATTGCAATTGCAGCAGCTCTCTGAAAACAAAGCAGAATGATCACCTAGAGATGAATTTTTTTTTAGCAGAGCTTTTACTACTGTCTTTTACAGTGTCCTTCTGGACAAAACCACCCCATTAAAGCTAATTGTGTACACAGGACGACGGGTGAGCTATTGAAAGGGTCAGGCTCAGGGAGTTGCAGTGAAGGGGGTGGTAACACCTGGCTGCTGGTTGGGCATCAGTGGTGCTCATCAGGGTTCAGCTTTACAGCCAGTTCTCTGCAGTGTTGCTGTCAGCAACCTGGACAGAGGAGTTGAGTACACACTGAGTAAATTTGCCAAGGTTACTAAACTAGGAGATGCTGATTCCCTTGCGTATAGAGAGGCCTTCACAGAGACATCTCAAGAGACTAGAGCACTGGACAATCAATTGATGCAGTGAAATTGATCCAGGGAGGTTCCAGGTTGGATTTGGTCCTCATTCTTTTCTGATTCTGTTCCCACTTCTTTGAGACAGTCTTGTTTTTAAATAGGAGATTCACGTGAGACTCTGATAATCACTAAGGTTCTGGATTACAGCAGAAAAACTGCAGTTTGTGGATACAGTTTATTGTTCAGCTGTGGTGAAAGAGTCTGAACGAACAGTTTAGGTTCAGATATCCTTTGTTTGTTTGCTTGTCATCATATTTGAAAAAAAAAGTCATATCACAGGTGCTAGATTTAGAAATTGAACAGAAATAGCATTAGGGACTACTAAGAAAATGGAAATAGAATCTTTGTTATGGTTATTTAGAGAGCTTGGTATTACTAGTTACATAGTTATTTTACTTATTTAGTTATCTTAGTATGGCATAGTATAACATGTAACACTGACTCAAAGTAAACCCTTTATGCCTCCCCAAAGTACTATTTTAGATAATATGAAAACAGTTCTGATGAATGTGGAAATAATTCTCTAAAACGGCTGTAATAAACTAAATCTGTAAGGAAAACTATTCAAACTTACTGAATTGTGTTTTGCTATGCAATATGCTTCCTGCTTTTCACAGGCCTCAGTAGAGGATTGCAGCAATGGCCATTATTTTATATAGAATGGACATACCTTTTTCTTTCTCTTTCCTCCCCCCAAAAAACTTGTGTATTCTCGGTTCCAAGTGCCATGTTTGTGGAGAACATCCCTTAGGCTTGTTTGGCTTCATCCTTATGTTCAGGCAACAGAAGAGGTTATTCTATGTTAGCTGGGGTTCCCTTTTGACCAACTTACTGCATAACTTCATAAATCAAAACTTCTGTTGTTTTTTTATTGTTTTAACATACTGTTCATGTTATCTTGTGTCTGTTTCCAGATAACAAAATTTGTTCAGGACAGACACAGAGCAAGAAGGAATCGGCTTAGGAAGGATCAGCTTAAGAAACTTCCCGTACATAAGTTTAAGAAAGGCAAGTAGATTGTTCTTTGTCTAAGTAATTGGGCCCTATTGTTTTTAACACCAAAACCCTCTAAATCAAAGGCATGTTAAGTTTCAGAGGTAATTTTGAGTACACTTGAAATAGATAGTAGAGTTGGGAGTGAAAGCATACAAAACGTTTGGCTTGACCCTGTTCTTGCTGAAATAGAGGAGTTCTAATACTTCTTTAATAGGAGCAGACCAGACTGTGGCTGAGCATTAAAATATTGCTTAGAAAAACAGTGCAGAAATTGCATGAAAGCTCCTTGTTGCACTCCCATTACCAGTGACCACAGCAGGCCCTGTGTTGCAGTATTTCCATTATTTGGAACTGCCACCTCCAGCGCTGCGTCCAGCTCTGGAATCATCAGCACAGGACAGATGTGGATCTGCTGGATCCAGAGAAAGCCACGGATGTGCCCTGAGAGCTGGAGTCCCTCTGCTCTGGAGCCAGGCTGGGAGAGCTGGGGGCCTTCACCTGGAGAGTAGAAGGCTCCAGAGAGTCCTTAGTCCTTCCAGTGCCTGAAAAGATCTGTCCGAAGAAAGGTAGAGACAGACATTTTAACAGGGCCTGTTGCAATAAGACAAGGGGGTGATGGTTTTAAACAGAAAGAGGGTAGATTCAGACTAGATAAAAGGAAGAAATTTTTTGTAATAAGGGTGGTTACACACTGGCACAGGTTGCCCAGAGAGCTTATGGTTGCCCTATCACTGAAACATTCCAAGGCCAGGCTGGATGAGTCTCGGAGCAACATAATCTAGCGAAAGGTGCCCCTGCTGACTGCAGGGTGGTGGAATAGATGACATTCCAACTCATTCTGTTTAATGATTCTGTAATTATTAATCTGGAAACTGGTGAATAGTAGTGACATATAAGTTGCCTGATACTGTAGAGTATAGAAACAAAACTATCTTGAGGGTGTAATTTCTTTACCTTCCTAGAGGAGTGATTCTTTCAGTCGATCACAATACTTTTGTGAGGGCAAGAGTAATTAAAATGTAATACCAAGATACTTGCTGTTGCGAACATCTCTGTGGTGAGTAGGGAATGCAGTAACAAAATATGTGCAGTTGGCTTTCTGCAAAGTTCTAATCAACAGGCCTCATTTTGAATAATTCCACAGAATGCAACATAGACTGTGGAAAAATCTGTTTTCTACACTAAAAGAGTTTTGGGGCAGTTGCTGTGTTGTGGTTCTTTACAAAATGGTTTATGTTTTGGTCACACACAAGTCAGTGGGAGTTGAGATCTCATGTATGATGTCTTTATAACAAAAGTGAACACAGCAAAAAAAAGCTGTTTACTGTGCCTGTAATATGATTGGTTGCAAATCTGAATGCTCTGGAGAAAATAGCTCAGATGAGAACTGGTATTACAGAATTTATCCTCATAAATATATACTATTTCCAAGCTATCTTAACTTTACCCTAAAATGGTATCTAGGCCAAGACTGAAATGATTTTTAGATCTGAAATGCAATGAAATTAAAGAGTGTAGCCTTTCACTCCTGTAGAAAAGAACGTGTCATAAATTTAGGGAAGATAGAATGCTGTGGGAGAGATGTTATCAAGAAATTAAAAATGAATGGAGGAGTATTTTTCTACACTGAGTGTCAAAAGTTACAATCGTAATGAGTGGTGAGGTATCTGAAAATGAATCCAGAATTTGGGTGTTGTTATATCCACAACATTTAAAAAACCGAAAGTGGTTTGTTAGGTGTCAGTGGGAAAGAGGAGCTTAACTTCATACAGTTGTCTTTGAACTACTTTGTGTACACATGGCGAAAAAGCCCCAACGCATAACAAATGGTAACCTGAAAGAGGGCATGTCATTTTATGTAAATGCATATTTTTAAGTATCATGTGTGTTGACTTTTTCGTGCACGTATATGCAGATACACGTGATTGAGCAATAGTGGGCAATGGGTATGTCTCAATGACTTTTAAAGAGCTCTATCACAGTAAGTGGAGTTCTGCAGTTTATTATGTATTCCTAAATTGATTAATTTTTTCCCTGAAAATGGGATTATAAGTGGTCTAATTACTGTTCATTACTGACCCATCTGCGTGACTGCACAGTTCGTTACAGTCTAATAGAGAAAACACAACAGAAACTCTGCCAGAGTCTCAGCTGTAGTTTTGCATTCGGCGTTGCTCAAAGCACACATACATGTGTGGATAGGTAATTCTGTATTTCTGAAAATATCCTTTTTTATTTATATGTGCTAAGTAGTTAGAAGATAATTTTGCTTACTAAATACTCTTCATACACAGTTTATTTAAGCAAGACACTTTATTTTGCAGCTATGTCCATACTTCATTTTTTCATGATTCTTTTGGTGGTTCTGAGTTAGCTTCTAAATTAGAGTAATGGGAATTTGAGAAAAAGATACGTGAAAAGTGTCCTTTTTAGAAATTAAATTCGATCTCGAGGGGCATGTGGTCATGGAGCTGAAACAGCTTGGGAACTAGTCCAGGAGAAAGAAATCCTGTGTGCCTGGGTGCCGAGGAGAGCCGGTGTCCCTGATCTCAGCTGCTGTGTGGATCTGCCTCCCTTCCCCAAGCCTCAGGGAGAGCAGGCACCTGGGAATAGCACTGGTTAATGGCAGGTGTGATGGTCTGTGGGAGGTGGGGAGTAGGTGGACTGCAGCGGATGGACACTGTGGCTGCTGGTGGAGCAACAGGTCCAAGGGTTTGTTGCACATTGCTCTGCAGTGTTGGCGGGAGTGGGAGAAATACCTGTGGTGGCAGGAAACTTTACATGTACCTGCCTGTCGTAGACATGAGCGTGAAGTTCCACTGCTGTGTCATTTTCTTTTGAGGGTGCTGCTGTTCTTGGAGAGGAGATGCCCTGGGGAGATCAGCCTGCTTGAGAATAGCTGTCACTTTCCAGCACTGTTCTTTAGATCCCCCCAGAGTACTGCAGGATGTATCTGGGGTGTCCATCCTTAGGCAAGGTGGGCCACACCCCCTTTTTCCATGAGGCACTGTCCTTGGTGCCTTCCCTTACTGCACAGTGTGTAACCAGGGCACAGGCACCCAGCACCACACGTTGGGCAGATGACTGCCCATGTGATGAGATGGACTAACATGAAGTGGAGCACTTGAACCTGTGAATGTCCAGTCCCTCAACCGGACGTGTCCATAAAGTGATGGGAAAGCTGCTGCCACGTGTGCTAATGGCCACGTGATGGGTACAGATGGGCTGGGCCAGGCTGGTTGTTTTTGAGTACAGTAGTTTGCGCATCTAGAGAACACTTCATGGTCGGGGGAGCGTGCAGCAGGAACGAGTGGCTGCCTGAGGGGAGATGGTGCAGTGCTGGACAGTGATAGGACAGTCAGGTTCAGTTGCGTGAATACAGTGCTCATGGTGTAATGGGAGAAGTACCATCAGGAGACAAAGTAGCAGCACCCGATGGATCTGAATTCAAGAGGTGTACGAAAGAAGAGTTCGCCAACTTTTGCAGATGTTAAGGAAACTTTCCTGTTTGACCATTCAGATGCAACTCTGGGAGTCCATTTCCATCTCCTTCGAGATGCTGTTCTCTTAGGAATTTGTGTCACACATCTAAAGCCTTGACATAAAACTAGTTTAAGGAAAGGGGGAGGTTTGTCCTATTACTAGGATTGCTGGCTGAGCATCCTGAATGGCTGGTTCAGAGTATCGCTGTTCCAGTGGTCAAGTTTTGTTTTCACTTCCAACCTGATGATTCCTGATCAGATGATGGTCTTCCCCCTCCCCCCCCCACTTCAGCTTCTCTCTTCTCTGTCCATGGGATTCTTTCTCTGTGGTGTTTATAGAGAAGGCTGAATCCTCTTTCAGCCCTCAGATTGCTAGGTTTAAATTATCAGGCTCTTGAAAATTATTTTCCTTGCATAGTAGTTTCTCTGCTATGTAATCATAATCTTTCCTTGTTTCTGTTTAAATTAATCTTTGAGGGATGTGGAGGGCCATGTGAAGACTGAACAGTACTTACACCTCTGCGAGGACTGCTCTGAATGTGTCCTACTGCAGCAGGTTTCTTTTTCCCTTTTGTATCACATTAGGAATACTAGCAATCAACCACTACACCCTGTTTCTTCTCAAGTGTTTATAACTGATGAAATCTCAGCTAAAAATTCCCAAGGATGTAACTTGCATCTTATAGTATTGAATTTAATTCGTGTGCCATTATTCCAGATTGACAGATTTCTCTCTGCTATCCCAGATGCCCTCTGGATAATGCCTAATTAATCGTGTCTTGTATATCTGTAGCTGATATGCTCCTTGGGTGTGTATCAATATTGCTCCAAAGCAATTTTGTAACAAGACAGTACCAGTAACTTTCCTCCAGCCTAATGAGCTTTCTCTAACACCACCAGGAGCAGCTTCCATTTACCAGCTCTCTCTGCTAATCCTCACTGCCTTTACTGACCTAGAGCAGTCATTTCACATACAGAACTTTCCTGGCTATTGTGGCAATGTCCAAGGAGAGAAGATGTGCCATATTTTTTAATTCTGGAAATTGCCTACCTTCCTTGTGACCCTGCTAGGTTTGATCCTGTTTTCTCACTATTTATGTATCTTAAAAAGGGCACTCGTGAAGTGCCCTAACCTATGTTATGGGCTGCTCTGGAAAGGGCCCTCTTGTCCCTTTCTACAGAGCTCATATGTACTTCCCAGAAGAGAATCCTGGGTGCAGAGAGGTAAGAAAGGCACCAAAAGGTTCAGGACTTTCTGTCCTTGCCTGGAGAGAGACAATCTACATGTGTTGAGGAAGAGGGTTTAAGAACTAAACTGTGGAATTTTATTTGTTCTCTCACTGCGTTGTTCTGCTTGCTGCTGTTTTGTCTCAAAACTTCGATAGGAAGTAGTGAATGAATTCCTTATTTTTCTCTACTTGTGTGCAGCTTTTGCTTTACCCATTGAACTATCTTTTTCTCAAAAGTTTTCTCACTTTTTTCCTTCTGCCCCTTTTTTCTGTCCCTTGGGGGAAGTGAGTGGCTGGGCTGAAACCACTGCAGGACTGGAGCAGCTTTGGAGGCCATTGTCTTCAGGAAAAGGGAAAGAGCCATGGGAACTGATGGAAGGAGCATGTTGTATGGGAATGCATTAATCTTTAAAAAGTGCCTCTCCTTTGGTCATAAAACATACTACACCAACATACACTGTGTCAATACTGTCGGTGCTGTGTATCCTGTTTGTGAAGTTTGAGTTACAAAACACTGAAATTCTTCCTCCGGCCAGACTGTCATTCTTGATTATTATTCTTATTTTTATCCAGTTTTCTTTGTTGCTATTTTTCTGCCTTAAGTTTTGTCAATAACGTATTAAAACCTGTATAGTAAAGTGAATGCTATATTTTAAATCCTTTCATCTTACTTTCAATAAGCATGAAAAAATATTGTAGAGATAGCACTTCACACAGTTTAAAATATTTTTATTAACCTTAAGTGGATGAGCTCTGGTCCCAGAGATGTGAAAAGTTCAGCAGTAGCTCTGCAGCTGGCAGGAACTGCCCTGCATGGGCAGGGGGAAGTGGTGGTTCCTTCAGCCTGAGGAACAAGCCGGGAGAACCCATGTGCGTGTCAGGAGGGTCTGCTGCAAGTCCTTTAAAGTCAAACTAATTCTCAATTATGTGTTGCAGGAGATGAATATGATGTGTGTGCCATCTGTCTGGATGAATATGAGGATGGAGACAAGCTCAGGATCCTTCCATGCTCTCATGGTAAGCAGCTGTATTTTAGGTTTGAATTTAGATTAAAACAGCTTTCCAAAACACTGTCCAAAACCCACAGCAAATACGTTTAGTGAGTGATTTATCAAATTTTTTTGCTAATATTCAAGAATGAATGTACAAAGTGGGAAAAGTGAAAGCTTGCTTTCTCTTTTTAAAAGCTAAAATGCTAGCATCCCCACTTTGCATTTTTCCTTGGATGTACACATGAAAGAAAATCTGGGCTTGGTGCTGTCCCGTAAATACCTGTATTCATTGTAATACTTTCTACATTTAAAAAAATAGGCTTTCACTTTCCCCAAAACAAATAAACCACAAAATTGAGCTCTTGGTGACCTGCAGGTGCAGCTGAAGGGATGGGTCTGTCCTGGAGTCTGCAGCCATGCACACTACTGCCTGACTACACTTGGAAATCAGTTAGTGAAATATTTTCCCTGTGACAGTCTTTCTCAAGTCCAACCCACTGCAGAGGTGTTACAGCCTTCTATACACAGCCAGCACAGCAGGTGACAGGCTGAGCTTTTTAGAACCTCAGTCATAAAACCAATTTCAAACTAGGCTGACAAACAAGGAGTTCTCAGAAGAGAAAGAACAGGTGCATGGCGTCTCTCCCAGTGGGGGACTGCAGAGGTAACTTAACATGAACACCACCAACCACCACTGGCAGTTCGTGTGGAGAACATGTTGCTGGTGTGCTTGGCCAAGTACTAAACATTACATTGCTGGCCTGTGTAAATATGAGCTCTTTGCCAAGTAGAAGTCTCTCTTATAAAGAAGAGCTGAGTTTTTAATACCATAAGTAAGAGACTTAAATACATTTTTTTTTTAAACACGGCCAGTCTAGTTGCAGTGCCAGTTGCAGACCTAATTTAAGATCCACAAAATCATGCAGTAATTTCATTTAATAATGAGGTGCTTTGATACGTGTTGGTGTGGAGGTGAGAGGCAATGTGAGGATGATGATGGTGGGCATGCCTGCTGCAAAGTGGATGGAATGCCTCAAAAAGCTTTGAAGTTTGTCATCAAATGTGGCCTTTTGTACTACTGCTCTCATTCACTCAGTAGAGAGCCCAGGTATTCACTGCATATACCCACGTGACTGAGATCCTAATCCATCAGGTGTTTTGTACAGGCTGTGTGCCAACAAACTTGGGACTAAAATTCTCTGTGTGACTTACATTCTACAATTCTCCCGTGTCACTGAAGAGTAACACAGTTTAACAGGTTTGCCTGTCCTTTTCACTGTGATAATAATGTCCTTATATTTTGTTTTCTAACAGCATATCACTGCAAGTGTGTGGACCCATGGCTGACAAAAACAAAAAAAACCTGTCCCGTGTGTAAGCAGAAAGTGGTCCCTTCCCAGGGGGACTCTGACTCAGAGACAGACAGCAGCCAAGAGGAGAACGAAGTGTCTGAGAACACTCCTCTGCTCAGACCTTTGGCCTCGGTCAGCACACAGTCCTTTGGGGCTCTGTCAGAGTCCCATTCCCATCAGAACATGACCGAGTCCTCGGAGTATGAGGAGGATGACAATGACAATGTTGATAGCAGTGATGCAGAAAATGGGATGAATGAAGAAAGTGTAGTGGTTCAGCTGCAGCCCAGTGAGGACAGGGAGTACAGAGTGGCAAACACTGTCTGAGACTACTAATGACCCATAGGTGTATGAACAAAAGGGTTCTTAAGGCTATTTACAAACCTTTGCATAGGGAATCTCTTTTAATCTGTAATCCATTTGGTTTCTTTGATAGGAGCAGCAGTTCATGTAGTAGTACTCTGGTTAAATCATTACAGGTAGATTTATTTTTGATTCAGGTATTCAGTCACACATTCTGTCTTCTCAAAACCAACAGTTAAACTGGACTTCACAATGCTAATGAATAATGTTAATAGTTTATATCAATAGAAATATCACAGAGACTCTAAATGTCTCTTGTTGAAATGGGATTTCTCTGGAAGTACTTTTATTTCTCTTTTGTAGCTATAACTGGGTCATCCTGAGAGCAATATTTATTACATGTAGATATGTGTTACCCCTTAGGCCCAACAAAAACTGTATTTGCATGTTTGTATAGTTTTCCTAAAAATTGTCACCACTGCTGAAAGGAAAATGTAGAACAGATCAATATTCTCTGTGCTGGTATGTCAAAACAAAGCAGAAGAAATTCCACTTTTATCTCAAAGCAGTGATTCCAAATAATCCTTTGGAGTTTGCCATGGTAGCTGAGTTTAAGCAGTTCCATCGAGCAATTCCCAGGATGAGGAAGCTTAGAATATATGTTTAGTTTTGAGCAATTCACAAGGTCAGGTCCACCATAAGCACATTAATTGTCCCTCCTTGCTACTACTTCGTTGTCTGGTTTCCAGTGAAGAGGTGGGGGTTGGGAGACAACCGAGACAGAGGTTTTTTTCCACATAGAAAAAGAAGTTTAGGTAAGTATTATATTGATCCTTGGCTCATATACCTCTTACTAAGAGCATTTTATGCTGCATTAGTCTGCTAAACTGTATATAAAATATTGTTCTTTTCAAATACCTGATTTGAAAACAAGAGCTTACACCTGTCTCACAGAACTCAGTACTTACCAGTGTATCACAGAAAAGGTAGATACTATATAATACCTCTGTAACTATGTAGAAAGTAAAACCATGCATATACTCAAATGGAGATTTTTTATATGGCCTTGACTAAGGAAAGCTTGAAAGAATGTTAATAAACATGTTTTCCACTTTAAGTATCAAAAGGAGTTTATTGAACTTTTGCATCACTTGAGACCTTGAGTACTTGCCTACATTACTGAGGTTGAAGTGCTTTTGAAGATGAAGAATATGGAACTGTTGGGATCTCTGAGCAGATGTTTCCTGCATCGTACTGTGAATCACAGTACAAGGAGTTGCACTGACCAGGGCTGCGTGCAGGGGGTCCGAGTTATGCAGAAAACCTTCATATTTGTTCACTTCTAGCTTGAGGAGTTTGGACTGGCCAGAGTCTGTACATGTAGTTTGCCTGAGGGAGCGTGAAGGAGGACCAGGGTGCTCTGAACAATTCCTACCCAGCTGGCAGCGCCTGCAGAGCCACAGCCCCAGCGCTGGAACCCTGGACAGGCGGTGGCAGGTGAGGCAGTCCCAGATGTGATTTCTGACCTAATACTCCATGCAGCCAACACACCCTGCAGTGCAGATCTGTTTTCTGGGCCTGGCTGAGAGCAGAGAAAGTTTATTTTTCATAATGAGGCACAGTAAAAGGATGATTCACCTCCAAACCACTGCTGCCAGCAGCCATGGGGTAATGACAGTCAGTGTAGTGGTGTATTTTCACCAGGCAAAATTCCCCTTCAGCGTGCATATGTCTAGGTGAGTCCAAATGGGAAAATGGTTTCTGAAAATGTAATTACTAAGCTGAAAGATGTTTCTTAAAATAGGTCCCTGCTGTTGCTGTGTGTGTGTTTATTCATTCATTATTGTAATCCGGGCACCCCAAAATCTGGAGTTCCAGAACCATGAACTGACCTAAACTTTGTAATAAACTCTTATGTAATTCTAGTGCTTGCAATCAGGTTAGGCTAGGAAAACTCACCAACAAATGCGTTTGAAAAAGTAATTAGAACAACACCTAATTCTTAACCAAGCAGAAGAGTACAGGTGACATACACCCACTCAGGAGAGGGGAATTGGTCAGAAAGGAACAATGTCACACTAAGGAATGTGATGACAAGTACCTGGTGTGTGCTGCCAGCAGCTGCTCTGCCTCTGAGGTGCTGCTACAGTCAATTCCATCCACTCTGGCCTTACCACAGAAGCAGCTTTGGGAATGTGCTACCCTCAACCTCCTAACCAGGGAGAAACAAAGTTCTGCAGTCAAAACGTGAGTGCAACTTTGTGTTCAGACACTGAGCACAGCTTCACATGTGTTTTATGGGGGAAGCAGAAGATTTGCATCCTCTGTACCAGTTACTACTGAACAGGAATTTGCTCTGTTGGTCTGGGTGTGTTGGTCTGTTCTAACTTTGGCACTGGGAGATCCAGTTCAGACACAGAGCCACTTGGCAGTGGGAGAATATGAACACTATATATAGGAAGGTTTTAGTTAGACCCAGATCTCGTGCCAAGCAGAGGAGCAGGTGCAGCTGACGCTGATGATGAAGGTGTCGGGGAAGGAGAGGACAAAGGCATTTTCGGGTCCTGTCCTGACTAGTTTGAGGGCCCAGGAAGGCAGAGCCATTCTACAGATTCGCCTCCCATGATCTGGGCTTGGCTGTCCTCCCATGCCACATGCTCCAGGGCTCACCATCGCATCCCATTGGGCCTGTGTTTTTAGGAGTTCTCAGCAGAAGCAGCAAATACAGGTGCAATCCTTTAAGAGAATGGAGACTTTAAATGCCCCTTCCCTGGGTGAGGGGAACACATTCCCACCTCGGGTGTACTGACCTGGGTAGGCCACCACAGACTCCTTTGCCAGGTCCTATGCAAAGTCTCCTTCAGCTTGTTGCAGGAATGATATATAGGGCATTCAGAGGGCAGGGGAAACCTGCACCAGAGAGCTGGATAAACGTGGAATTAAGAGATGAGAAATCATCTCCTAATTTAAGATCTACCCCAAAGGCTGCCTGGCTTTTGACTGAAGTTGTATTATCATACTACTTATCATATTATCATACTACTGCTGTCCTGCAAAACTTAAAACTGCACTTAGACCTCCTGTTAGTGTGGCCAGCCATGCACTGAAGGGCCTCAGAGGATTCCTGGGTATGGGGGGGAAAGATTACCAACAGTCTGGTTTTGTTTGGTTGGAATAAATTTATTTCATCTGTCTGTAAACAAGGTGTTTTTAATAGTTATGGCATTTTTTGAAATGCATATTAAATCAGATGAGTTAGACTGTATCCCAGATGTAACAAAGTGCAGGGAAAGAAATGGACAAATCAGCAACAAGAATTTGTTTAAATCTGTACATTATCCACAAGGCCCAACAACAGAAGCAAATACTAGAATGTCCCTAAGGTAGTGCCAGTCAAAAGAAACCCTCAGAGTCAGTTAAAATCCATCTCACAATAGCAACAGTTCATTTTTTTTTTTTTAAACAATAGTATGGCACAGAATACATATTAAAAAATTCATCACAAGACAGCCAAGTCAGTTATTCCAACCACTACCATCTCCCATTTATTCTTTAGTATACAGAGTTCTGCAGTTCTTGCAATGGACATACAGGTCAGAACCGTGCCTGAACTGAGTTTGGTTACAGACATTTCAGATGACTCGTGCACAAGGCAGCTCACTCCATCATTTCTGCAGCAAGGGTGTGACAGGCCAGATGAAGATTTTTAAATTTGAAATGGTATTTTGACAGTTTAGCTTACAAACTACCGACCTTCATCCAAACAGTGGCTTCAGAGCAGCCAAACTCTGCACCACTGAGTGATCTGGCAGAACGACTGAAGCCAGTCAGAGCTCCCAGGATAGCTGAAGGTGGCAGTTTTCCACAATGACATTGCAGTTTCATATTAAAAAACAAAAACAACACCCCCCACCCCCCGACCCCCAAGCTGCAAATTAAAATTGGTCCTATGAGAAACTGAAACCAGACACACTCCAGCTGGTTATGCCGGGCTAGCTAGTGGCCACAGTGGCAGCCTTGTACAAGTCAACTACAGAACAGGAGCTGGCAAAAAAAAAAAAAAA
>VWZT01003070.1:238556-308612 GCA_013397055.1 Pachycephala philippinensis
GGGGAGGAGGGGCGCGGCCGGCACCGCCCCCGCGGCCGGGGGGAGCGGGGCCGGGGCGGGGCCGGGCCGGGATCGGGACCGCGACCGGGATCGGGACCGGGACCAATGCCCGGTGCTCGATGCTCGGGGCCAGGGCTGCTCGGCCGTTGGAGGTCGGTGCGGCCGGTCCCGGGGCTGCTGCGGGTGGCCGGCCCGGTGGGATTGCGGAGCGGGCGCTGCGNCGGAGGCCGGGAGCGGCCGGGATCGGTGAGTACCGGCGGTGGCGCCTTCCCGCCCGGCGCGACCCGGGCTGGCCGGACGCGGCTCCCGGGGCTCAGGGAACGGCGCTGCGCTGCCTTCTCGGAGGGCGGTCCCCGGGGGAACCCGGAGGGATCACGGCTGTGCTGCTGGGGCAGAGCGGTGCCCGCTCCTGGAAATGCACAGGGGGTCCGGCGCCCCATCCTTCCCGTGCCCCCGCTCCGCTGTGCCGGTACGGCCCCTGTGCAGTCGCTGCGTTTGTGTTGTTTCTATAATCTCACGTCTGCCTTTGCGCCCCTCGGAGAATGGTTGACCCCCTGCCTGCCTCGCCCCTGCCCTCCATCCTCCCGGACCTCACTGGTGCATCCCTGTCTCACACACCAGCATCTCTTACATTTTATTTCTGCTAGGGGTTGTAACTGGCGATTTTGGGGTTTATTGTTACAGGTTCCACCAAGTCTCTATTGCAATAATTTAGTTCCACATTCCTTTACAACACCCGAGACTGGTACCATTGGTTTGCTGCACTGATACTGAGCCCTGGGCAGGATGGCTTGGTTGCTCCAAGGCTGTCCTGGGTCGAAGGAGTGTTCACCAGCATCTTTAAGGGCGTGTTTTGAGGCAATTGCTCCGTTTTCCTTAACATTGAAATTAGCGGGGGTATCACCTTGCTTTTGAGTAGGGTGGGTTTGCTTTACTGGGTGACTGTTGTGATTCTTGGCGCCATGGAGACTGGTGGGATGTGGCGTGGCTGTCCGTGTCAATAGCTTTGTGGCTGTAATTCAAGGAGTTAGATCTCATACCTGAATATGCCGAGGCATAGTATGCAGTAAATGAATCTGCCTTTTCCTGACCTTTCTTTTACCTTTCCCTTTACCCTTCTCTGCCCTTACTTTAAGTCCCCGGGTATTTATAATGGATACCCCTACAGCACACTTCAGGGTTTCTTAGTCCTTTAACAACCTAGTTCCGTTGTCATGGGGTTGAGTGTTGTTTAGTACTAATTGCTTGGATTACTAGGTACTTGGAAAAGAGCTCATTTGCATATTTTACCTTAATTCCATAGGGGTTTTTTCTCTATTTTATTTTCACAGTGCCTTTACCCCTCTGAATTTGGACAGTATCATCCATGTATCCCAGATATATTCTCACATCATCTAACTGTATCTACCAATGAGTTACAGTCTTTAAAGTTGCTTTCAGCTTTTAAAATAGCTAAAGCTTTTTGTGAAGTTTGGCTTGCCTTCATCATCCTGCCTCCAGAGGCTCCTTCCATGGGAAGGAGAAAAGGTTCTCTTCTATCTGAAGGTGCCATTGAGGGTCACTTCTCTAATGCTGGCCTGTAGGAGGTCTCAGTTAAACATTCCTACTGGCACAAAATGGAATGCATCCATCTAAAATGAATGGGAGGCTGATGAGCCCATTAGTTTTAGAGTTCAACCAAAATGTGTTTGATTTTTTATTGATTGTCTTCAAGTTACAATAAGGATTCCAAATTGTGTTACTTTAATAAGTGGATTTAATGGATATAGAGACAGACATCTCATGACCCAGGGGCAGGCCTTGAGGATTTTGGAGCTGCTTATTTGCTATGCTAGCATCATTATCCTTTGATTAATTAGAGGTGGGCTTCTCTTGGACAGCAGGCTACTTGGTACAAGCATGCAGATATCTCACACAAGAACGTGTGGGTTTCCAGGACTTTAGCCAAAGGCTATGCCCCTCTTGCCTGAAGGCATCTCACCTCCTCACGTGCCCACCCTTCAACACATTTGTCCATCCCTTCTGCCCAAGGAGCGTCTGTGCCTTCCTGAGCCTGTGCAGCCCAGCATCTAGTCCTGCTTCATGGGAGGCAGAGACCCCATGGTCACTGCCAGCCCAGAGCTGGGCCAGGGTGTGGGGGGAAGCTGCTGCTTTCCCAGAATCTAGAGCCACGCCAGGCTGATGTGTGGTGGTTCATTGCTTTGCCCCTTTGACAAGGGTTTCACCTGTGTGTCCGAGTGCGGAGCGGGTCAGGTAATAGTGCTGCTGCCTCACAGGGAATGTTACCTTTGGCAATAGCTGCACAGGCCAGGTGATTGGTGGTGTGAGGGCTGTTTTGGTGTGCAGATTGTGTTAGCCATACAGGGAACACAGACATCTGCTGTTAATGATTTAAATTGGAAATAACTACATGGAAGTCTGGGATCTCCTTAACGTAAATGGTTGGATCAGAGTAGAGGATTTCACACCTGCTCGGTAGCTCAGCTTCTAGTCAATGTTATTTGTGAACTAACTCTGGTAATATATTTAGAAAGTGAAGTCTAAATTGGGTTGCTGTTATTTAATGTTACAAAGCTACCAGGTAGCTTGTATAATTTGCAGATTCAGCAGTCACCA
The DNA here is from genome assembly GCA_013397055.1 of Pachycephala philippinensis. Taxonomy (NCBI): domain Eukaryota; kingdom Metazoa; phylum Chordata; class Aves; order Passeriformes; genus Pachycephala; species Pachycephala philippinensis. The sequence goes on from VWZT01003070.1 coordinate 241,173, forward strand.
GTGGTGTTTCTGAAAATCATGATCCTTTAATTTTATTTTCACTCTTAGGTGCCTCATTTCGTTGTGTGCTATGTTATACAATCATTATAATACTGTTTGTGTAGGCACTACTGCAGCAGTACCTTTGAGACTGTTGGATTTAAGAAAATGAGGGTGTGCTCTCTACGTTAAAGATGTAAGAGCGGGGACCTCCAGTGTTGTTGGGGGTTTTTTGCTATGAGAGTTAATTGGAATTTGAGACATTTCTGAAGTGAAATATTTATATAAGTATAAAAATATCCTTGTTAAAATAGATTGATTTAGTGGGTCATTTTAACATCAGTGCCTAGACTGACATATGAAATGGGCTGATTGTAAGCTATACCCATATGGTAAATAGTTGTGAAATCGTGATTTCTTGCATTTTAGTCTCTTCCTACATTTCACCTGGTAATTGTTCTTTCTGGAATTTAATTGCACACTACAGACAAAGTTTGGTAGGATTTTGTGCAGCTTGTAACAATTACCAATCTTTTGCTTCAGTTCAGAACTTTGTCTAAAATTGATGTTGGATCACATCTAAGAAAAATAATCATTTGGAAGAATTTTAAAGTACTGGCTGCACTTAACCAGAGTGTACTCACTATTTACAGCTTTGTGAGAAACTTGACTGCTTTTATATTAACAGAAAATTTGAAATTGGCCAAAGACTTGAAGGAGGGTTATGTTTTGTGAGTAATGTAACTTGGGTTTTTCTGTCAGGCCTTGTAGCTACCAGAACTGCTGCTGTGCTTGGAATGATGAGGCAGCCAAAGGCAGGACTTCTTACAATAGGATTGTTTAGGTTGGGAAAGATCTCTGAGATCATTTAGTCCAACCATTATGATGTCACAGGTTCTGACTGTTTTTCACCAAATTGGTGTTTTTCACCATTTGGAGATTACTGTAACCAGCACTTATGTACAGACGGGAGGGCAGTCAACCACCAGCAGAATGCAGCTGGGCTTCTTTGTGGAGATAAACTTCACAGAGCCAGGGCTCACGGGCTGCGGTGCTCGGCTCTGGTAGCTGGTGCCCGTGTGGGCGCTGGTCTGGTGACTTCCCCTCCTGACCATGCTGGGTTCCTGCTGGGTTCCTGCGGCGGTCTGTCTCTTTACCACAGGTGCTTTCAGAAGTGCAGATAGAAACACCATTTTACAAGTGGTACAAGTCAGCAGATTCGCTTCTTCTGGTGACAGCCAGGAGCAGTCTGTGTCAGCCCGGTGAGGGTCAGGCTGGGCAGGGTCCTTCCACAGCTACCCAAGGGACTTGGCTGAAACCCCAGGAAGCCACCAGAGACTGGGATGAGTGTTAGCTAGGAACAAATTATGAAAATTACATATTAATGTGTGGAAAACTTGAAACTAGGTTTAAAAAATATGGTAATTCAAAATGCAGCAATCATTACAACCACAGTGCAGAGTTTTATTGCACAGCTACTACAGCTGTGCATGAAGAAGGTCCTGTCCCATGCCAGCATAGCTGTGGCTGCACGGCAGAGAGCCTTGTACAATGGCACTTAAACCATCCAGAAAGTTCTGAAAAAAAGGTGCTTTTCTAGTGTATCTTGCATTGTTTGGAACAATGGTTTAACTCCATGTTAACTCTCCATAGTGAAAGTTTCATCTCCTTAGAGGATTTTGGCCTGGTATGGTTTTACCAATAAGATAGCTCAGCAAAACCTTTGTCTTCCTAAGGATCAGTTATGTAAGCAGTTCTGAAGGGTTTCCCTTGCTTATTCTTTATTTAACCATCAAGTTCAAACAGAACAAACCTAAAATGTGACTCTGAAAATCAGATGCAAGTGTAGGGATATGGCTATGTCAGGTAAGAGTATGAAATTCCTTCCATTTTGGTGGCTTCCAGAAGAACTTAAAATAGGAGGAAGGACAGTTCTTTGTGGATGTGATTTATAGACTGGCCAAAGCACCAAAAAAGATGTCTAAAGTCATGGAACTTTGCTCAGCTTTAGGATTTTTAAGGTGACCTCTTGATCTCGTTGATGGCCAACAAAAAATAAATCTTAATCCTAGAAATTAAAGTACATTGTATGTAAATTCTTACTTGGAGAGGTAGTCTCTGGTTCATAATGGTGTCTTTGATGAGAGTCCCTGTAGGAGTAACAAGTACAGAGTTAGGCCTTTATGACACAGCTTTCTACGCCTCACAGTTACCAAGCAGTCGGACTCCTCGGTGTGCTTAGATCCTGCAGTATTTTGTTTTGCTTTAAGTCAAGCAAACAGAACCCAAAGAGGTAACTGTTAACTTTTCAGTTATGAAATAAGGGTATGAAACTGTGAAATTCATTACGTTTGTAGATAGCTGGACACAGTATAGGGAAGGTGGGAACATAACTCAATCTAAGGTCTTTATGTTATTTTGCCCAAACTCGTGGTGACTCATCACATGCCTCTGGCAACTGGCTGTTGCAGTGGGTGAAAGGTTGTGTGGAAGTTAATCTTAAAAGCCAAAACTATGGCTAAGAAATGCAGTAAGAGGGTTGGAGAAGCACGAAGTTAGAGGGAGAGAAAGCAGAAAAGTGGGAAATGAAGCACAGCAAGCACAGGCTCTTGACACAGTCATTTTTTTACTGGATATTTGTGCAGTGTAGTTTAACAGGGATAGTTAACAATCTTACTGTGGTGTAAAGTCTGAACCTGTGACCCCTGTGCACACTTCATTGACTGCAATGAGAAGTGATAGGAGATGAAAGAGAACATTTACCTTTTCGCAGGCTTCATCTGCTTGGTTTTTTCTCTGTCACAGTTAACTGGTAGAACAAATTTAGCTTTTTAATAGCTGATCTGCATTTTTTCACTGTGCTAGCATGCATTAAGAAGAAAACCCAAACTTTTCCTACTGTTGTGTTGCGTTATGGTGCATGGCAGGAACATGGGGACCCTCTCCCGTGGGACAGCATCCCAGCAGCAGCATTCTCCCTGCTGTGTCTTGGTGACAGCCCTGACAGACGGTTCTGTTTGCTAGCTCACAGTTTCTCTAGGTGATTGTTTCTGCACCGCTTTCTGCTGCACGTTCAGTCACTCACATGGTGCATCTGGGGAGCTCTGGAGCTTTGTTCAAGGCATTATTTTCTTCATTCAACTTGCTCTCACTAGTAGGATCTGTAAATATGTTTGTCTGGGTGCTATTTCCACCTCTCATCACAAATGATTTTGCTGTTAATGCTTGTTACTTGTTAAAAATCCAAAGGACTTTTGGATCACAGATACATAAATTTATCTGTGATACACAATTTCTACCCAAAACATTCACTGTCTGCAAAAGCAGTTAATAATAATTATGAACTCTAAAAAGCCATATTCCCCAGAAAAATTACACAGTTCGAACCTTATAATACACAAAATTTTTCTTTAGCCACAAAAAACTTGACTAGCTAGAAGCAGCAGTCAACTTGCCTGCTGTTAGCTTGTCAAAGAAGAGCCAGTGTATATTTAATATTTAGAATGTTTTGGTGTGAATTTTTGGTAGTTGAAGTACTACTTAGTTTCATAATGGAGAGAATTATTTCTGCCATAGGTGTAGTGCTTTTCTCTCAATTGCATCCACTCAAATACCACATTTTTGAGGAACAAAGTATATGAAAATTGTTCTGCTCAGAGTTGTCTGTGTAATTCTAGGAGAGGTGTATTCAGTTTGAAAGTCTAATACTGTGCAACTGTAGAGCAGCCACTCAGGTACAAGTGAAAGGAAATATTAAGAATATAAAAATGGTAGGAACGAGGAGAAGTAGAAGTGAGTAAAGGGGAAAGTAGCCTAGAAATGATGTGGTTTCATTTAGAATGTTTTCTCTTCTTTCAAAGTACCTCTGTAAAGACAATAAACATTCTGTCTCTCAACCAAACTGTTCATTGTGGAAGGTGAGCATGCGGCAGGCTTGACAAGCAGAGTCGCTGCCGAGGCTGGTGGAGCTGGGGCGGCTCCTTCAGCACCGCACTCACCTGGCATCCCCAGAGACCTGGTGGTGCTTCAGGAGGTCATGGTCTTGCCTGTACCCCCATGCCATGGATGGGCTGTCCCCCAGCACCGCCGCTGTGAGCACGCGGTAAGTGCCTGTGGAGGAAGTGCCGGATCTCAGGCAGGGTGCTGTTTCGGAGCAGATGCTGAGTTTTTGCTGTCAGCCCTTATGCAACTGGGAGCAGAGTCATGGTGGTGTTACTATGAAGAAGAGTCCAGTCATCTGCTGTGTAACTCTCCATCCTCACCTGTCTGTATTGCTGACATCCTCATGCATCAGTGGCGCTTGCACTGCATCATCAGTTGGTACCTGGAGTGCCTACAGCTGCTCACACGCGAGGTTTGGTCCCAAATGGTTTGAATGGTGGAGTTCCCAGTGTGTGCTCAGGTTATGTGAAGACAAACGTGGGACAGATGCATCTAACACAGTTTGTCTGTACTCTGTGTCCAGGTGGCATAGTGCTTTTTAAAGCTTTGTGGCTTGGGTAGGTTACATTTAACTAGGACAGTGAAAGGATTTCTTCCATTTCAGTTTTCCTTGAGGCTCAAATCCAAAATGCACGAGGACCACTTTTCTTAAATAAAAAAATATGACTTCTGCATGTAAAAAAAGCTTCCAACATGTTACTGCTTTGACTGAACAATCAATAACTGTGCTCTGCTACACCAACCTCCTCCTTGTTGTAGGTTAGAATAGTGTGTGCTTACAGGAGTTGGGACATGCAGCATGACTTTGTTACAGAGCTAGAAACAGGTGCAGTTCTAGCACTGGGCATTGCAAAAAAAAAAAAAAAAAAGGCAGAAAAAGAGAGGAAAGGAACACTAGCACCAGCTAGACTATTTTGTGTGTTGGTAATAGACACCCATTTTCCATGTTACTATTAGTAGGTGTTTGTGGAGGAGATAGTGGTGACTTGCTAGCAAGTGCTCAAGCCATGTATTAAACAGTAAGGGCATTTCAGAACCGTTGGTGGCCTGGTTTTGGATAGAGGTTAGCAGGGTGAATTTGGATGCACCAGGAGCATCCCAGTTCCCTGGATCCAAAGACAGGAGCCATGCAGAATGTGTTGGTGATGGTGATGGAGCACGGTGGGAAGCGAGGTGCCGGGCATGTGCAGGGACCCCTCTCATCATGGGGGCACATGTTTCGGGTGCTGTGCTCCTGTCCAGGCAGTGCCGTGGTCTCTGCCTGGCCTAAGGTACTGCAGCTTTAAAATGAAGCCTTTATACACTGTAAGAGCAATGCCACAGTGTTCTCACCCGCGTGCGACAGCTCTGGGATGCCAGGCTGGCTGCTGGCGTAGTTTTCCTCCATAGTTTTCTGAGTATGTTGCTGGTTTTGGAGTGAAAATCTCTCAGTAATTTCCTGGCCCCTGGCACTAGATGGAGCTTCAATCTACTTGCACTTGGAAGTCTGTTAAGTTTAACCGCAAGTTAAAAATAGAGAATACGTGAAGATAGGCATGCCTGCTGCTACACTTACAGCATCTCTTTCCCTGTTTGTTTAGCAGAGTGGTGCAAATTATAATTTAAATTTAATCTAAATGAAAGTTAAAATATTGCAGCAGAATCTCCTTGATCTAGTACATGCATTATAATCACTAGCACCCTTTAATGTACTTTCAGGTTCATGGCGGAAGTTGCTGTAAGTTAAATATACTGGAAATGGGCTGCATATTTAAGCTAACGCCTGGGCTGAGCTGAATAAAGGTAATGCTGTTTCTGAACAAAGTACCTGGTTATATTTCAGCGTGCGGTGGACATGACCGCCCATTCTGTTTGTTGTGCTCATGCAAGAATACATTTGTATTTGCACTTTGTGCTACCAAAGCTAACATTTCAGAATCATCTGTTATAAGTCACTTCACTTTTCCTCCATGTGTTACCCTTGAAAATACTGAACAAATAGAAACAAATTAAAATGAGCTTTGAAAATGTAGTGTTCATACTTTTCATTTAGCAAGCACCATGTCTCATAGGCCACACACACATACCAGAAATTTAAGACCATCTTTTCCATCCACAGAAGTAACTGGAAGTAGATTTAGTTTTGTTCTTGGGTGCCCATGGTCTTATCAGCAACAGACTGGTTTAGTCAAAATTCTTGTCCAAGCACTGAAGTAGTCATAAAGGAAACTGAAGTTGGGAACCAAAATGGTGGCACTCAGAACAGAGTTTGTCATTAAAGCACTGAATATTGTTTTGTTGCTTCACTACAAGATCTGACTTTGAACTTCAGTCTTCTTCAGAGGCTTTGTGCTGACCAGCAGGAGGATAGGGACAGGCGGGGTGCCCTGAAGGCCTCAAGAGGGCAGGGAGCATTTGTGGGGTGGTCTTAGACATGACCTGCAGAGATTGCACAGAAATTGTCATTGTGTTCTCTTCTTACTCGCTTTTTCATAGCTAAAGAAAGCTTTGCTTGTTTTTTTAAATAAATTTGTTATTTGCCTCAGGAATGCCTGTTATGCTTGGTCTGGGACATTAGGGGAAGGTCTTTCGAAATCTCACACCTAAACTTTACAGACCTATTCTATCATTTGCTGTTGCACTAGATCTGTCACTCTGTAGCCTTCCAGGGAAGTGGAGCTTCAATATTTATTAATTTACAAAATTTTCAACCATTTTGGCTCATTTTGATTTCTCTTCAGTGAGCAAATGAGGGTGTGAGCCAAAATCTTTTGTCTCTATCACAGCTGAAGATGTGAGCGGGCAGTTTGTCACGTTGCACCCCTCTGGCAGAGACAAAACTACTCCTTGAATACGAGAGGCTTAGGCAGGGCATGGGCACTGGGCTGCCCTGCAGCAACAGGACAGATGTGCTTCCCAGGGTGTTCGGAAGATCTTTTTCTGGATTTCCGGAGACTGTAATTGCAGAAACATGGGCACTTGGGAGTTCAGGCAGCTGGTAAACAGGAATGCTGGAGCTCCAAGTCCCTGAAGTGACTGGACCCTTCTGAAGGCTGTTGTGAGGAAGAGGACATTTGCCAGAGCAGGAATTGGACTCAAGTGAGCCTGGTCCTGCAGCCTCTGATGGCTCTTCTCTTTGTCTTCCCAGGTCATAAAACACTTGTGCTTGAGCTAGTTCCAGTATAACTGGCATGAGAAAACCTGCCAGGAGCATGGAAAGACTGTGCTGTGGGTAACTTCCAACGCAGCCTTTTGCAGGGAACCAGCTCTCAGTTGACAAAGTCACTGGATCAGGGCTTCCTCTCCTTAGCAGAAGAATGTGGCTGCTTTTCCTGTTTTTGTGGCCAAATGAGGTGTGTTTGGCCATGTACTGAGCAGCAGAGTTGTAGCAATCATCTCATCAGGCTTCAGACACTTGCTGGAGGTATCCCCTTTGGGTTTTCCTGGCTGAGTAGTGTAGGACAGGAGCTGGTGAATTCTGTCTCCACTGGCCTCCTGAGGGTCCTGGTGCCTCTGGCTGGTTTTGCCTGCTCCCATGTGAATATTGCCAAATTCAGGGCAGAGGCACAGGAGAGCAGCAGCAATTTTATTCCTTAAGGGCCATTTGTAAAGATAACAAGCTAAAAACTGGTTTGCTCAGGCAGGCTTTTGTTCTGCTGGTATCAAAACAAACCCGTTTTAATAATTACAACGTTTTCCCTATATTGCGTTCCATGCCATTTTTCACAGACCACACAGCAGTATTACCTGCCTGCTATTGCAATGTATTCCAAATACAGCAGAGCATCTGAGTCCTACCTAACCGTGCTGATGCTGAGCAGCTGTTGTGTTTCTGCCTGGAAGAGCTCCATGTTGCTGTGATTTACCTTGACTGTAGGACATGGGCTGTTTTACTTGTTGCAAGTGAAAAAATAGTGATTCATAGAGTAACATTGCCACCGAGGTGTTACCTGTCCCAAAGGAGCAGCAGGCTGTCTGTGTGGACACGTGTGTCAGCACTCTGGGACTACAGTCCCAGCACCTGGCACTGTACAGGTACAGGCCCTTGTCACAGAGAAGATCCTTTGTCCTTCAGGGCATTAGTGAGGAATTTGTTTCTGCTTTCAGATCTGATAGTGATGACTCTTAACAATTGCTCCAGCAACTGATCTAGCTAAGGGAGCAGTTGTTCGGTGTGTTTAAAGGAGGCTAATGCAGTGCTACTGATAAATCTTTACTGCTCTGTTATGTTAATGCCAAAAGAAAGAGTGTTTGATTTTCTTAAAAAACAAACAAACCAACCACTTGCTTTTTGGGGTAAGCCCTTCACAAATGCCCTGGGCTCTTTTCAGTTCTTTCTACTAAATAATTCCAGCATAAGGCCCTTGTAAAATTTTCTCTTAAATGGATTCAGTCCAAACCTCTTGTTAGTAAAGAAGAAGTTTTAGACAGAAGATCTTTCTTTCTTTTTTTTAATATGGATAAGCTCCTTTTACAAGCTCTAGCCAAAGAGTATCTTGTTAGTTGGAGCCACTGCTTGTAAGGGAAGTGAAACTGCTTCTGGGAGAGCGCAAGCAGTTCCCTGTGTTCTGCCCCCCACCGTACAGCCCAGCCAAGACCTGCCTGTTCCCCTGTCACCGAGGGGACACCCTCTCTGTGTCCGAGTCGACACCCTCTCTGTGTCCGAGTCTCTGGGTGCTGCGGCACTGGGGAGGAATAACTGGCATCAGGCAAACCACACCCAGGAATGAAATTGGGCAGCGCAAGCAGAGCGTTTGGGCAGCTGCCGGGGCAAGGGATGCCAAGCTGATGTCTTTGATTTCCTACCTCGCCATTTCTTCCCACACCAGAATGGAGCTGGGCAGGGAGGCAGAGGTGGTGCTGGCTGTCAAATGTGTTCAAATAAGTGCTGTAGGCTGGTGGCGATCCAGACCTGTGTTTCAGGGTAGCTGCCAGCTGGTGAGCAGCCTTCCTGTTTCCAGCAGAGCCTGGCTGTGCCCAGGAGGGCTGCACACAGCCTTTCTGTCTGTTCCTCCCAGCCAGAAGAGCAGAAGTCACACCACGTGCCTTTCATGACAGCCCTTAGCACCAGGGGTCCTGGTGCCCTTCCTCGGGGCACCCACGAAGGGGTCTGCTGGGGAGCCCAAACCTTGTCAGCAAGCAGAGGACTGAGCTCAGGGATGTTGTGGGCTACAGGGGCTTCTGTTCTTCTGATGGTCCTGCTCCTGCTCCCCTGCTGCAGACCAGGAACTTCCATTCCACAAGAGCATTCTAAGGGCTCCTCAGCCTGCCTCATCCCATGGCATTAGGTGCGGGGATTGGAGCAGTGCATTTCCTCCTGCCCACAAGCCACAGATGCAGCCTCCCATTGCTGCCCAGGCCGGCCCTGCTGGGTGCTGGCATCCCAGCACCATGGCAGCCTGCAGACACACAGGTAACCCACCAGCATGACTCACATGCTGTGGGCACACGAGGTGGGAACTGTTATTCTTCATGTGCCTCACCAGTGTACAAAGCAGCAGCTCAGGTTTAATCCCCCTGCGGAGCTGCCACGGGAGCTGCCTGTTGGGACCACGGCATCTCTATTAGACCCAGGTGATTAGTGAGGGAGCACAGCGGGTCTGCTCCAGTACCCAGGGAGTGTGCGATCCCTTGGGAAGCGAGTGGTGCTGGGCCTGGGTGTGAGCCATGGTTTGGGTAGAGGCTGAAGCCAGAAGTCTGGCTCTGGGCACTGCTGGCTCCTGGTCCTGGCCCGAGCAGAGCATGGGTTAGTGACCAGGGCAGGAACCTGAGGAGACACCAAGCAGCACAGTGGGAGGAGGACAGGACTCCGTGTGCGCTGTGTCCTGCAGCCACTGTCCTTTCCCTCCTCTTGGAGAGGCTCTGTCATGGTGCTTCCACCTGGTGAGAACACAGGACAGAGCCACGGCAGCAGCAGTGAAGTGCTGTGGCAGTGCCCTTGGAGTGCAGCAGCTCTCCTCAGAATGGCAGGGACAGCCACTGCTCCGTGAATAGCAAACCAAGTGACCTAATTCAGCGCGTGCGGCTCTCATGGGCGGCCTTCAGCCGCTCCGTGGCCGTGGCCGGCACACTGTGGCTGACTCATCACTTCCAGAGTGGCAGAGATTGGAGCTTTCAGGCCCTAAGGATTTTCCTGGTTTGTTATTAATTTTAACTTGATTAAAATGAATTTTTAAAATACCAGGAGACACTTGCCTAAAGTAACGGTTATTAAAAAAAAAGAAGGAAATAGTTGGTCTGTGGGAGTTAACTGTGTGCTTAACAACTGCTGGCTCCTGCAGCTGGGAACACCCGTTGCAGCTTGGAGGAGTCTTATGTCAGCTGTTCTGTCCTGGCAGATTAGCAAGAACAGGATTAATCCATCATTATTATAAAAAAGAGAGAACTAGAAACTGTCCTTGCTTATACCCCCTGGTGTCCTTTTCCATGGCAGGGTGGTATTACAATCTCAGCTACATGATTTTGTCCAGAACTCAAGATCTCCTGGGGAAGTGCATCCCTGCAGGAGTGTCTTATTCTCTCCAGCATCTCCAAGTGCCTGACAAAGCTCCTCACATGGTCCCGAGACTCCCTGGGGTGGCCTGTGGGCTGTCTGTACTAGGAACAAGCTGTGGGTCCCCTGCTTGGCCTGCCAGGGAGGGTGCCATAGCCAGGGTGGGCAGGACAGATGGGTGGAGGATCCTTTTTACCACTGTCAGAGGGCAGTTCTAAATAAGCTTCTCCCCTGGGCTGTTCTCACTGCTGTGCCCACCCCTGCCGTGCCAGGGGGATCTGCCTTACCCTGTGGAGCTGTTGTCCCCAAAGATTTCCATCTGCTGCAGTGTAACTGCACAAGTCAGGCTTATGCAGAGAGATGAAGCTTTTCCCTTCTGCCTCTCCCCTTTCCCACTGATGGGGCACTGGGTGCAGCCCATCAGCCAGCCAGCAGCCCAGGGCTGGCCATGGACCCACCCAAGCCACTGCCACTAAGGATCCTTCTGTGCCGTGGTGCGCTCCAGAGATGTAGGAATCTCTTTCTTGGAGGCTACAGAAACCAGCTCAGAGCTCTATCCACATAGGGATTTCTCCCTGAGAGTTCATGCTGGGGCCACCACCCCTCAGCATTCTTCCCACTGCTCTGGAGGGGTATGGGGCTGCATGGTCAGGATGCCACGCAAGGTCTGGCCCCGACATGTTGGTGGGGATGGTGCTCTGTTCCAATGAAAGTCAGGGTGAGCTCAGGCAGCATAAATAGATAATTGATACAGCTTTTTGTCCAGTAAATAAACACCAACAAATTAAAAATTAAAAAAAATAGGCAGGTGGAAGGCCCTGTGGTACTTCAGAGAAGACAGAGCAGGACGCTGAGAGGACTGAAGGAGCAGAATATGGAATCCACCTGGAGACAATGAAGCAGCAGATGTTGTCTGTCAGCCTCTTTTATGTCTGTCTAAAAAAAGAGACCTGTTATTGCAGTGAAACCAAAGAATTAAAATTAAAAACAATACTCAACAATAGAAAACTTCTGCAAAAACAATTTGACACTTCCTATTAATTGAAGTAATGGAGCAGCAAGTTCTACCAACTTGCATAAAAGCACCTTTGGTCTGCTTTAAAAATCCCTGTAAAAGATACAGTGGTGTCACTCCTGTGCTGGTCACCTGTCTCTTCTCACCTCTAGATGTCAAAAGCTGAAGTGCTCTAACTTCATGTGCCAAAGCAGAACCTATTTCTCCTGCCTCTGCCCTGCCCTCAGCAGTCATCCTTGGCCACGGTGCTGTACAGCAGGTGTTGCTGTGGGAGAGCCTGGCTGCTGGAAGACAGAGAGTTCCTGCTCGCCTCCTCAAGCATCAGGTTGTGTCAGCTGGGGTGACTGGAGGAGCCCATCTCTTTGCCGCATCCTCTAAGACCAGGTAGGATGGGTTCCTTCTTAGGGCTGGATGTCCCACCATTGACAGCAGAGCTTTGTCCTGGGTGGTTCTCACTTGCTGTGATGTGCTCCCTTTGGCTTCACCCCGGGACCTGGGAAGGATGACAAAGGAGCAGTTTGTGTTGTGTGGCATGTAGATAGGTGTTCTATCATAGAAGGGCTTATGTGGAGGTTTTAACATGTTTCAATTTCTTTCCAACCAAGCTACTTTCCAAATCAGTAAATGACATGAACAAATTCCTTTTTGTGCTCAGACAGAATCAGATTTAGTGTTTTACTCAGATTAGAAAATTATGAAGTCGGGTAGGAAGAACACTGGATTACAGAATGTTCTTACTTCATTCGTTTTGCCAGTTTTAGTTTTAATTATGACACTCCATAATGTATTAGTTAATTTACAGTAGCATATTTTGGTACAGTAATAAAATTAGTGACATGAAAGTTACTGCAACACTCGCTGTTTGCCATTTGCTGAGTAATATACACATTAATTATGCATATATTAGAATGACTTTAAAGTACATGTAGCCTCAGCTGGAGGGTTAAGGTGTTTTAGACATGCTTGTTCTTCATACAGTTAAAAATAGTGTTCTCTAAGACCTGATCCTAAAGTAGTACATGAAATCAGTGCCTATTTGTGGAAGGAAGGTTCTGGCAATGTGAAATTCTTTCAGTCTTTGTAGGGCCAGGCCTCATCCAGCAGACATTAAAGAGCATTTCAGTGTTTTAAGGGCAATATTCTTATGCAAGGTTATTTTATTCCTACTTCTTTTTAGATGAAAGTGTCCAACAAGCCTGCCTTCTCAGTCCTGTACAAGCTGCTGCAGAATCTGTTTAAGCACTGCTGCTGTTTATGAGAACACAGGTGTAGGGGGTGAAAAAGTGCTGAAAAGTGAAAAGTTGCATGTCCTTGTGCACATGAAACATGACTGAGAAAACAAAATGCTGTCAGGTTCACAAGGCAAACAGACTGGAAAATAAAGCAAATATTTTTTCACACTTTTAAAAGTTTTATCACTCAGCTGTGCTATTTCTAGTAGTTGTAGACATAACATTTTGCAGAAAGAAATTTGACAGATCTATTCAGCTGGCAGTACTGAGTTTCCCTGTACTGATACCCCATCTTGCCAACAATCCTATCCTGTGGTGGGAATTGTGTTCAGTTACCTACAAGACAACTGGCTGCCTTCATTATGCATTTCCATTTTTTTGAGCCAGAGATAAGACTTGCCCAACTATACCAGAAATTAAAACAACCCAACACGTCCATTCTTGTTTGGTGAAAATGCTACTGGTGTTCTTAGGGCAAAGCAATTATACTCTCTGTATTGTCACAGGTTCTGCTATTTAGTGGTAATACCTGTCAAGCATCAAAAAACCCACAACAAACAAACCAAACCAAACAAAACCCAACCGAGGATACTCTCGAGACACTTGCCTAGCAAGTGTCTTACCTTACTCCCTATTTTGCTTCTTTTAGCCCCAGGCTAAGGGTACTGCTTCTGAAGCAAGAGTGATTCACACCCTCGAGCTCTACCCACAGCCAAACGGAGGGTTTAGTTTTCCTGCTGACCCCTAACCTGTGCCTCCTTTCTGTCCCTGGAACAGAACCTGAGGTGCCCTGCTCTCAGAATCAAGCCTCTTATCCCTGAAAGCCCAGTGCCCGTCGTGGGCAGGGCGCTTCCCCAAGAAAACTTGAGAGAGACACAATATGCATTTGCTTAACTTTCCGTGGAATCCAGGTCCAGGGTAACATTTGGCCCATGGTGTTATATGACACCAGCTTGCAAATAATTCTGCTCTTGAGCAAACCCTTCAACATAAATTTAGGCAGGACTTGGTCAATCCAAGTTGGGAGATGCAGAGTCCTTCAGTGGCTGTTGTTTTCTACATTTATTTAAGAATTGTGTGTGTGTATATTGCAGAAAGGCAGAAAAATCACTGAAGGAATTATTTTCCTCTTTTTTTTTCTTTTCATTTGCTTGTAAGGAAATTGAAAGTAAGGAAATCTCACCAGGAGGAACACCCACGTGCAGGTACCAAATGCCTGCATGCACCTACATTCAATTGATGCAAAGACGCTGAATTTAAAATGTGCTACAGAACAAAGTAGGGCCAGCTGGAGGATTTCCTGCTGGAGAAAGGAAAAGCCTGCGGAGGCAGTGGGTCAGAATGCTGAGCAGTGACACATTCCTGATGGCTGTAAATAGTGCGTCTGCGAGGAGGGGAATGGGAATATCTTGATTTGGTTATTTGGTTTAGTGAACTCTTCCAGTTAATGCTTTTTTCATCTAGCATTCAAAATGTTTATGGGTTTTATATTTCTTTATGTTTATTAAAAATATGTACATACACATATACATATATTTGGGGTGAGGTTCAGTAATTATTCATTATAAGAGGCTCCAGAACTGCTGTGTGTCTGTCTCTGGAGCACAACGGAGCAGCAGAAGATACAGAAAACGGTGTCAGGGAGGCTCTGAGCCGGGTGCCTCACGGCTGCGCCAGCGGTGTCAGCGTTTGACTCCAGCGCGGCTTTGGTTGGCGAGCGCCGGTGCCATGGAGCAGGACGTGGGGCCGGGTGCTGGGAGTGGGTGCTGGGGCTGCTTCCTGGTGGCTGGGAGGGAGAGGGGGCCTTGGGGAAACCACCATCACCATTCCAGTAAACAGGCTGGGGGAGACAAAGGCGGCTGCAAAGGCTTTTGACAGGAGCCCCAGGTGCCGCTGCCAGCAGGCGCGTGTGTAGCATGGTGCTGCCACTTCTCTTTTTACCCCAGCCTTGCCTTGTCCTCCCGTGCCAGCACTGCAGGCAGGGGATGGCTGACTGGAGCATCACGGGGAGCCAGACCTGTGGCATCTGCCCCGTGCAGCTCCCGTGCTCTGTCACCGCTGGCTTTCCTGCAGTGGTGACGATGGCAGGTGGCACTTGCTCCGTGAAACACCTTGTGGATTTGACTGTTTCACAGACTTTTAAAGTTGCTAGTATTTCATTTACCAGGGACTAATAAAAAAAGCTTGTTTGAGTCAAGTAAAAATGCACTTAATTCAGTACTTCTCTTGCAGTCTCAACCTCACCATACGTCTAATTTTAACTGTAGGCTGAATCATTTTCATCCTACTGCTTTAAAATCGGGCTTGTTCTGCTATGTTTGGGAAGTACAATGCTTTTTCTCTCTCTTAGTCCAATCTGTCCTGCCAAGCTTCTATCACTCGGTGCTCTTGGATGTAAAAATAACATGCAGCCAAGGATGATTTGCAGAGTTAGTTTTATTACTGTAAGCAAAATTGAAACATAAAGGATGCCAGCATACATTATGCAGATTGATTTATAAAAATAAATTAAATGGGAAGTATTAGTCCCAGTGAAATATTTAACCTTGTTCTGACATAATTCCTCAGGGCAGAGTTTGCATTGTGTGTGCAGTACAGTTGCTCCACAGGACTTCTCTCTGGGTTTTGTTCCTCTGTTGCTTGCTGGTTCCTCATCTGCCAAACCCTCTGCTGAGGCTGCAGTGGTTAATGTTTGTCTAATTAAAGCACTATCTTATTCCCTGTTCTTAAAACTACCTGATTTGTTTTTCAGAAGTCCAGATACTTCCATGTGAGATGGACTCTTGGCACGACAAATACAGGTGGAATAGTTGTAGCCTGGCAGTGCTATAAACCATGGAGACAGCTGTGAGGTGAAGCCCTGAAGCAGGTAGGGCTATTCCAAACACTGTATCTGCAACACCCTTGTACATGTGGGGAGAGAGAGCAGAAATACAAGTGAAACACCACGGTATGAGTGTGATTGTAGCACATCAGATATAATGCACCCCTGGGTCCATGGCTTAGGATGAGCATGGCAAGACTAAAAAAACACTTAACGTGGCACGAATCCAAGATTGAGCAAACTTGGTCTGTTTATGTACAAGATCTGGTTGTGAATCTGGGTTGATCTAATTTTGCATTCAGAGTTTGGCTTCTTCACATGAATTTGAATTGTAAAGCAGTGGCTGATATTTATTTTTACTTTGAGTTAATTTGAATCTGCATCTCAGCAACAACTTGGGTCTTTGGACAGCACAGGCTGTAACAGAAGCGTATAGAAATGCATTACATCGACTGATGTAGAGTTGTTTCACCTCTCAGTATGGAGGAAGTCCCTGTACTGCCATTCCACCTGGAAGCAGAGCCATCCTGCCCTGCCACAAAACCATCTTGCCCTGCCATGGGGCCATGCTGACAGAGAGAGGGCTCTGGAAGCAGTGAGAGGAGCCCTGGGTCTCCGCTGTGCAGTGTTCCTCCCAGGCTGGCACATGTTCCACTTGCTAATATTATGTGTGGATTGTGGCCCATAACACCCTTCCTTGTGAAGCTTTGCTTTACTTCCACTATCAGAAAGGCAATACAGATCTCTGCTCGCTCTCAAGTGTGAGTCAGTTTGCACAACCCCTCCAGTTCGCCAGGCTCGTGCTGGAGAGACTCGGCAATAGCCCCTGCTTATGGAGACAGGCCAGCAGTTGTCAGCCCTGTTAGTGGGAACAACTGATGTGTTACGTAAGAAAAGATAACTTGGTTTTAGTCGGCTTTGTCTATCTATTTTCTACCTTTGAGTAGTTTCAACCCCAGTTTACCAGTCTGCTAGGTCAAAGTAAAGCACCTTTCAGTCAGCTGTTTGCCCTGATGCTCAGCCTGACATCAGCAGGACCAATGGCAGTGATCTGTGGTGATTATTTGTGCTTTCCGAGGCTGTGGGATCTCCCCAAAAATCAGCCCTGTGGGACCGAGCACTGGACAAATGCATAGCAGGCATGAGGGCAGCAGGAGGTATCTGTGCATGGGTGGTTTGTTCACTGACTGAGTGCAAGGCTGCGCTGATCAGACTTGTCCTGCAGCAGCTGCATCATCTGGTTGTGCCTTTCCATCAACAAGCAGGTGTTGGCCACCAAAACAGGCTGTGCTTCATTGCCAGCTCCCTAAAAGCTGCCACCTGAAAAGCTGGTTTTGTATTTGTAGCCATAGACTTATCTGCTGTTTTTTAAAAAAAAGTGTACAAATGGATCCCCACCCAGCTAGGCAGACGTAAGTGTCCATGTTCATTTGTCTCCTGCCCTAGTGACAGCTGCCCAATTGCATCCCATATTGTGCATGGAGCATTCCAGCTCTTGCACACGGATGGTCATGGAGCACAGAGCAGCACTGACTAATGTCACTTGTCAGGTGCTTCTAAAGGACAAGGTGGGGCTGAGTGTTTGGAATATACTTAAGAGGATATATTCGCCTGAATTCCTCCATGGCTGCAGCACAAAAGTAAAATGGTCTTAGCAGAAGAACCTCTTCCTATATTGAAGATAAATTTATTAAGAAAAATGTAGACTAAAGTAAAGGAATACTTAAAAATATTAAAAATATTAAAAAGGTGGATTCAGTGAATAGTGTATGTCAGAGCAGGACTTCAAGAAGGTGGTCCATTTGTGCACTATTTACTTACCCAAATCTGGCTTCTAGGTAATCAAAGTGACTATTTTTTGCTAGTGTACTTTAGAGTTTGAAAGCTATAAGCTTTTGAAAGCAAATTCACCATTTGCAATGTAACTAAAAAATGCAGGCATTGATTGGAATGAAGGTAATATTTGGTTAGGCAACCATTTTCTGTTCTCAGGCTGATTTGGGGTGTTTTTAGGGTATTTGATTGCTGCTTAGATGTGCAGGATACACATTTCTAACAAGTTACTAACAAGTTAAACTCAGCAGAGTCCTTAGACCAGATTTCTTTTCTTACCAGTCTCTTCCAGTGTCTAGTTCAGCAGAGAATGAGGCCCAACCTCTTGCTTCAATAAAGAAATTGCTGGTACTTAAGGTTTTTGGTAGTATCACTTTCACTTCTCTTACCATGTGAAACTGAGGCCAAGACCCAAATCTTTGGAGTCAGAACATCAGTGTTTGGTGTCTCAAATTAAAGGATGAGAGAGCAGAACCAGACAGGAAGATGCTGGCCTCAGTGCCCTCGGGAGAGAGGCTCAGAGGTGGGTTTAGGTGACCACAGCTTAAGCAGGGTTGTAATGAACCAAAGGTATTTGAACAGCATGTAACAAAGCCACACTTCTGTCGATTTTAGCTTTACCTAAACAAACTGAAAAATAATTTTTGAAAACTTCAAGGAGTTTTAGAGGAATTCATAGACTGGATTAACTTGTGTCTTCATTGAACATAGAGTATAAATTGGGAAAATGTGAGTTTCCAGCTTTCAGAAGGTTGTGACTTCCAATTTTTCTTTTTTTTTAAAATCAGCTTTTCTAGCTCTGAAATAATAAAAACTACCACTGCAACTGGAATAGTATTTCTAAAAAAATACATTGTTCTTCTGAGCCTTTACAAAGCCATTTCGATGCCTTTCACGTGCGACAGATACAAAAAAAGTTGGAGCGCAGCAGTTTGGGGTTTTGGGGGAGCAGGAGATTGAGGGGCAGGGGGTAGCTCTCTTTTAAATCGGTGAAATGTGGTGCTAAGTCAGGTCCCCTCTGAAGCAGGATACCTCGGCTATCCTGATGGCCCTTAACCTCTTTTCTTCTTTGAATTGGCTGCTGATGTCATTCCATCGTCTGCTCCGGCACTACCTGTAGAAATTTAGCCTACACCTTCATTTCCCAAAACTAGCCTGTTTCTTCTTGATCTGTACTGGAAAGAAGAAATCTGGATCTCTGTCTGCCAAAGGATCTGTTATGCCCACTCAGCTTTCTCCTTCTAGACTAAACAAGTTGCATTCTCCCTATTTCTCACAGAATTGAAGGATAGCTGAGGCTGGGACCTACAGGGATCATTTAGTCCAGCTCTTCCCTTCAAAGCATTCTCCCAGCTCGCTCAACCTCTCCCTGTATGTCAGGTGCTTCTACACCTTCATCATCCTCATGCCTCTTCATTACACTCTCCAGCATGTCCAAGTCTTCCTAGTATTTAGTGATGTTTGGTATTGCCAGGTCTTGAGATCACACCGGTCCCAGCTGCTGTCCTGTTCCCCATCAGAGCACTGTACACAAATCCTGTTCCTTCCCAATTTCTGCAGGATGTTCTTCTGTTAGTGAAATGCTCTGTAAGTCACTTCAATCTCTGCATTAACTCTCATGTAAGCCTTTCCCTGGCTGGCAATGGTAAAATGCCCATGAAGGGCAGCTGAAGAATGAAAAATAGGATTTCTTCTGTCCCTGGCACCAGCAGTTTGGTCACTTCAATCTCCCTTCATGAATACGGACTTTAAGAAGTAGAATTACAGATTTCAGAGGTAGAAGATGAAAAGATTTAGTAAATCCTAGGAAAAAAATCCTGGTTCTGGCTGTGGTGAAGAGGTTGGAATACATGTGTAGATAGAGAACTAACAGGTAAGGTTACTGTGGATTGCAGCAACCACAGCATGTGCTTGTCATGGAGACTGCTCTAAATGGGAGAGGTAGCAAAACTAAAACAGGGTTTGTGTGTGGTGGCCAGAATTGGGTCCTATGAACCAGAAGGGTTTGAGCCACTGTCTCAGCCTCTCCCTTGCTCATTGATGTTCACCAGGAGTTCCCTGAGATTAAGTGTTTGGGTGGAGAGTGTCTGGCAGTGGGGAGAACTGCCCTGCACCCAGTGACGAGGACAGCAGTGCAGAGAATTTCTGTGCTGTAGGTTCACGCTTTAGCTGACTTTGCTGGCTGCTTCAAGGCAGGCTGGTTCCAAGAGCCACACTGAGTCCCTGACCTGTGCCAGGAGCAGGATCCTGTCAGGCATGGCAGTCCAGTGGCACACATGATTTTGTGTACATTAGGTTTTGTATAATCCATGTGGCTGTGGGGCTTTATGAACAGGCTTTTTGGCAATGAAGAGAGGCTGCAGTGATGGAACCAATGGGCCTTTGTGAGGCACACAAAACCCTCTGGAGAAGCAGGAGGGGACTTCAGTCTGGGTGAGGTACAGAGTTTATTCACATTGAGTTAATCCTGTAACTGATTTGTCAGGTTGTCCAATAACAGGGTGTTTGGTGACTGATCAAGGAGTGAGATGAGAAGATCTGTGGCTGTTCAGGGGCAGAGGGGAAAGCGAGTCACTGACCTGTGTTCACGTGGGATTAACGTGGTAAATGGAGAGCAAACACAAGTGATTATTGGCATTCAAAAGCAGCTAATCGGGTCCCTTGGAAAGTGCCAGTTTGCATCCTTGCCTTCAGAAAGGGTTTATTCTCCATCTGCAAAATGGTAATGACAGTCCCTGCTCAGCAGCCTTGCTGTGCCATGTGTTAGCAGTGATGGCTACTGTCACTGTTTGAAATGACTCATCACTGTTGCTTTCCTTGGAATTGCAGTATTTCTGCTCAGCAAAGGTACAGCTAACCTAGAAGTAAAGGAGTGAAAACAGCAAGTGTGAGATTATGTAGTGCACAGGAAGAGGAGGCAGCTCATTCCAATAAAGCATGCGGTGGCATGTTGAGGTGGAGCTGTGAATCCAGGCTGCAGGATGCAATCTAGGATCTGCCTGGGCTTTGAAACTGGATGTGGTAATCAGACAGCAGTTGTGTTCTCTGCTGCTTTGGCTAGCAGTATTTTGGAAAACAGCTTTGACAGACATACATAACTGATGACAGTGGTTCTGTGAATGTAGATACAAAACAACCAATCCCCGCCCCAGAACACAGTTGATGGTGACTGGTTTGTCCTCCCTGGAAACTCCCATTTATTGCAGTGGGAGCTGGCGCCTGTGTTCCAAGCAGAGCAGTCTTACAGACCCATAGAACTGTTTAGAAAAGACCTCTAGGATTAAATAGGCAGTTTCCAGGTGCGATCTGTGGTGTGTTGTGATCCTGAAGTGTGGACGTGGGGGTAAGATGTCCAAGTTGAAGCCTTCTGTTACAGAGGAATGAAATCCTGCTGCAGTGCAGCAGCAGAGCTAATGGCTTCCTGAAGTCACCTAGAGCTGGATCTTGGCTTTGGGCAGCAGCCAAAGCAATCTTGTGCAACTGGACAGAAACTGAGAGTGAGTGGGGCTGTTGGTGCCTGTTGTTAGACTGGGATGGAGTGGGGCTGGCCCTTGTAGCAGCCCCCTCTGCTCTGTCAGCAGCGCGAAGGAACCCTTGGACGCAGTTACCCACTGGATACTGCATGGACCAAGAACCTGTCGGGTTCCAGCATCCACTGGGTGCTTCCTTCCAGAGACTGTTGCATGCCCATGGCAGACATGAGTGCGGGCGATACAGGGTGTGCCGGATCGAGTGACTGTCTGGAACAGCTAGCATGGTTTCAGTGAAACTCGTGGTGACTAGGCAGCCCAGCTGACACCCCGCCGTGCCCTGGGCTGGCTGGAGGGCCTGTGGGCAGGGATCCTGGGCACCGCAGTGCTCCCTGAGCCGCTGCCCGGGTGAGCTCACGGCAGCTGTGAGTGGGGATTTCTCTTGCCACTGGTCGGCTGTATCCTGTGCTGTTACCAGGCGGAGCTGCAGTCAGACATCACTGTGCACATCACACAGACTGCGACACGGGCTGTCTTTAACTGTGGGAGTGTTCTTCTGTACACCAGCTCCAGACCAAATAGGGCTCGGCCTCCTCCTCCCCTCATGTGGGGATGTTGGGAGGATGAATCTCATCAGGTATAGCAGCATCCAGACACCTCACACATGTTCGATTACAGTAATATCTGCCTCATCCAATGCCCAGAGGGATAAAATAACTAAGGGGGTGCTGCTCCTTTTTTTAACACTTTATTTCTCTTTTATTGTGTGGGTTAGAGCCTTTGTTCCAAACACAGTCCAAGCTGCCTTTGAAATCAGCAATGTGACTGCATCCTCATGCACTTCATTATTTCCTTTCTTTTTCATATAGTCTCATTCTGTTTCTCCCTTCCCTAAAGCGAGCAGCCTCCGGGGTGTGTGCAGCACTGCGGTTTGACACAGAGAGGCTGGGAGGCTGATCCATGCAGTGATTAAGTCACTCTCACAAGGTCACGCGGTGAATCGCTGCTGCTGCCAAGAATAGCACCCCGACTCTCTTGGCTCTCTCAAGCCCACCCTCAACACTCCAGCCTCCTTTCCTTGGTGAGCATGATCTGATTCATAATGCAGCAGCTCTGCTGTGAGGCTGGCTACCTCTGCGATCCTGCTGCAGCTACAGAGGAAAGCAGCCAGGCTCAGGCAGCGACAGAGATTGCACATGCCTGTAGCAAAAAGTCTAAACCCTAGAAATGATACTTAGCAGCTTATCTTATCTACAGATCAGCTCATAAAATGTACGGACTGGTTAAAAATAGGTTTTAAAGTTCTTGGCTAACATCTCGACCTTTTTATTCTTTGTTTTTTGCTGCAGTACAAAAATACCATTTCGATTATTCTTATTCTTATTGGCTTTTTCTGGTCTTTTTGGAAAAGGAACAAATTATTGATGAGTGGTTTTAGCTTTTAATTGTGCCTCAAGTGCTAAACTTATTCCTGCTATTTGTTTGCAATATGTTTAGGCTATGTTTAGGCAAATGCAAATGTAAGCGGTTATTCAGTGCCTTTGGCACTCTGAACAAAATGTACTGAACTCCTGGGGCTTGGTACAAAGCCTCAGCCTCCAGCACTAACAAAGCCTATGCAGGCAGCAGCTAAAATTGGAGAACTACCTAGGCTTGACAGAGGGGTTCAGAAGATCTGGGAAGACCACGAATCATGTGCCTAGCTTTTGTCATATGGACTGGGTAAATGGAATAAGGGCATTTTTGCCCAAGTCCTGTTAGCTGAGGGTGCTCTTGAGGTCTGGGCGTGCTTAGCCTGTAGTGCTGGGGCCTGTGGAGCCTTTGCAATGTATAGTTTACCAGCAAGGTTCCTCTGGATGTATTGACAGTCAGTGTGTTCCTGAAGCATAATGGAGGCTTTCCTTGGACAAACGCCACAGTGCTGGAAGTGAAGTGAGCCAGCACGGTGCCGCTGCCTGCTGCGTGTTCATTGGCAGCAGCTTGGGATTTTTACAGTTGTTTGCCTGTTACCCAATCTATTTCAAGCTGTGATGGAATAAGGATGGCATTCGATCACACTACTGCGCACAACTGCTTGGCTTGTATAACCCATGTTTTAAATGGAAGGTTTTTCTGTGTGTGCTTTTGTCTTCAAATAACTTCAGACTCGTAGGTTTAGGCTTGGTGCTCTCTGCTGGCCTTTGCTGTGGCCTGACAAGAGAACTCATGACTCTGGCTCCAGAGGGTGCTGGGTTACTGAGGTGAGAATCCCTTTAAAGGAAGGGGGTAGTGATGACTGTGGGGCACATAGAGCCTTCATCCTGGGTCTAGCTCTCATGACGGAAATTAAAGATGTCTTTGTAACTCTGTCTTTTTATTGGGCTTTATTTATCATCTCTACAGGTGTGTCTGTGTCTCCTGATCTTGGGTTTATTGAGCAGGTGGCATACTATGTAAAGGCTTTAATATCTGGTGCTACAGGATAAATCTCTCCCATCATGGCAATGATCAGCTGCTGATGCTGGGTCTAACGCTGTTTTTCTGTGTTCATGTGCCTGTAACAGTGGAATGAGCAGCCTCCATCTACCACATAACATACACCTAAAACTGGTGCTCTGTTTTACCCCCAAGTCTGAGACTTCTGCAAGGAGTGTGTCATGCAAGCTTGGCCCCACACTTTTCAGTGGGTTAGGTACATTTGTGGTTACAGTAAAGTTTAGTCTCATGTCACTTGTTTCAGCGCTGTGAGGAGTGAGGCAGCAGGTTTGCTGCTTCCTGCAAGTGAGTGCAGCCAGGAGATGGATGTTTGCCATCTGGGAGGAAAACCAGGACTGGCATAGCAGGTAGTCAGTCAGTCATGAGAAAAGGTAAAAAAAGCACTTAGTGGAGAGAGGGATGAAGTACAGAGAGGCAGAGAGGCAGGGATCAGTCATAAATGTCTTGTGTCTCCTTACATCATAACCTGAGGAACTCTGGAAAGCAAATGCCCAAAGCTGCTGCTTTAGGCTGTCTTTCAGGGAAAAGGACACCATGGGACATCCCTGCTTTATTCTGAGTGTTTTTCAAGGCCTACATAGATAACTGATATTCATAAAACAAACATGTGTTGGTTGTCGTTTGAAATTAGATTTCTGCCTGTATATTCACTTGCTTTCCTGTTTTGATGGCCAGGTTTTTATAAAATATCTGCCTTTTTGTTTTATATTTCCAAGCTGCACATACAAATACCAGATTTGGGGCAACTGTGTACCTCATTCATACACACAAATATCTGATACCTGTGACACCTTGGGACTGGAGCCCTCTCTCAGCCTTGAAAGCCAGAGCCCAGGGGCTGCTGAGCCGTTGTGCAGGCTTATGCTGCATGTGAGAGACATCCCCTTCTGCATGAAGTGAAATTACAGCTGATGGAACCTCCACCTGTGTATAATGTAGGTTAGAAGGAAATCAGGAATAGCTGGTATGTTAGAGTGAACTACAGTTTGTGCTCTTGGGGCCCCAGGGATGGCTCATTACTGCAACAGCTATTTCCCTGGAAAACCTTCACTTGAAGTAAAGAGGCAAATTGTAGCAATTTGGCCCAATGCAAGTACATGATGCCCCAAAATCTAACTGTGCAGTCACTAAAGAGAAGGCTGTTTGAGTCAGCTTTTAGTGAGAAGTATACAAAGAATTTGATCTTTTAAAAATCTAGCTAATTCGTTGTCTAATTTGAGAGTTCAGCTCCTCTGCTACAGATTCTGTCTGAGGGACAGCTCGGAACCATTGAAGCCAAGGCTAAAATCCTATCTTATCCTGGTTTTACTAAATCAGATTTAGGGCCAATAAGACCCAATGGGTCTTATTCTTACATGTTCTTTATTGCTGTGTCCTTTCTGTTGATTTCAGAGTTATGAACCTTTCTGCAGCAAGATCTGAAGCAGCCAGATTCCAGCTTAGATCAAAGTCCCTAAGATTCACTTGTGATTTCCAGTAAGGATTGTTTATGGTATTCCTGATTAACGTTATGAAGTCATAAGGTTTTATGGTGTCTGAAATGCCATAGGAATTTTCTGCTGACCTTTCAAAAATTTGTTACGCTTCAGTGCCCTTTGCTTGTGGTTTCCAAAACAACCTGTGTCCTGTAAAAGCAATTCTTCACAAAGCTTTGAATGTGTTTTGCAGCACTTCCTGGGGGTGTCTCTGATGCAAGCTCTGCTTTGGTGTGAATGCATGAGAAGCTGAGAAAGAAACTGATGTCTTTCTGCAGCTCACCTCCATTTTTCCTCTTGTGTTAAGGGCCATAAAGCAGAAAAGTAATTGAAAAATGGGAGCTGAAGACAGTGCTGTGTATGTACTTATGAGAGCTGGTTACTCTTTTTCTTCCTTGCCTCTTTACTCAGTTGTTAATGTATTTGGATCAAAAATGGAGGATTTTTGTCTGGCTGAGGCAGGCTGGCTGACAGCTGGTGGCCAGCACTGGCCCAAGGGCCCGTGGCCCTGGACAGGCTGCTTGTCCTGCTGTCCTTGCAGCAGCTGGCTCTGGATGACCAGCTTCCTTTGCTTAGAAGGCTGATACATCCATGGGCTGTGACACGACCAACTGAGCAGCCGATTGCTTTGGAGCCTGCAAAACACAACAGAGGGTTGAGTTTTGTTGCGTTTTGAGCTTGTTCTGTGGAAGGCAGAAGTAACACTCTGGCATTCTTTATTCATGTGATCCCAACATGGAGTATGGCGAGTTGTAAAGCATCAAGGGAGCAGACAATGTTTGTGCTGATAACAGGGGTTGAAATGTTTCCTGTCATGGAAAAGATGAACAAACCAGTTCCACATCACCTTTCTTTTCTGAGACTTGTGAGTACTGTCAGTGTTCCTGCTATTTCAATTCATGAGCTGTTGCCCTGTGTGGTATTAACACCATTGCTATGCATGGTCCAGTGTCACCTTCCCAGAAATGGATCAAGGGAATAAGAGGGCACGAGCCTCCCAGTGCTCCCTCCTCCTGTCTCCTGCCCTTCACAATTTGCTGTGTTGTGAACTGCTTGAGATAAAGCAGGGGCAGGAGAGCACAGAGACCAAGGTGGCAGCAGAAGAGGAGAGCATAAAGGGACCAAAGAGAGAGGAAATGCACGAGGCACAGGTAGAGAAGGCCAGGATGCCATCCTTGGTGCCAAAAATCTTTATTTTGGCCATGGTCAGCACCCTGTGCTGAGGAAAGAGCAGGCCTCCAGAAGTGTTCCCTGTTATGCCTGGCCACAGTAATCCATACCTTGAGCAAGGAAAAAGCCATCCCTTCCTCCTGACAGGTGGAGGAACCTGGCCAGTCCTGAAGAAATCCATCCCACGTGTGTCCTCTGTAGTCAGTGCTGCAGGAGTGAAACTCCTGCTCGGGCAAGCTCAAAGGAACGTTATCAAAAGGCCAACAACAAGCTCACCTGATGCAGCTCTGGGCTTTTGGAAGCTCATGTTCCCAGTCAGACATGATGTAAAAGCCTCATTCTACGGGCAGATGATGCAGTAACAATAAGTGAAGTCTCTGTAGGGATGAAATTGTCATCTAAATTCTACTTCTGGAGGCCTTGCACACATGGAAGACAGCAGCTATATTTGCTGGGAAAACTAATAGGTGCAGGACCATCCCTCTGACCAGGAGGCACTGAAACATTAAATAGAAGAACCCACAGATTCTTTCTGTGGTTTTATTTTCTTGCTACAATTGCAGGCAAAGAGGACTAGATTTTTCTGGAGCACACACCTACAGTGGAGAGCCCTGTGTGCATTTGCCTTTGCTATAACCAATCAGTATCAGGGCTGACTGAACAGCAGCTTGTGTGGATGCACCAGGTGTTTTATGCACAAACTTGGAGAACAAGATACTGATTGATCCTAAGACTTTTTTTTCACGGGTGTTCTGAAAGGAGCAGCTGGACAGAAATCCACGTTGGTGATAAAAGAGACCCACACTTCGGTCTCTTTTATTGTCAAAGAGGGAGGATAGCCTAATTAACCGTGCTGTAGTTGTTGTCAACACCAATGGTACATCTCTTGAGCCAACAAATACCCCTTGCAGTGGATGTCAGTGGGTACAGAACCAGACTGCCAAGAAACTTCTTGGAATTTCCTTTCCTTTTGCTTCCTTGGGAGCAGGGTCTTCTCCCAGCCACCCTTAGCCAGCATGAACTGCTCCTCTATAGACTGGTGCATCCTTAACAACCATGGTTGCTCTGTCTCCACTTGGTTTGCCCTGTGCTATCCAGCTTGCTCAGCAGTAATGCAGCTTTATACAGCTTGGTACCTTGAAAGTCTTTTCAAGTACATGGGGCAGATACTTCAGGAAGAGAAGCAGAGATTCAGTGCTAAAGCTGCTCATTGTTTGTACTCGAGCTTGTTCCTGTGTGTGTTCGGGCACTCACGCAGATCTCCTCTCCAGCATTTTATGTCCCTCTTCTCTTTAGTGCTTTATCTCCCTTCTGCTCTTTAGTGCCCGTTATCTCTTGTCAGCTCTCTGTGCTACGGAGAGGAGGACACTGTTTGAGGGGAGTGCTGTGAATCAGCCTCGTCTGGCATCTCCAGGAGCGCTGTGCATGTCGTGATGGATGGTTCACGTGAGTGTCCTTCTCCTCCCACAGCTGTATCATACATCTGTGCTCTTGCTGCTGGCTCCTGCAGCACGTTCCATGCTTTGGTCTTCCCATCCCTGCCTGGGTTCTCTTTTGCAGGCAGCTGCTGGTGAGTAGCCTGTCTGCTGTCTGGCTGCATCCACTGTCCTGATTTAGTTTCCTCTGTCATTCATTAATGGGTGAACACCTTGTGCAAGCTCCATACTCCCCTGTCTGGAAATCATTCTCTGTCTCTGGTTGTGAGTGATATCTGCATGTTTGGTTCATCTTCCACTTCCTGGCTCTGATTCTCCTCCCATTCCTAAGCAGTGTGGCTCTGCTGCACACAAGAAAATTGTGTTGGGGTCAGGCTGGAGTGAGCCAGGAACGGTCATCCCCCAGCTTTACACTCCTCACAGATACCTGAAGGAATCAGTGAAAGTGGCTGGTGTCCAGAATATGCAAATGCAGGTGTGTGACAAATGAACCAGTTGCCCATTTTTTTGTGAATTGAATAAAGCAGGTGTATGCAGACAGGCAGGGTTCTACTGAGGGACCCTCCTTTGTGCATGTGGCTGCTCCAGTTTGTCCCCAGTGCCACATGACTGCTTGTGGGCCTCTGCCCTTGGCCTGTGGTGAGAGAAGATGAGCAGCTGGCAGGAAGGTAGCAAGAGTGTGCTACTTAAACATAGGTTGCTAATGGCTGTGTTCCCAGTCTCCAGATGTGTGGCTGCTCTGGGATGCCGGGACCTCCCTCTGTGCTGTGCTAGACAATTCCATTATTAGCTTAGTGGCAGCTTTCCATATGCCAACACTCGTGACTGCACGACTGTTTAATTTTCACTACTCTGAAGTATTTAATTTGTCAGCTGTTAGCTTCTGCTTTGTAAAGATCAAATGCCAAAGTCCTTACCTAGATTTTTACTCAGGGCTGGGGCGTGGATCCTGTCTGAACAGACCATTATATCTGGTCAGGATCAGGGGCAGGATCAGAGGCAGCATAAGGACTTGAATTCAAAAAGTCAGTCACTTCTAGGCTAATCAGTAGAAAACCCCCATCTTCAGGGATGGGTGTCTAATCTCCCTTCTGCTGTTAATTTCTATTTGGAGAAATGAAAAATCAGTACTGCTGAAAACATTGCCCACTCACATTTTGAAGCTGGACTGTGCAGATGAGGTGTGTGGTGCCTGACTGCAGGTTCTGGCCCCTCTCGAGTGTGGAGAGCTGCTGCTGTGAGCAAATCATCCTGCAATTCACTGCTGGGGGCCTCTCTTTAATTATTGAGTGCCTGAATAGATGTATATTGAGTTACTTTGCTGGCAAATATCATCTCCAGCATCTCATATAACTCTGCAATGATCTCAGTTTTCCTACCTGCATAACACGGTCTTCTTCAAAGAATCTAAAACAAGACAAAATGTGGTTTTATATATTGCTTGTCTAGCAGTACATGTTTCCAGAGAACAATAGGTTGTACACTGGCTTTGAGGATAGCCTTCCCTGGCAGCATGGATTGCTCTTATTTACAGTCAAGCCTGCACTTGGATGTGCAGCAGAATGAAGCAGGATGTACATGGTGCATTTTTAAACCAACCAACCAAAACAAAAAACCAACCCCCCAAAAATTTGGCAAAAAGAGAGAGCAGTCTTAAGCCAGCACAGCTTTATGAGAGGAAAGTCCTGCTTATCAAACCTGATTTCCTTTTATGACAAAGTAACCCACCTAGCTGTTCAAGGGGACCCAGTTGATGTAATCTTTTGAGATTTCAGTAAAGCTTTCGATATTGTCTCTCATGGTATCCTTCTGGACAAACTGTCCATCTCACAGCTGGATAAACATGTCATGCGATGGGGGAGCAGCTGGCTCACAGGTGCAAAGGGTGACAGCGACTGGGTGACATGAGACCGGCACCGGTCCCTTAGGGGGGTTCTGCAGGGCTCCACTCTTGGCCCTGTGCCCTTCAACATCTTCATAAATTACTTGGATGCAGGACTGGAAGGGATGCTGTGCAAGTTCACAGATGATACAAAACTGGGAGGAGCTGTCAACTCCCTTGAAGGCAGGAAGGCCCTGCAGAGACACCTTGACAAATTAGAGGACTGGGAAATCACCAACCGTTTAAAGTTCAACAAGGCAAAGTGCCAGATTCTGCACCTAGGATGGGGCAACCCTGGATCTACAGACTGACTGGGGAATGAGATGCTGGAAAGCAGTGCCGTGGAAAGGGACCTGGGAGCCCTGGTTGACAGAAAGTTGAATATGAGTCAGCAGTGCCCTGGCAGCCAGGAGGGCCAACCATGTCCGAGGGGCATCAGGCTCAGCATGGCCAGCCAGGCCAGGGAGGGGATTGTTCCGCTCTGCTCTGCACTGGGGCGGCCTCACCTGGAGCCCTGGGAACAGTCTTGGCCATCACAATATAAGAAAGGCATTAAGCTATTAAAGAGTGTCAAAAGGAGGGCAGCAAAGATGGTGAAGGGCCTTGAGGGGAAGCCACATGAGGAGCAGCTAAGGGTTCAGCCTGGAGAAGAGGAGACTGAAGGAAAACCTCATCACAGTCTACAGCTTTCTCTTGAGGAGGAGGGGCAGACAGTGATCTCTCTCCTCTGTAGTGACCAGTGACAGGACCTGAAGGAATGGCCTCAAGTTGTCAGGGGAGGTTTAGGTTAGATATTAGAAGGTTCTTCACCCAGAGTGTGGTCGGGCACTGGAACAGGCTTCCCAGAGGAGTGGTTGTAGCATCAAGCCTGACAGAGTTCAAGGAGCATTTGGACAATACCTTCAGGGACATGGCGTGACTCTGCAAGACCGGGAGTTGGACTCGATGATCCTTGTGGGTCGCTTCCAACTCAGCATATTCTGTGATTCTGTGGATTCTGCTCTCACGGCTCTGAAATATTCCATTTGTCAGCTGTTGCTGTAGAAGACCTGGCTGACATGTCTTGAGGGAACTGCAGTAGTAGTTCTGGCCAAGTGGTGCATGACTCCAGAGGCCGCCTGCATCCGTGCAGGCTGTACCAGTGTCACTTGCAGGAGCACTTGGAGGTGGGGGGGAGAGAGAAAATCAACATCCACATTTATAATTTTTCCCAGCTTGCAGAGATGCAAATGGCTGCCAGTGTTCCTTCATCCCTTCTCTGTCCTGCTGTCACACACAGGCTGCAGGCATTAGAGCTGTGAGCACTGGTTGAGAAATTGGCCATGGATCCCTTGACCTTTAGTTCCTGTAAAATCCTCTGGATAATGTAGTCTCCAGTGTTCACGGCCATGATACAACTATTACATATGTTCTTTCTAAGTATGACAAGCAAAACTTGTTGTTCCTTATTTTGCAAAAGAAATAAAACTGGTGAATTCCATGTAATCCTGATGACAGTTTACAAAAGAAAGAAACATTACCCAATGCCTAAATGGAAGAAAAGGCAATACTGTGGTTAGTCGAATACTTTTGTTATTCACGAGTTTCAGCAAATTTCATGAGTCAGGCAGGAGCGGTGAGCCTCCTGTGTGACCCCCCAGGTTTGTTCCCTGCAGCAGCGCTGGCAGGTCCTGGCAGTAACTACAGCTGGGATCTCTGGTGCTGCTGTATCCCCGGGCTGGCGAGAGCAGCGAGGCAGGGCTCCATCTACCGCTGTGTGGGGAGAAGGCAAAAATAACCACAATGGCATTCCTCCGCATGGGAAAGCTACTGGATACGGTGAACTACATGAACTTTTTTTTTTTTTTTCTCTTTTTTCTCTTTTTTCTTGATTTTTCCTTTCCCCTGTGGCTTCCAGAGCCCTTCACTTCCAATCCAGTTCGCTGATTGGGACATTGTGCAGGTCTGTAGCTGGGGACAGTCCCCACTTGTACATCACGTCATGTGAGTCTGGAGAAAGGGAAACAAAGTGACTTGTACACACACATAGAGAATTGGAAGGAGAATCAGAAAGGAACCCTGATTTCCAGTCTGTTTCTCTGACAGGATGGGGTTCATGCTCCAAAACACGTTGAATACAGAGAGTTGTTGGAGGGCTGCAAGAGCAGCAACAGGGCCAGGATAGTGCACAGTTCTGCAGCGTTTTGTTTGATTTGCCACTGCTCTGTTTCTGAACTTCCTGTGCTTGCACAGCCAGAGATGTGTTTCTTCTATACATACATATACACAGGCAGTGATATGGGAACCAAGCTCTGCATGAGCCTTAGGTCCTCTTCAGCCAAGCTTGGGGATGCAGTGAGGAGTGTGAGCCCTGCACCCAGGGCTGTATGCACGTTCTGCAACCAAATTCAGTCCTCAATACTTTCAGCTAAAACCCTACTTTCTGCCTTGCAGATTGTACCTTAGTAGTGGACCAGGTTGTCCAGGGCAGTTGTGGCTGCCCATGCCGGGAAGTGTTCAAGTCCACGTTGGGCAACCTAGTCTAGTGGAAGGTGACCCTGGTGATGGTGGGGTTGGTGGACAAGATGGTTTTTAAAGGTCTCTTCCAACACAAACCAGCCTGTGTTTCTGTATTGAAAACAATATTTTCCCCTGTCCTTTAACTTTGCAATCACCTGAATTAACCCCACTATGCTGGGTGAGATACTGTTTTATATAGCTGGTACTGCCCGATAACTTGTTTGAATAACTTTGAATAACTCCTGAAGGATAATGTGTATAGTGTCATTCTAGTAAAAACAGATCTTAGGATTTAAAATACTTGGAAAAGATGTTAATTTTTCTTTGCAAGTGATTTGCTGATAGTGAGAACCCATTGTTATTCAGTGCTTGCAGGGAACATGAGAAGTGTCTGGATTCTTAGGCTTCCACAAAAAGCTTAACTGATAATTCTGCAGTGATGGCAGGCAGAGTTTGAGATTACGTTATTTGACTGGGAGGGCTTGTCTCAAGTTATGTGAGCAGATGTTTCAGATTTGAGTTCAGCCTGGCAGAAAAGGGAGAACAATCTAGTTCCCAGCATTTCCCATCTTTTGCCTGGGAAAAAAAAATCAGAAGTGAGTTTCTTTTTATCTTTTTAACTGGATTTTTCTTCACCATGAAACTGAAATACAAGCTCCTGGAAAGGAGGAGAGATTCACTTTTATCCAACCCAGTACTTAAAGCTTTTCACCTGTTTGCTCAGCTGCTTTTTACTTGTCAACATTTTCATATGTGGAACTGCAATTATCTCTGAAAAACCTGACAAACAGTTAAACCCCCCAAAACCTCCTCCTCAGAAGACATGGTCTGCTTTCCACATTTTGGTGCATTACACAGCCAGGCTACCCTTTGTGTAGTAGTTCACGTGCTGCAGCAAGAGGAACATAAAACACTTCTCCTGTCAACAATTAAACTGTGTGAGGCTTCACTCACAGAGGTTAGGGAGAAGCCCAGGGAAATCAGAAACAGCTATCAAGAGAAAGCACTGAAAATACATGCCAGAAACCAAGGAATAGATTGCAGATGACAAATACGCATCTCCACAGACCATCAGGGAAGAATTTGGTTTGACAATGGCTGTGGGACCATGGAGCTGTGCTGGATCAGGCTGAATGTGGCAGTGAACAGCAATAATTAAGCCAGATAAGCATGCCCAATACTGACTTTTATGGGAGAATTCACCCATATGCTCGATGGGCAGATCCCACAGACTGCTGGAAGGTGGAGGACCTTCCACTCCTGCTGATACTGCTGTGCAGTTTTTATACCATGCCTGTTGTCTGTAAACCCTGAGGACCTGTTTTAAGGCAGAAGATGGTGTTGTCACCCCCAGTCTGGGACAGGGCAGCGAAATGGTCTGTTGGGGTTGGAGAGCAGCAGGTGGTGACAGTGGAATGACATGTCGTAAGGTGCCAGTCCTTGGCATATCCCTGTAGGCCTGGAGGAGATCAGGTCTGTCATGAGCAGTGGATAAAGAGATAAAAAGTGAGGGGAGCCCTTGCACACATCACCCTGTGCCATGCAGGGAGGCCATGCTGCCAGGTACTGTGGGCACAGGCTGCCCCACCTCATCTCTTGGGCAGAATGAACTCCCATGTTTGGGGTTTAGCCAGTGACCCCAGTGGTTGAGCTGCTAGCTAAACGTGGCCTCAAGAGCATCTCAGAGGCCATGAAATCTTTGGGACTGGAGGAGGCGGAGCTGAACACCTGTACGTGCTCCTTGGAGCTACCACTGTCAGTGCTGCAGAGGTGTCCCCACGCTCAGCACAACCTGGCCTCGGGTGGGAGCTCTCACGGCAGCACAGGAGCATGGAAGGAGCTGGTTGATTGTAGTCCCTTGTTTATGTGGTAGCAGAGTCGCTGTAGGCACAGTGCAGTCCCTGGAAGTTTGCTGCTGCTGCTGCAGCAGTGTTTGCAGCTGAGGCCTTCAGCTTCCCAGGGCTATCAATGCTGTGTGATACGGGGAGTAGCCCGCCCTTTCCTTGGTCACCCCTTTTTCTCACAAAGCGTCTGCTGAATTCTGCCAAATTAATAATTTATTCAGCTCTCTCACACTGCAGCCCGTGGTGATGCATCCCATTAAAAACAGCAGGTGTGAGTAAGGCTGGAAGTTCCCCAGGTCCCAAGAGAGGACGGGAATTGTCCCGGTTGCTGTGCCTGGGGAGAGCGTGAGGGTGGTGGGAGATGGGGATCTGCGGGCACAGTGAGCGGTCTGAAGTTGCATCTAAAATAGCTGAACCATGACATTTTCTCTTGACAGAAGTGGTGAAAGGCCACAGACGCTTCCTTTCTGTGACTCAGAAATTTGCAAATCTTCTTTGATTCACACCTTATAAGTAAAATTAGCCTGTGCCTCACTGCTGCCAAACTCTTTCAAAGCAAAGATACTTGTACAAAGGAATTCAGCAACAGAAATGCAATTCACTTGTGGATCAGATTACTGCTATTTCTGACTGGAAGCAGCACCAGAAATACTTCCAGGGATTTCCACTTTGCCTTTGAAAAGATGTGCATATTATTGGTAGAAAAATAGCTATTTGGGAGGATAATTCACATATGTTGGGGAACAGGGAGGGGAACGAGCCCCATGAGGCTGCTGCAGTGATGAGTACAAGAATTCAGCTTCGCACTATAATGTTCAGTCACTCTGAAACAAGGATCTTCAGCTGTTGTTATCGGGAATGTTGTGACGTGAGCTGCAATTACTGCTGCTCAGGAGATTTCCAGCCCCAGGTCTGAGCTTTATGCTGCTTATGCCTTGGCATCCCAGAGAGTTGTCAGACATATTCCTGCATGTGGGGACTCTTCAGGTGAGACTTAGTGAAGGGAAGGATTTTGTTGATTCTTAAGGCAGCAATTGTTTGTGACACTGACGAATGTGATGTTACCTTGAAATATGAACTTACCACCAGCTGGGAGAATCAGTCAAGAAAAGATCTGGCACTTAAAATCCACGCTGTTCACCATCTATATTTTGCAGCCAGCTGTTAGTGAAGCCTCAGTTCCTGTGACAATGCTCTTGGGGATGGAGCCCGATGGCACCCTCAGAGGTGGGCGTGGAGGCCGATGGAGCCATGCAGCCCCCAGAGAGGGGCTCCAGGCCCCTGTGCCCATCTGCCACCGGCAGCGACAGCAGAACGTCATGGTAGCAGACACCTCCAGCAGGGTTAGCTGCCTGGGACAGCCAAGGACAGCCGTGAGCTGTGGACTTCTAATGCAGAAACTCGTTTGCT
Source organism: Pachycephala philippinensis (assembly GCA_013397055.1). NCBI lineage: Eukaryota > Metazoa > Chordata > Aves > Passeriformes > Pachycephala > Pachycephala philippinensis. The sequence continues at coordinate 276,131 of VWZT01003070.1, forward strand.
TGTAATCTATGGGGGTGAGTTTTAGAACAAAGCCAAGAGTGCTCTGATCATAGCCTGAAATACTGATATAAATGGTGGAAGGAATGGATGTCTGTAGTATAATGCAGAGGTATATAATATCTGTAGTATAATATATATAATACACATACAGACATTTTTCTTCCTGGCACACCAAGAATTTTAAACCAAATGAGTACAAAAGCGATTTACTTAAGAAAAAGTTAGGCACGTTACATTGGAAATAGAACTGGTTATATTACTTTACGCCAAAATAATAAACTTGCTATCTTTGGGTGTCAAGTGAAGCCTTGCTAAACAATGACATGTTTTTGTGGCCATCTTGGCCAGGTTTGTTCTTTCTGCTTGATGGACTGTGCACAAAGAAGTGTATCTCCAAGGAGTGAATTTTTTTGCCCTTTGGAAATGTGTGTGAAAGGGACAGCAGCATATGGACTTGGCATGCCCCAGGCATGGCTGTGGGAGCCTGGGAACATTTCGTGCCTGCAGCAAGTGTAGGAAGAAGGGAGGAGGTGAGTGGAGCAAGGGACTGCAATGAGCTGTGTGCTGATGGCAGTGAGTTACATGTCTGCAAGCAGGAGCAGCAGCGGGGGCCCAGCCCAGCCATGACCTAGTCTTCATCACAGCTGAGGTGAGGAACAGGCCTCATACCATGCCCCTTCCTTGCCTCATGGGTCACAGAAGAATTGGGAGATTCTCCTGAAGAGCCACAGGCAACATCTGGACCAGAGAGTGCAGATAAAATTGCCAGCCAGAGCAAAATCAAGCCAGCTGCTGAAGGAAGCGACAGAAAAGGGGCTAGCTTTGGAAGCTCAGCTCTGTCAGCAGTCAGAGACTTCAGTTGTGAGTGGAGGCAGAAGCATGCCATGGCTTTTCCAAATGTACCACCATAAGATGCTTTTATGGATCAGAAACTCCAAATGTTGTACAGAACAATTAACTAAAAATGAAACCATAGATATCTTGTACAACTTGCAGGTGAGCACAGGGCAGGTGAGCACACCACAGGCCGATGGGCACACGCAGCAGGCATGCACCGAAAGCCTGAAAGAGGCTGCATGTGGCCATATCCTGCAAGTCTGCAGGACACTGTCTGAGGCAGACGCAAAGCAATTGCTGCTTGGAGTTGTAGTGGCAGTGCATTTGGTCTCTTACTCTGGATCTTGGAGAACAACCTCCTCAACTTGGTAAATAACATGTACAGTTAAATAGGGTGTGTTTTGCTCTGCCCCAAATGTGCACTGCACCCCAGGGAGGTCAAGTGAAAGGTTCATGTGCCTTTTGGGAGGTGCTGTTGCCCACCTTAACAGAAGATGTTCTGATTAACTTACAAGATGTGCTGATAGAGGCTGGGCCTGTGTCCCACTCTGACACCCTGAGCTGGTGTTGACACCCTGAGCAGGAGATGCTTTTACTACCTCACTTTTTAATGTTGTCTCCCTCTTTTGCTTGGAGCAGCAGCGGTCTGGCATCGCTGGCAGACACACCTGCACGAAGGAGCGGGGGACACTGCGCCGCTGCCCCTCACGGTTCTGTTGGGCTGTGTCTTGTACGTGCTCATGCGCTGGTGATGGTTAGTGATGGTTCCCATGCCCTGGCATTGAATATCACATCCCATTTTTGTGAAATTATGCTGATTTGCAGATACACAATCTCTTCCCAGACCTATGCCTGCCCCAGTAACTGCTGGGAACAGCACAAGCCCTGGCAGAGGCACCAGAACTCCCCTGTGTGCAAAGCGTGCCAGGCTACCGCAGTGCTTGCTCATGGAGCAGGGAGAAGCATGAATGGGAGCAGATTTTAGGGTTATTTTAGTCAAGAAAATTCAGGGATGTTAATTGCTGAGCTGTCACCAATTTCAGTGACTGCAGAACCCAATTAGCCTCTAATTTTAGTTTCATGCTAATGCCATTGTCAGCTCTTTCTGTACAGCAGGTGAGGCAGTTTTAGATGTGGCTCCACAGCTGCTTCGTGCGGGTGGCTGGTTCCCAGAACCTCACACCCAACAGGGAAATTGGGGCAGCATTTGGAAATGCTTTGAAAGGCCCTGGGGTTTTTATACAATATGTTTTATTGCTGTTCCACTGCTGCCACACACACATGCCTTCATCCGGCACAATCTTCCCTTGGCTGACACCCCACCTGGCAAAAGATAAGGCTCAACACAGTCCTGCTGGGGCTCACTCACTCACAGATCTGAAGAGGGGAGGCTGCTAGTTGCAGGATGCCATAGACATTCACCACTCTGGCCCTGTACCTGTGAGCAGCAAGCAAGGACTGGAGTGTTCTTCAAGCAGTGGCCGCCTGCGGCTCTCTGGGACACGCTAGGAAGGATGGTCAGCTCTGTCCCACTGCTGCTGGCATGGTCTGAGTGCAGCCGGGTGCTCTCCTGGACATGTGCTGTGCTCTGTGCACCCCTGCTCTGGGTTGCAGTGCAGCTGCAGCAGCACCGAGGTCAGCCTGCCCAGGGTTCATCAGCACTGTCAAGGGTGGGAATTCCAACTGTGACTGCACTTTGTGGCATTCTTCTGCTTGCAGGTATTTCTGCACAGCTCTGGTCTCCCCATGTTGTCCCTCATGGATCTTGAACTGGTGTAAAAGTGGTGCCTGATAGAGTAGCCTGGGCTGTCTGGAAACACCTGGGCACAGTTGGGTTTGGAGCACAGCAGGGAGGTTGGTTCTTTCTGGAGAATACCAAACACATAGATGGGAACAAATGGGAGATGAGTACCAACATCTGTGCCAGGAGCTCAGCACTTTTATCCATTGGAGCCACGGGATGGCAAGAATGTCCATAGGATGCAGAACTTCATTTAAACATGTATTTAATGTTAATGAGTGGACCCACAGCACAGGCTTTCTGACTTGGAAGCCAGTTGTTGATGAAGAGCAGCTGAGCTTTATTTGCAGAGAATTGTTGCTCTCCAGTGGATTTGCAGGTGCAACACAGTGACATGTTAACTGTTTGGGCTTCCCTGTTGTGCTCTCAGCCATTCTGGAGGATACACAAAGGCTGGAGGATGACTGCAATGCTGTAACGAGTTTTCCACAAAGAAACTCAGGGAAGCTTCAGAAATCTCCACTGGCTCATGCTGCTTCTGAGACATGTCCAAACTGATGGTCACATATGAGTCCTTACAGCTCCTTTTGAAGGTCTGAAGGCTTTGTCTTCCAGCAGAAGAGCTTTTCTGGGCATTATTTGTGCTGGACTGACCTTCAAAACAAACTGTTGCTAAGAACTGACAACAGAGTACGTATGGCAGCCCTGACAAGGAATGGATAATCTCCCGTCTTTAAATACACTTTCTATTTATGTTGGCAGTGTACAGACTTCTCAGGATTTTACCTACTATCCCAGACTGACTCTTCAAAAGTGCCACCTTCCCAGAAGGAAACTTCTCTGCATATCTCTTTCTATTTCAAAACTTCTTAACTGAATAATGTGAGTTGGCGGATACATCGCTGCCTGTTGAAGCTCACAGCTAAAGAATGTTCAAAAGGAAAAGAAAATATTTGGAAAGTATTTTCTTACTATCAAACAGACCTGGAAATTGTATCAACTGAGGGGATATACTGATTGCTCCTGCAGCTTCATTTTTCATGGTTAGTTTATTTTTCATGTTTATCAGAATGTTTCAGTTCATTCCTCAGACACCTCAATCTGTGCAAGTGTTGGGGTCCCCTGGAGGGGCCAGCAGCTCTGTGTGTCCCCAGATCAGCTGGCAGACATCTGCCTTGCATTAGGAGAAACATGATCTTCACGCTGGCTTGGACCCACGGATGGGGGTGGGAGCACTATGAAACTGCTGTTTAAACCAACACATAACCCAGCATTTCAGAATAAGCAAGCAAAATATACAGTGAAATAAGCTGCCTGTGTTTTCTCAGCAAAAAAGATGAGCATTTTCAGGAAAAAATGATGGTTTTCCACACCCTTTTGTAGAAGCTGCTGTGGATGCCAGGTCGGTTGCTACCCATGGGATTGGCTGCTGGGACTGGGCCACAGAGGGATGGTGGGGACTGACTTGGTTTCACCATCTGACTGCAGATCTGGCTTCTGGCTTTCGCTGACACTGCCGGTGCAATCGCCAGGGCCTGGCTGGAGTTAATTGAATTAAATGGGACACTTGCCAGGGACACCAGTTATCTCCTGCAGTCATTAGCACAAGAACAGTGTAAGGATTAGCTCTTGTTTGCTGTCTCAGGTGTTAGTGGTGATACCAGCCAACGTGTTAAGGTCTTGTCAGCAGCAGCATGTTCTGGAAGAGACAGCAGCCTCTTTAGCTGATAATACCCATATCATTTTTTTAAAATGCAAGTATTCCTCATTGGAGTAATTTTATTTTAGTTCTCACTTTGCATAGTTTAATGAGTTTCATTTCTTCTCTCTTTTCAGGGGGTCAGCAAACGTATAAAACATACTCTCACCCTTCTGATTGACAACGCTTCCCAAAGACTTGGGCTCCAGGCCTTGGAGCCTGCTTCACCAGCCCCGGGAGCATGGCCATGGTGTGGGGTGAGTGATGCAGAGGAGTCACCGGTTCTGGGTGTTGCTGGTATCACATGAGCTCTGCAGTGGGGGAGGAAGGACCTGGGCTTTTGATTTCTGAAGGATGTTGCTCTGATAAATAAAGAAAGATTTAACTACTGCAGGAAAGTGTGGGGATTTGCTCTTTGGTATTCTGGATGAGAACTTCTGGTCCTGAAGGTCTGTACAATTACTGAGGAAGCAATGGGCACGTGCCCATGTCTCACCTGCAGTGGTGCCCATGTTCCACGTGTCTGCGTCCCACCCGCAGTGGTGCGTGCTCTCGGTGGCTCACCTGGAAGTGAAGTGCTGCTGCTTCCTGGGGCTGGGGAGCACTAATAAACAAGCAAAACTGATGATGAAGTGCTTCAAGATCTGCTGAGCTCAGACATCTCCCCCATCCACAGTGTATGGGGGTGGGATTGCAGCCCCTGTACAAGGGGTTTGGGAAGTGCCTCGGCAGCAGAGCAGCCATCCCTGTGACCGGACAGCCTCCAGGCCTGCTGGATTGCCACAGGAAGCCTCTGGGTGAGTCTTGCCCTGTGCGTGGCTGACGGAGGTTCTTCCAGAGCCACAGGAGCTGTGGCTGAACCGTGCTGGGCTGGGCCCTCGGTGGGTTGGAACAGACAGCACAGCAAACCTCGACCTTGGCTTATTCATGGATCCATCCTCCCATAACCCCCTTGTTACAGGCAGGCTCTGTGGTGACGCTGCCACTCCATGCTCCATACAGCCCCTCTGCACCATCTGGCTGCTGGGAAAGGCCCCTTGCTTTGGGGAGTCATTTTAAACTCTCTTTAAGGGGTCTTAAAAATTACTGAACTTTTGAACTAAGTTCTTGTGATTGAATATTGTTGAACTCAGCATGAAATGTAAAACAAAGCCTAAAACCGGGGATGCTTTTGATTTTAGTGTAAATGCTGACAGCATTTTTAATATAGACAGTATTTTAGTAGTGAATGCTTAAAATTATTCTGGTGTTTTGTGTCCTCGGCTATTTTTCTCTACTGTGGTCAGCCCTAGAGTCTGTGTTGGAATGAGTAACATGCAGAGATCTGAGACTTAAGACAAGCTCAGCCTAGACTGCTTCAAGACATGTTAGTGTAGGGATTTTCTGGCAGTGCCATGGGGTCAGAGCCACCTTATGGCCCTGTTACACGTCAGGAGGGCCTGAGTTCCTGCGTGCTCACAAGACTATAACGGGGTCAACTTTCAGCTGGTTGGAGCCTACCAAGATCACCAATTTGAGTCCATTCTGCCATTGGAAAATTGTTCATTTTCATGGATAAGTCAGAATTAATGTTGTGTGGCGGTGAGAGTGTGGTTCAGTGCAGGGTCAGTGAGGTGCTGATGGGCAGTCTGGGGCTAAGTAGTTCTTTGCTTACAGAAAGGTATCATGGAAGGTTTGGATCAGAGTAATGGTCAGCCTGAGCTATTTTGTAAGAGGGCATAACTATCTTTTTGGAATTTCACAGGTGGGCTTATCAGAGATGAGAAATACGGGCACAGAGTAAAGAGAGCCTTCAAAAGGTGCCCTGTGTCCCGGGCCCTTCTGTGGAGGACACAGTGTCCTGAGGGGATGCTGATAGACAGCTGTCTGTACTAAGGGAAAAGCAGGAATGTTCACTTGGGGGTGTTAGAGGAGGGCCACAGCTCCTAGGGGCACCCTGCCATCCCCGCAGTACGGTGGGTATGGACCAGAGGCCGGAGCTTCAGGTTTTGGGGTGCTGGATAAAGGGCATAAAGGCTCTTCCCGTACTTGTACAGAAGTTTCCCATAAAAGAGCTCTGTTCCCAGCCACAGAGCCTGGCTTGCCCAGGGAGTGCAGCTCAGGAATGGTTCCATATCCTGCAACACCAAGCTGCTCATGTTGGCGGATTCTTTTCTAAGTGGAGGTGTCAGATCGTCCAGCCAGCTGAAGGAATCCAATTGGCAGGAGAGTGACTCAATTCAATAAGCAGAATTTTAAAAACACTGTGGTTCTGTGTTTAACAGCCAGATTCTACAAAATCAGCTCCAGCTCTAAAACTATTTCCCTCCCCACCCTCCATGTACTATCCCTTTTGGTTCTGCATGTCCCTACCTCCCCAAACTGCCTCATTTTGTCTGCTGCCAGTTGGCACTGAGGCTGCTCTACCTGTTCCCTGCAGCGATCAGCCGAGTCACACCACGGCACCTGGCACTGACGGGAGCCGGAGGCTGGGTGGCCAAGGAGGACACAGCACCCCGGTGCCTGGTGCTCCTGCCCACTTTGTGTGCCCCCTCAGGGACTCCCTTCTTCTGGGAGGGAGAGTCTGAAATAACCCCCTGCAGAAACGTGGGACTTGTGCAGAGAGGTGGCAGAGGTCGATCTAAATCTCTCTAGGGACACAGCCAGGCAGGGAGGACCCACATCCCCCGAAGTGCCCTGTGGACCTTGCCCAGGGGAGTTTTGGAAAGGGTCAAATTCAGTCACCATGAACAACGAGCTTTGTCCACTTGTTGCTGCCACACTCTGAGCACTGAGGACCTGTAAGTCTAATGGGAGTTTAAAACACTCAGACCTGCAAATACCTTTGCAAGGCAAGAGAAATTCTCTGTGCTGTAGCCCTAAGCCTGCTCCAGTGCAGCTCCTCACTGCCGGCAAAGTTCCATGACGTTTTTCTGGTCTCTTTTTTTTCCCCTTGTCCTCTCTGTGGAGGTGGACGAGGACACAAGTCACCTGCCTGCACTGCTGGCTGTTCCTGGCAGGGATAGGGCAGCTCTGCGACTGCTCAGAGGTGTGGCTGAACCTTTTCTACTTGTATTTGCAGAGTGCTGTTTCCTTGTGCACTGACCTGGGCTGAGTTTGGGCATTTCACATTCCTACTGGCTTGGAAGCTTTTTTCCAAAGATATTTCTTCCCTTCTCCTCACCTGTGCTCTTCTTCATACCTTTCCTGCTTTGAGAAAAGCATCACTGATGGTTAGTGGAACCCTCCTTAGTGGGGAACACCACTTTGATCTGCGTTATGTGACACTACAGGGTTTGTTCCCAGCATGTTCTGTAAGGAAAGGGCTTGGAGGGGGCCAGTCGCAGTTGTCCAGGCCCAAGTCTGCTGATGATCTCCCTCCACATGCTCTTCCAGCTTTCCTTTCTGCAGCGAGTGTCCAGCAGCAGCTGGGAGGACAGGAGATAATGGGAGAAGGTAGTGTGAAAATACCATTCCATGTGGGACTCAGCATGGCCGGCAGCTCCCAAGGGCCTCAGTGCCAACCTGCCCACAAGGTGTTGTTGGAGGAGTGTCCCAGAGCAGTGCTGGGGAAGGTGGGGAGCCCAGAGCCCCCTGTGCTCCCTGGGAGGGGAGCTGGCCCCATGGTCCCAGCCGTGTGTGCACACGTTGGCAGCGAGCCTGGCGGAGAGAGGACGGCGGCACGGGTGAGGGCTGCTAGGCATGGATCTGGTAACTGCTGTGCTTTGTGTTGTCATCTACAAACCTGTCACTTTCTTTTTCAGATGTACCATCCTCACCTCAAACCAGCACAGATGTGACTGAAGTTGCAGGGAAAACTGCACTACAAATGTTGCCCCTTTCCTTCTTCTCTACATTCTGCCATTAGATTTATAATTTCCTTTCCATTTCAGGTCTGCTGTTTTCTGGCTGGGGTGTTTTTTATACCCTGAATTATAAGGAAATCCACACATGGGGAAAGCAAGAAAGAAGTAAATGGAAAACAAACCACAGGCCCGGCCATTAATCCTTCTGGGGAAAGCATGGCCTGGACTGCATTCTTCAGCATCCAGACCCATTGTGGGATACACCAGGTGAAAATGAACAGCAGAGTACTAAAGCAAAGAGGGAGCAAAGATTAACATGGGGACTTGGTGGGCTAAGTATAGACAATTCTTCCCCTCTCCAGTGACTTCTAGAAATGGTGGGGGGAATTCTGCAACCAATATGATTTGGTCGATACCCAAAATATAACACAGAGATCTGACAGTAGGGATTGCAGCTAGGAAATGAGGAATTCTCTGGCACAGCTGTTGTATTATACTAAGCCTGTTACTTCTCTTTAATCCTAATTGATGCTCTCTCTATTCTGAGCCAGGATCTCTGGTCAGCCATCATTCCGGGGGGTCTGCTGCTGCTCTCACACTGGAGCCTGTTCTTTTGTGCCTCTTCCATGAGGAGCAGCTGAAATCATGAGTTAAATGTTGCTGATACGAGAGAGGACTCCTGGCATCTGCCCCAGACAGAGAAATCAACATGTAATTCTTTAAAGATACCCATACTTATACTGCGAACACGTATATCCCAGATGGTGCCAGTTCCCATCAGATTCCCATAAGAGGGAGTAGGAAAGGTCCATCCCTGCTGAATGCAGACCCCTGCCCTGATGGAACCACCCTGGCTCATCTCCCTGCAGCCTGGCAGAGATGCTCATGGACCTCTCCCAGCCTGGGCTACATTTTGACCCCAAACTGCCAAGGAAGGTATCAAATCAATACATCTTTTGGAAGGGAAGGATGTGGCCTGAGATCTGGTGTCTCGAGACCACGCTCTTTGGACAGTGCTGATCTAGACATTGTCTTACTCCCAGCATTTTTCAAACTGTGTGATTTCCTACAGTTTACAACTACACACAGTAGCTAGAAGTTATTACACATAGCTGACTTTAAAGGACACTGTCATTAACAAATGCTGTGTACATGTCCTACAAATGTTGTCATAACCTATGTTTTATAGTCTTAGACTGCAATTAATGGAGACAAAAAGTGTGTTTATAGTCTGAGAATACTGGAATGGTTTAGGTCTGTATTTTTTTCTAAATATAGAATTTTATATTTACTCAAAATAGATCTGTTTGCAGATTGTGAAGTATTTAATACAGAACACAAGATAAATGCAGTGAGTGGATCTTGACTTGCATCAGGGAATCAAAGCAGGCAGAAAGGGAGGCAAGTACAGTATGTCAGACAGTGGGTCTTTAACCATGCAGAAAGGTGCAACAGATCAGAAAATGTCATTATTGTTTCTGTTCCTCTGTGGTCTGCAAAGTGCTGGGAACAGCAAGCTTGAAGCAGGGAGTGGAGCTCTGCGGGGCCAAGCTTTCCTCTCCCTCTGGGCGACAGCCCTCTGAGGCAGCACAGCGGGCCAGTGCCAGGCTGCTGTGCGCCCTGCTGGCGGAGGGGTGGGAGGATGAGCAGGACAATGCTGTGTGCCCCAGACCCCCAGGGATGGGGTCGGCAGGGACTGGTGCCCGGCTGGGGCCCAGCGCGCAGCAGGGAGCGTGCTGAGCTCTCAGCAGCTGGTGCTGGCACCGGGGCACAGCTGGCCTCCCGCCCTCCTGCAGCAAAAGCACTGCTGGGTGCAGCTCTGGAGATTGGCACCGATGCACTTGCATTGCACGGCCATCACTTTCTCAAATAGGTATGTCACTTATGTTTTCCTTAATTAAAATTTCAGCTATTCCTGCCTCTTCACATGCCTCCGTGCACAAATGTCTGACCATGACTGCTGCCGTGTTCGGAGCTGTGTGGTGGCTTGTTGAACCCAGGAATGCAGCCTCAGGAACGACACCCTGCGCAGGCAAAGTTGGCAGAACCTGGGCAGTGTCTGGAGCAGCACCTAGGTGTCTGGGACTGGGAGCTGACCACACTGTTATTGACTGGTCTTGCATTCCCAAGAGGACAAATCAGGGCCTTGATTGACAGGTTTGCTGTTTCAAAAAGCCTTTACTTTAGTGAATGTACAGCCTAAGTGTCATTGTTCTCTTCTCCATTCTGGGTTGTTTTTCAGAAAACAAGACCAGTTTAGGAAATTTAAATCTCTCCTAAAACAGAAATTTTATCTAGAGAAACCCCTCTGTGCTTCCATTCTTAGTATAAACCAAATTTATTTACTTCTGTAGTTGAAATTGCATTACTAAAGAACATAAAGTTTCTTTAATGTTGTTTGGTGTTCTTTGTCTGGTTTTGAATGGAAGTTGGGATTATGTGACCATCTTGTGGCTGTAACACTTGTCAGTTAATTTAAATTAATATTTTAGTTTCTTACTTATTATCGCAAAGTTTATTGGTTTGTTAGGAGTAATACCCAAATTCGTTATGCTGAGAAGGAAAAGCTGCAGCGTGAGCCCACCTGGAATTCTTGGCATAGGAGAAATGCATCAGGACCAACCATGGACGGGCAGGTTCACCAGCACTCCGGTGGTCTATCTGTCCGTGTGTCTATTTGTGTGTCTCATGATTTTCAGGTTGCTTTTCATATCCTGATGCAACTGAAAAGCCAGCCTTTTTTTAGAAAAGTGTAGAATCTAATGAGCAGTATGTCTGAAAACCTCAGCCGTTCCCAGGACACAGGTGACTGATACAAACCTGGCACAAGCAGGTGACGTGGAGATGGGTGTCTTGGAAAGAAAACATCAAAGGAATCACACAGTGATCCGGGGTGGGCAGTTCACAGGGCCAGGGAGTTGGAGACTTTTACAAAGCCACCTTGTTCTTCACTTGGTGCCAGTGGGCTTCAGTTCACAAAGAAAGTAGCTGGAAAAATTAGCCAGAAATAGTTGACCTTTCAAAAGGCCTCTAATATACAATTACCTGATGTTCACTGAAGTGGTTCACGTGCTTCCCACTCTAAATGATTTTCTAGGTTCACCCATGTGTGAATAGCGATCTGATTTTATGGAGGAGGGAAATGGAGGAAAGAAACTTCAGAAAGGAGAGAAATATGCCAGGGAATTTTACTGGTTGTTTGCTTCAGGGGAAGAAAAGGGCAAATAGATGCAGCCACCTCAAAGTAGCCTTTTGACTTTGAACTTTAAAAGAAAGGAACATGGGAGAACTCTGAGGTATTGACAGCACTTGACAGAAGCTGTTCCATGGAGATAGGTAGGAAATTCAGGATCCAGCAGAATTTGCTTTCTTAGCCAGATGACAAATTCTTTTTTTCCCCTCAGTACAACAAAATTATCACAGCCCCCATTTTCCTTACTGCCTTTTCTTTCCTTCTGCCCTGGGTTGTCTGGTACAGGAGATCCCTTGCCTGTGCCATGCCCCCTCTGCAGTTTCAGCTCTGACCCTGGACCAAAGCAAATGAGTTATCTGGGGCTGCAATCTCCAGTGGGCTTTAGGCAAAATACTTTTCTAAGGAAATGGTTTCTATGGTTGGCACAAAAGTGCCTCTACCGTGCACCTTTCCAGTGGCAGCTGTGCCCAGGTGCACACAGCAGTCTGGGTTCAATAGTTCAGCGTTCTCTTCACTGCCCCCTGCTCCGACCCCTCAGCAGCCCAGGAAAAGTGGGGGCAGAGGCCACCTCCCACGTGGGAAAGCAGCAGCATTCAAAAGCCCAAAGACTTTTTGAAACCAGGGAATGGGATTTCCACATACGATGAGAGAGCACACTGTGCAATAGAAACTACATTTGTGTGGAAGAAAATTATTTTCAGTAGCCTTGGAACTTAAAGACTTTCATGAACAAAAGCAAGTGACAATCCCCTTCCCCATCTGCATTATCTGACAAAACAAATAAAGTCTCTGAGACTGGTCAGACAAGAGCATCAACGTGGCAGTTGTAGCACTGAAGGACTTTTCATGTGGTCAAGTATCTAGGTATCTTTGTGGGAAAAAAACCCCAAAGGTTTAAGTTTGGATCCAAAGCCCAATTCCACAGAATGTTGTGACTTTGGAAATGTTCTGTTGTTTTTCAGTATGAGATCATGAACCTGGAATGAAATTGTCCTTTGGGGACAAAACAAAACAGATGAAAAATAAATGCTCATGTCAGGTCTGGAGACAAAGCGGGTCCTGAGCCACGGTCTTTAATATGTTTCTTTTCCATCACGTTCAGGAGCAACTTTGAGCAGGATTTGCTGCAGTTAAGGGAGACAGAAAAAAAATCGTATTAAAAATAAAAGAAGAACCCTGAATAGAGTTTTTCAAAAAGCCATTTATTTTCCTAAGACATCCAGATCCAAAAGTGAACGGTGAGTCAGGAGTGCACTCAGGCAGCAGCTCCCAGGCTCCTCTGACTGTGGCTCTGCTGGAAGGCAGGTCAGCTTGAGCTCACAGCAGCATAAACGTGGGATGATGCAGAGCTCCTCAGACTTCTGCCTCCTCCTTTTGGAGGCCACACAATGTGCACGTTGTGTTCCTGAATTCATGCCTCTTCTGGCAATTTGTTTGCCTGATTCTTAAATTTCTGTGTTCATCTTGGTCTACACCAGTGCCCAGAGCTCTACCAAGCTGCCAGCAGCTTGCTGAGACCATGGACAGGTGCCTCAGCTTCCCACAGAGACTGTGCCCACGTCTCTGCCTTCCTGCTGGTTGCCGGCTGCTCCCGAAGGAGCTGAGGAGCTGCCAGGAGGGTATCGGGTGCACAGAACTGCACTCCCCATGTTCTAAGCGTGGTGTGCTGAGGAGCTAACCACGACAGAGAGACTGAAAGATGTGAGAGTTTCTCCTGGAGCCTGCTTTTAACTCCCCATTGCCCTGTTTGGGAACAGGCTGTAGTCACTACATGCCTTTAGCTTGAACTTGCACTTCATCAGTCTGGGAGGAAGAATGGAAGAAATGTTCTGAGAGAAAATTCCATTTATGTCTTCTGCCACCTGCTAATGGCATATGTGAGCTGCTGCGTGCCAGTAGCCGATGGCAAAGATAACATCAGTGTGGAGAAAATTGCGCGGTGCTGAAAATGCAACTCATGTTCCAGATGACCCGATAGTTCAGCGCCTGCTGGGGCCGGGTGTGGGGCCAAGCTCTGCTCACCAACACTCACACAGACACACTCAGTGTGATGGCCTTGTTGGAATCCCAGAAATTAAATTTTTTAGGGCAGGCAAAAGGACAAAAGCTGAAGAGCTTCTGTTCACATCCAGCCCTGAATCAGGCTTTTCTGCATATACCTCCAGCCTAATCACTATGAGCCAGGGCAAGGGAGGCTGACAGGTGGGAACAGGTGTCAAAGTGCCCAGTAAAGCTGCTGCTCTGAAAACTGGCATAATGGCAGAGTGGACATGGTGGACAGCTCTTCAGAAGTAAACATCCATTTACAATAGGATCATAGAAATATTTGAGGCACTCAACAGCAAGATCCTTGTTGCTTTTCACCTTCGTGCCGCCTGGAGTTTTTGCTCAGTGAGGGAATTCATGGTGCTTTGTGTGAACCAAGAAGTAATTGTGGGCAACTACTTAAATAGCTCTAATTATGTTTAGAGAAGGCTAGTCCCTGAAAGCAGCTAGGATCTGTGAATAAACATATTGTCACAGGTGACCACCTGATCTATGCATATGGATCTAAAAAAAAGCCACTTTGCTAAGTTTAAATACCTCAAAGTAAAGCTGAGCAGACACCAGACGCCAGCAGCCATGCCTGCCCAAAGCAGCACCGCTTGGGGCTCAGCAGGGGGAGCGTGGCTCAGGGCCTTGCCACCACAGCACGTTCCACCAGCCCTCCCGAGGGGACCAGGGCCTTTAAATACCAGCCTTTAAATACCCTATAGACAGAGAAAAGTAAAGGCACTGGGTCCCCTGAATGGGGGATGGACAAGCCCAGAGGCTTACCTTGCTTAATCCTTGGGCAAACACGGTCAGTGTCTGCTGAGGCCAGCAGCTGATCCCACCAGCACCAAGCCCAGCTGTGCCAGCACTGCCCACACAGCCGGCCCGGAGCTCCCAGGGGACAGAGGGCACCTGCTCCCAGCCCAGAACTCCCTGGGAATGGAGAGCGCCTGCTCCCCACCCGGAGTTCCCAGGGGAGAGTGGGCTTCCAGCCTGGCTGTGGCCCTTAACAGTCAGAATTTTTGAAAGAGAAAGTCTGAGACAGTGAGGACAAATGTGAAGCTGTTGAACATGTTCAGCCCTTCAGCACAGGGGTTGAAGAGTTCACAGTGACAGCTGAGATGAGGCCAAGCCTGGTGGTGGGCTCCAAGCTGCCCCTGCTCCACTGACCTCCTCCTCCTCCTCCTGCAGTGAGCACCCAGCTGCCCCCCCCGCCATTAACCACATCTAGCTTCAGCACAACTTAACAGCATAGAATTATAATATTCCCCTATGCACATATTTGAAGGATGCACTACAGAGAGGGACAGGATGGCATTTCCTAGCTTTCGTCAACATAGATCACTGTACCAGAGCAGCCCTTTGTTTTGTAATGACAGTGATAACACTGGGCACATACCTCCTGTTTCCAATAACGAGTCCTCATTGCGTGGCCCAGAACAGAACATAGCCAAAGCACAGGCTTCCCCTGACATTCCCATTTCACATCACTCTGGGCAGGGCAGGGAAAGCATTTACAGTGACCCTGGCTACTGCAGGGGAGATACATCCCCCGAGGCTGTTGGCACCATCTATTCAATGCCTCAGCACCAGCAGACACAGGTCAGTGACAAGACAGGTGAAAGAATAAGGCCTGAGGTCAGTAAATGCCCAGTACAGCCACTGAAGCTGCCTGCTTCCAGGAGCTGAGGCTGCTGCTCTTAAGAAAACAAAACTCCTGCCTGGTAGTAAACATCTTCAGTTACCATGCAGAAAAATTAAAAAAGCCAAACAACAACCACCTAGCAAAGTGTTTAGGGTGGAAAAATATCAAAAGATGAGATAGACATGGTATGTCTCCTGCCTGGAGTTCCTGGGAACGTTTGTTGGTGGCATGCCTGGTCATGTGGCGCTGGCTGGACACAGGGCCAGGACCGTGCTGTTCACCTTCCAGCCTGATCCCCGTCCTTCGTTTGGCTGAAGGAGATGCAGGTGAAGCGTGGGTGGGACAGCTGCCAGGTGTTAGGAAAGATCACTTATGCCCACTTCCCCAGCAAGGTGTACCTTGTTCCAGGGGTGTTACAGCCCTCCCCAGTGGCGTGGAACCTCAAGGGGGTTGAGAAAGCCCATGGAGCAAATAAGGTGAATGGCACCAAACTTTCTGGGGCAATCAATTTTGGTGAATGTTGCCCACCCGTAATTCAGAGCCACTCTTTGCAGCGAGGCAGTGCAGGCAGGCAGAGCAGTGTTCATGGCAGGATGGTGCAGGTCCCTTTGCTGTGCTACAGCTAAAGCCCATAACATGGAGAAAGAGAACCTCAGTTGCAGGGCTGAGCAGGCAGGGTCAGATCCTGCCACAGTTTTGACTCACAACTACACAGACCCCATACAAGTTGCAGAACTTAAGCTTTTTGCATTTCAGCTTTACAAATGCTAGTCAGTGGTTTTGCCACTTTTCGTTCACTAAACTTCTTGGGTTTATCCATGTTCCATCCAGAGTTCCATCCATTAAACCCTAATTTTTCTGCCTTTCCTCACTTGTAAGTGGAGGAGGTCACCTTCAGAGAGGCTGGTTCAGGGGAGAGTGGTAGTAGCTGTGGAGTGCCCTGTTCAGTGAGGTCTCAAATGAAAGATAGGATGGCTCTGAAAAGCATGATAAAGTCTTTGAAAATTAAAATAATACCAATGCAGGCCCATACCTGCTGCTAGCATGTGAGATTCAGAAGTGCTGGTCCTGAACAGCATTTCCATGCCAGGAACTTGCACCAGCTGCTATGGATGCAGATCAGTCCTGCAGCTGATCCTACAGCATGGATTCTGGACTCCTCCAGTTCTTGGACTCCTTCACCTCTGCATCACCAGGATTTCTTCAGCACGGTCATTAACAGCTCACACATACCTGCCACACCTTCCAGCACACGCCTCTGCATTCCTCACACCCTGCTCCAAGACATGCTTTGTTCATGGACTCACCTCTCCACTGCGTGATTCACATGGGATCAAGTTACATGAAGTCCTGGCAAGTTGTGGTCACGGTGGATTTAGCCCTATCCTTGAAAGAACAGATCCTGTCACCTGACCGGTTGGGAAGTACTTTACAACTTGCATAGAGAAAAAATGTACTGGAAATACCTTATCTGTAGTGACAATCTCTGGACCTCAGGACACATAGAGCTCCAGCAATGTCCATCGTTTGACATGCGTTCATCTGTTCTGTAACCTGTGACTGGAGTTCACAAGCTTTCTGCCAGCATCTGCTCAGCTTATAAAGCTGTTCCTGCCATCTATCACTTTGCCAAGTCTCCAATCCCTGAGTGCTGCCAGTATTTACAGCTCTCAGAGCTGCTGGGGCAGACAGCTGTGTGCAGGGATGCAGCACCTGGGAGCTCCGAGGGCCCTAGCACCTGACCCTGGAGGGTGCCTGGACTCTGAAGCTGGCACAGGCCAGATGGAAAATGATCCCACCCTCCCCCTTTCTCGTCATCGTTCTTACACGGCACAGCAAATCAAAACCTCAGACCAGCACAACTCCTATTGTTTGCTCTGCAGTCTAGGGAAAAAAAAAAAAAGAAAACCCAGCTCCTCATTTCCACACGAGTGGGAACCAGTAGTGGTTGGCAAATTTTTAGACTTGGCCAAGGGAAAGATCTGAGTCCTTGCTTAATATTAAAAAACTCAGCTTAGGCTGATTTCATTTTCTATTTTTTTATTCTACTCTCAAATTTTATGTCTTTATTTTTAAGGTTTACATAGCATCAACTGCTTCTCAAATAGCTCTGTCCTTTAACTAGACTTATGAGCTGTTTACCTAACATGTTACCTGATAATAATTAAAATTGTAATGTGGCCTCTAAAAAAAAACCAAAAAACGAAGAAGTGATATCTCAAAAGTGTTTGTGAATTTGTACAGTAGACGAGGTGTCCCCAGGCTCTGGGTGGGAAAGATGCCTCACAGATTACCCTCAGTCTCCCCCAGTCCCCTTTCTGAACATGCAGGTTGGTATATAGATAGAGAACTTGTTCATTGTAACAAAGATGTTGCTGACAGCTTCACTTCAGGTGCTGTGCAAAAGAGCTTCATTTGGGAGAGCTGCCCAGGAAAAGGGATGGAAGCACACAGTAGTCAGGGGCTCTGGGAAGAGAAGCCTCTGTTGACATCAGTGTGAGGGTGTGCAGTCAGGGGCTCTGCCCGCCTTCTCCGGGGCAGGATGGCCTGGTGCTAGGAAAGGGCTGCTCTCTGGGACTGATCCCAACCCACACCTGCTTTGAGGCTGCGGATTCCTGTTGTTGGCTCCCTGCAATACTGTTTTCATTTAGTAAACTGACACACCTGGAGAGGTGATATTGCTCCTGACTGCCGCAGAAACTCTTCTGACCACACACCAGTGCAAGGCTTTCCCACTCTCAGTTTTATTTTCCACTCTGAGCTCTGCAGTCTCACACCCGTGCTATGCTGGCATACACAAAAGTGCACTTTAAAAGTGGCCATTCTGTGACCATCACAAAAATCCCTCCTTCTGGCATTTTTGTTAACATCAGTCCCCAGAACACAGGCCTTAACAAAGGAAACCTATTCCCTACTGATGTGCCAGACAAAAGTTCATGGCTTCGTCTTGCTGAAAATGAAGTCTTGATTATTCATGCAGTTCCCAATGAGTCACTCCACCCCCTTGAATTATTTCTGACAGATGTGAAATGCCTTCTGCTGAATTCCTACTCCAAGGAACCTTTTGCATGACTGGTTTATCAGTGAATGCGAGCAGACTCATGATTTACAGTGCTTCATCATCATGGCATGTGTAAGACTGAACACGATGACTAGGGAAACCAGACCCACCTATTTTTGGTCATGGGTTCAGAGCCTCCAAAATCTGCCAGCAGCCACACAAGAGGTGCTCACACAGGGCCGGTGTGTGCACAGGGAAACCCAGTTTACCCTGAGGATCTCAAAAATGGATTGGCTGAGGGCATATGAATTCACTCTTAGGGATATGGAGACTGAAGTGCTAACCTGAAGGCCTAATGCTGTCACTTTTCACTTTCTTGCTTTCTTTTCGCTGCCAGGAATGTTTTTCCCACTGGCTGCATACTCGGCTGTGGTGCAAGTCATGTGCGGTCCCTGTCCCTGTGCAAGCCATGGAGATCAGACCTCCCTGGCAGTGAGGGAATGCCCAGCTTGGTGCCCTTAGCCTGCTGGGCTGCCCCAACATCCTGCAAGCTGGACGTGCTCTCTGCTGTGTTTCCCTGCCAGGGTGTTAGTGCACATCTCTCTGTATACCGTCAGAGGCACATGTAAACTTTCCTCCACGGCCTGCAGAAGATAGGTGAAGGCTGTTTCCCAAAGGCTCTAAGGCCTCTCCCAAAATGAGGGATACCCAGGCTGGCCTGAGTACATTTCTTTTCTCCTACAAAGAAAAGGTCTTTCAGGGAACCTTCTCTGAACAAAAACCTCCTCCAAGGCGAGAAGGCAGCTGCAGTAAGGATGCCGTGGGGGTAGAGACGGCTCAGAGCTGCTGCTCTCAGGTGCACCCACTGTGCACCACGGACAGGAACATACCCAGGGCAGCTCACCTGCTGACTCTGGGACAACCTAACACCACGGGGCTTAGTCTGGTCAGACAGAATCGTTGCTCTGTACATGCCATGCATGTATCTCACAGGAAACAGAGAGGTTCCTTACCAAAGGGAGCTCTGAGCTCCCCCTCGGAGAGCCCCAGCAGCAATCCCTGTTGGCACACCTGCAGTGAAAGGGCTGACTTGCTCTCACTGATGGCTGCATTTCAGCAGCATTCCTGAGGAGGTGGCCAGGCCTGGCTCCATATGAAGTTAAAGACATTACATCTGCAATGGGAGGATTTAGGCTGGGATTCCACATTTTTCTCCTGCAGAAGTCTCTGTCACTGCAAAACAAAACAACAGCACCCAAAGCCATGTTAAGTCACTGTAGTGATTCCAAAACCCATTGTTCCTCTGGCTAATTAAAAAGGCTCCAAACTTGCTCTAGATCTTCCAACTGCAAATTTTGTATTTGCAGTGGTGAAACTCCCCTCTTCTTTTTCTCCACAGATGGTCATGATGATACGTTTTTGTTCAATAATTAATCATTTTTGTGTCAGGTTTGACTTGGTTTAGGGATTTAAACTGCATGCCTTGCTGAAGGGAATCCATAATTGAGATACAAATCTGAGCACCTGTGAAAGACTTCAAGTTTTGTGCACATGCCTAAGTATACGTTTTTAAACGTATGTTTTACTACTTTAAAGGCATCTACACAGGATGTCAGTGGAGGCTGATCTGCCGTCACTCTGTCTTGTCAGCAGACCGACTGGATTCTGACAGCTGAATAGAGGCCATTAATTAAAACTGTCAGGTTTTGTCAGACCTTTGTCGTGCTCCCTAGATAATTCAGTCTTATGCATTTCGAGCATTTGCAGCAAGAACAAGACTAAATCCTTCAATTTCCCTGCTAAATTCTATGCCTCTCTTTCTAAGAAAGAGAATTTATTCCTGCAGCAATAACCCTTTGCATTTTGAAGTGGGGGTGTCAGTGTAACTTGGGTCTGTATTGACAAGTGCCAGGGTTTGCGACGACTCCTCAGAGGGAAGCTGTGCAAAGGTTCTGGCATTGACTCCGCACCCTCAGGAAGGTTGCAGGGGATAATGCCACAAGTTTTGCAGGAATAAAGAGCTTTTTTCTTACTTTTCTAAGAAGGTTCTATGCTAGAATAAGCAAACAAAAATCGGGCCTGAGTTCAGGTCCCTCTGGTCCCACAGCTATCCTCACGGGAGTCGGTAACTGCTGCTGGGAAGACATGGCTCTCAGCTAGTCATCCTGAAAGGAGAAGTGTTAGTTTTGCATGTAACTATGACCCATTTTTAAAATTTTGCTATATATACAAATTTACTCTTTATAGCACATCCATGGACCCTTTGGAATGCATGTGAAGCAGAGCCAGTGGTCAACCCTTAGACTCATGTTTAGAAAACACCAGCTTTGTTTGTTTTACATGTTTATAATGGTCTCTGGCTATATTATCATTTATGAATTTCCTCAGTAGCTTTCAAAGTAATGTTGGCTTGTCTGGATATTAATATTGCTAAAAAGCACTTAAAATGTCAAATACAAGAACAGTTGTTTGCTTCTTCTCACTACTACAGCCTATCACAGATGTGAATCGTGAGCCATATTGCTACAGCTTCTGAAATCAAAGTAAAGCCAAATAACGTATAGCCCAGGACAGACATATTCCCTAATGACACAGAAGTGTGGTGCTCCAGCCCCCCATTTTATAGGACAAAAGGAGGATATATGATAAGAGGTTAGTGCCAACCTCTCACTTCCTGGGCAGTGACTGTGGTTTTGTATGGACAATCTGTTCTTCCCATGCATTGCTCAGAGGTGGATCCTATTCAGAAACCCCTTCTCTGCCCCAATGGAACAGAGAGTTATGTCACCTTCATGTGGAACCCTGTTCAGCTGGAATGTCACAGATTTGCCTCTGGGGCCAACCTGAGCTGCAACAGAGAATGGAGAAGACAGGTTTCAGTTTAGAGAGCACATGCAGCTTGCACACTTGTGAGGTTTGCTGACAGCAGACTTCCATGTGGAAGTCACAGTAATGAATATGTTCCAAGGGGAATTAATGAGGCACTTTCCATGTGGGCTCCCATGCCTGCAGGGAGGCAGCTATGGAGGTGGGTATCTGGTGTCTTGGATGTTCAGGAGGATTTTCCCACAGCTCACCTGGATTCAGGTGGTGGGCTTAGAGACTCCGTTGCCCATCACACTGTATCCTCTGAGGCATTGTCTGCAGAAACTAACACAGTAGCCGGGTCCCTTCTCATGGGCCTGCCCAGGGAATGAGGGACCCTGGGCCACCTCTCACGTCAGAGTCAGCCTGCCTGAGGAGTTTGCTTTTCTTCTTCACGGAATGGTGGCGTCTCATAAGACCACTTGTTGTTAGCTTGTGCAGTGTGAGGCATAAGCATAATGCTGAATTACAAAGTGGTATGAGTAAGAGCATCTGCTAACGTCTGCAGATATATGAGGTCAGCAAGTTTACATTCCTTCAGGTCAGAGAACAGAACAAGCATGATCTTATCCCCGTGCCAGTTTCTCCACATTGCAAAGTCACCGCAGGCATGACGACACACCATTCCTGCTCTGGGAGGAAGGCACCGAGGGCTGGTCTGCACCACCTGCGAGAACAAACTGGAAGGAACAAACAGGCAAATCTCTAGGTAAGAATGCAGAGGAGAACAAGCACACTGGTTTTCCCACGGCATGAAACAGCCAGGCTCACAGTATGTACCACCAAAAACATATAAATGTTCCCTAGTGAAACCAGACTGTATTTATGAGGGATTGCAAGATCTTAGTGCCCATCCTCACTTTGTGTCTGCCCACCTGGGGAGCAGAAGAGATGTTCTGTTTAAAGTAATGGATCCAATCTGGTGTCCAGCCCTGCTGGGCCATGAGGGAGAGGACAGCATGACAGAGGAATTGCATTTTCCTTCTCCTCACTTGTTATTCTGTGTGGTCATGTATTAATTCTTGAACTTAACTCTTTTAATTATTTTTATAACCCTTACTGATATCACTCTGAATAATACTGTTATCCTTATAAATACACAACCCCATTTCTCTAGAAATTTTAGCCATCCAGCTAACATGCCCTATGACTTTGAAATCAGTACAGAAAATTTATCAACAGAATTGAAAATTAAATTTAGGATGAAAGCTATACCTTATACCGTCAAGGCTTATAAATTTAGTCTTGTCCGACGTATAAGTGCACATCCCCAAAATTAATACAATTCTGAAAATTTCGTATGTTTGTCAGACAGAAACAGACAATTTTAGAGGCATACATATGTGTGCAAAACAAAGTTATGGTTACAAAGGCACACCCTGGATTACAGAAAACAAATGTCATATCATACAGAGATTTCCATAAGGATAGGAATTGCTCAGGATTGGCATGGTCAAGCATAACTTTAAATGCTATTCATCGGGCAATATCTGAAGGATCAGACTCCATCTTGAACACCTTTGCTCACTGTAAACTACATAGTACCTAGATAAGTGCTGAATACATAATAACCAGATTTTTATATTGATGGCCAAACCCAAACACCTACCAGTGACTGCAGCTATTGAGTAACAAAGAAAGAAGTCAATTTCTGAAGACCTACTTGGATAACACAATTATTCTCTTCGATGCAAAAAACTTGAATAGGGCTCTGGGAATTAGCAACATAAAAATAATGTTGGTCATGAATTTAAAACGTTCCCCGAACAAGGAATTAAGGAAATCTTGGAAGAGGTCTTGTGGTGAACTTGAATCTTTCCACAGTTTTTAATTCTGAGTGTAAGTTTTTTCATAATCTCCAGTGGTTACTTGGCAACTGCTGTGGGCTATTGGATAACCTATCTGGGCAGCACACAGCTCCTGCCACAGGCCAGGATCCCAAAACTGTGTGTGGAGCATCTGTCATCCTGACCCTGCCTATGCTGCTCCTATTTTATAACTGCAGATCTCAAACAATGAACAATGCTTGATAGTCATCGACCTGATTTCAAAAATGGAGTAACAGTGATGTAATGAGATGAAGAAACTCACTCGATACTATTGAATCAATTGATGTCCATACAAGGATTAGACACATTTCCTCATTCCTGGTGCCATTTGTAACCTACCACAAAAGAACACTAAACCCACTTCTTATGGCCATTCTCCATGCTTCAACAGACCATGGCGTCAAAGGACTAGGCAACAAATCTTCACTTCTGACAGTTTGGTTTTTTTTAAAGAACGTCTGTTATGAGAGAAAAGAGGGCTTCAGCAGCTGCAGGAAAGAGCCCTCACTGTGCATTCTTTCAGCATGTAGTTCCTCTCGCATTCTGCCTTTCTGTTCCCTCACTGTCCTTCTGAAGAACCCTGAGTCCAATCAAGTGTTAAGGCCTGCAGAAACATTGCTATGGATCAGATTCTGATCACTTTAATCATTAAACCCTTTTGTTAGTGTGTGAACCAGCATTCTGTCTAGTGAGAGTCCTTACAAAGCAGAACATCACTGTGCTATACAGTGCCCAGCTTTGTCTGCTCTGGATTTGCAGATCCCCAAATGTCTGAATTTACCATGTGCTACTCCCTATAAACATAACTTCAAAAAAGAGGGATTGTCCTGAAGTCATGATCCTACCAGAAGCACCCTGTCATAAAGCTTTTTCTTTCACAGCCGAGCGGGCCAGTGCCAGTAGCCCCTGCAGCAGCGTGCCCAGGTGGAACAAGGGCCAGCAGACACTACCAGGGTGTGCGTTTCATCTTAGTATTTCAGCAAGAGGAGTCTGAAAGTGTTAAGTCTAATGATTTACAAAGTGAAAACAGGGTTACAGGGATCCTACCTGTGTGCAGCTGTCTGTGGGTCATGGAAGGAAGCAATCCATGGTCCACATTCTACAGGGAAAAGAAATATGGACTTGTCACTTGGGGTTCTTTGTACAGAATGCAGGTCCCTGTCAGGTTCCTATCACTGGCTCAAGCATCCCACAGCTTGTCTTTGGGAGCAAAATGCCACATCTACCCAGTTCTGCCTAAACTGGTTTTGGTTATGCTGATGTGACTTTAATGCACACTCTGATGTCAAACCCCTGCCAATGCGTGGCAGACAGCAGGCTCTGGCTCACAGCCCCCCAGTTGCTGTGCTCAAGATCTTTGATGACCACCAGCTCTGGGGAGCCACTGTGGCTCCATGGCAGCCAGCAGCACTGACTATCCACAGAGTATCTTACCCTGTGAACCCAGCACATTCCTTCCTGCTGGCACACATGCAAAGCGGGAAGCAGGAATGAGAAAGCAAATGCGATAGGGAAGGATATAAACTGAAGATGTGGGAGGGAACCAAAAGCATCTCTCTTCTCCTTGCACAACTTCAGCTCCAGCTTTCCAAGTTTCTGCTGTGCATCACCTCTTCTACATGCGGAACAGAACCTTGTTTCCCTTGTCTGAGAACACATGAAGAAGTACAGGTTCAAAAATCCTTCAGTCATTTAACACTCAAAATCACTTTTCACCCCATATCCTACATGGTACCAATTCATCTGCAAAAACAGAGATGCAAAAACAACAGACTAGTGCAACATGCATCATACACTCCAAAACATGCTCAAGAGAGCTGAAACAGTGCACTGCTCAGTGTTCACAGGAGTAGGCAGGAGATCAAGAAACCCTAGATTTTACTTTGGTCACTGACTTGGTCTGAAGCTTTGAGTGAATAATTTCCAGCTTTGGTTTCAGTTTTACTGCCTGAAAAAAATCAGGAGGTATTATTTATAAAGCTTGGAGAACTTCCACAAAATTTGCCTAAAATCCACCTGTTAATTACATTTCAGCAGAAGCTGAGATGTGTCTGCATACCTTTCACAGAAGCATCACTTCAGAAACAGTTCATGGCACAGAAGAGCTGGCATATTTCTTTTAACAATAGGGTGAATAATGGTGTTGAAGGCCTGGTTCTGGGAAGTACACTGGAAGAAAACAGGTATTTCTTTAGGCATCATGCTATAGGAAAAGATATGTCAGTGTTCTTGAAAAGAGCAATTTCAAATAAATTCTGTGTGTACTGCCATGCTAATCTGAACAGCACACCTTCTTGCACAAATTTAATTTTAAGAAAAAAACTACCGATTTTCTGCTACTTGTGTGTACATTGGTATTGCTTAACCTTCACATTCTTACAAAGCTCACCGTGAGCCTTCTGACATGCTAAATCTATCCTACTAGGT
The DNA here is from genome assembly GCA_013397055.1 of Pachycephala philippinensis. Lineage (NCBI taxonomy): Eukaryota > Metazoa > Chordata > Aves > Passeriformes > Pachycephala > Pachycephala philippinensis. The sequence goes on from VWZT01003070.1 coordinate 301,187, forward strand.
ATTTACTTACCATTATAAAAGTAATGCGTAAACACAGAAATATTTACACAGGTTAACTGTGATATTGGTCTACATAGGATAAAACCGCATTGTTCTGTATTTCAGCACCCTGCTTCCACATCATTTTTCTTCCTCTGGCTTGTTCTGACCTATGTGTACTCCCAAAGACCTCACTGATGTGATCCCCTGCCAGCCAGAGTGGGCTGTGACTGGGCAGGCTCACCCTGAGCACTACCTCTGGCTTAGTGAGGCACAGTATCACCATCAGATCACAAATTAGGCCCTGGCTGTCTTGTTGCAGGAACTGCTTGCCACAGTCCCCCTCAGCCAGGTAGAGAAGAACAGGAACACGTCCACCACCCCAGTCTCCACCTCTGACAGTGATATTTTCTCAGAGCCTACATCCCTTCCTTCAGCAAACTTCCACGTACAGCTCACGCCTTGTGCCCAGCTGGTTTTTCATCAGTTCATGCACGTCAGCAATCAGCTAGCTAACAATGGGGGCTATTGGGGATGGGCCACACAACTCTCAGGCAAACATCCCCACCGCAGAACCTGAGACCCGGGGGACTGCAGCAGACCTGCTTTCAGGATTGTGTTCCATGCCCTGTGCAGCACTGTGCCACCTGCCAGTCGGTTACAGGACAATGTTGACCTCACCTATTGGCTATTGCCTTTGTTACGGGCACCAGATGAGATGGAAATAAATCAGCTCTGAGTTAATTAGATAGAGAAATGTCCTGAAACTTAAAAAACCCAGGACATCTTTGATCTAGACAGTGCTCAATTCATAGTAAGATCTGTAATTTTCTGAGTACCTCACTGAGGGGTAAAGGTGAGGAACTGAGTGGCTTTTGTATGGGCAGCATAATACAACCAAAAGACCAGGAAAATCACAAAAAAACCTCTTCCCTTTTTCTTCAGTTGATCTTCTTTTTTTGTATGACTGCATAATTTAAAAATTGTTTATGACTTAGAACTGAATGAATGCAGAAACCTCCTATACTGGAGAGACCACAATAAAACTGCTTACCAGCTGAATTAGTCATAATGCCCACTGCTGCGTGCTGGAGTGAGTTATCTATGGAGTGAGTATCAGCCAGGACAAACACGACTGTCCACAGAGAGAAATCCACACAACTCGTGGTGTTCAATAATCAAACCTTGTCTGACTAATACTTTAGTAGAGCAGATGACTTTTTTTTTCCATTTTCAAACATTATGTAAAAACTGAAAAAGAAAACAAGTGAGAAATAGAGGTCAAATTTGTGCTGACCTGGAACAGGGTTATTCAAGAGGTAAAACAACTCCAAAAGCATTTTAGAGGCAATCTGACAGAGGCCATGCTTATTTACATGACTTGAAATAGTTATTTTCCCAAAGAACGGAGAAGAAAAGGTGAACAAAAAGAGGTGAATAGACAAGTGTAAGATTTACTACTTCAGAGAGAAATAATTCATACACTTTCACAGAGTAAATCTCCTTACAGATATTTGATAAGACACTCCATAATAAATGCCAAGTATCTCATTTTGTTGGAGTGGTCCAGTCTTAAATGGATGCAGATTTTCTTCACAGGTTTGTTACCACAGTGTAGAAGTAACAGGTACTCTTGCAGTTCACTGCAGTTAGAGAGGGATTCACCTCTGGCTTTTCTACTATTTTTCTGAACCATGTTTGGTTTTAGTACAAACATATCTGATACATTTTCCTAGTATCTGTCTGAGTACTAAAAGAACCAGCCACAACAACCTGATGCCTGCAGCTCCAGGCAGATTCAGAATAATATTTAATCCCTGTGCCATTCCCTGCCAGAATCAAACCACAGCACATGCCACAGCATGGGAACAGAGTGAGAATCCACGATTGTCACTTCAGCTCCAGCAACAGTTACTGCATGTGTAATGCTTGAATGCTCTGGTTGTTTGTCCATCTTAACTTCAGATCCAATTAGAAACTGCTTGAGAATTCCACAGGCTTTTTCCCCAGTCCAGGTTTAAGTTAAATCATTAGCAATGCCTGCACTTGACTGGCATTTTAATGGATCTATGCATTACCAGGTAGAAAGCGGTTAGAAACGGCTTCCTCATGGTAACAGACATCGCTCAGACTTGGTAAGTGTTTGCGGACGCCTGTTTCCAAACTGGATTTTGATGGGAATTCTGCTTAAGCAATGATTTCAAGCCCAATTGCTGCATCTCATGTATGCCTGACAGTACTCAGTTCAGTTGACCAACTCTATATATTTTTAAGAGACAGCAATACAACATCAAGAGTGAATTCCACATGATTCTATTTCAATGGATTTCAGCAGAACTACTTATATAAGTTTTAAAACAAAATTAACAGCAGAAAAGCAAAGACTTATGTGAACAGACTTCAGGTTTATATGCATCACATCATTTTAGTGTCTGAAAGCATGTGTGTTTCAGTAGATGTAGTCACAGATGTTGATAGCAGCTGTACAGCTGGATGAGAAAAGCAAGAATTAGCCACAGAAGTATTATTTTTTTGGTATGTATTTTGCATGCAGATTCCATGTGAAGACAGGGAATCCATCAATCCACTACCTGCTACAAACCCCACATTTGTGCTTTTGTAGAAAAGTTACAGCTAATCCAGACTGTAAGTTTTATGTAGCATGATTTTGCAAAAAAAGGCCAGGGAACCAGTTTTGGCTGATTGCTGTCTCATGTCCCACCTGATGTGGTAGCAATAGATCTGTCAAAAATTACTCAGAACCTAAATATGTACAAGTTTCCCCACACCCTTATTTATCCAGCTCCAATCTCTGCTTTTGAATTCCTGCTTCGCCAGCAAAAGGGGAAGAAAGGGCACTGCACTTCTGGAGGTGAAATGTGAGGGGTGCAGGTACACGTTCACCTTTGAACCTGAGGATCTCACACACTTGAACCAAGCAGATGTTGTCTCAGCTGGTTAACACGGATACCACTGCTCCAAACAATCAGGGCTCTCTGGAAAGTCTATTTAAATAGGCCATCTAAACATTATTATTATGGAGTTGCAATGGCTTTAATGTCTACTCTGTAACTGCTCTCTCATCTTAAAAACAGTTTCCTCTCCACACTTCCTCTTAATATTCTACCCCAAGTATTACATAAGTCCTTACACTTCAGGAACTCAGTCCTGAAAATGGATCTATAACTACAAATCAAGTCGTGCCACATAGTACTAATTTCAAGTATCTGACAATCTCTCTGAAGTTTGTCTATGTTCCCTTTTTGCTTAGACAGCATATTAAAAACAAATGCGCTGCCATTATTCATGCTTTTAACACTGAGAGGTAATTGATAAAGCTGGTAAAAAGTCTGAAGAATGGTTTATACACAAAGCAAAGTGATTACTCACTGTTCAAAGAAGAGGTTTTCAAGAAAATTAGCAACCTAGATCCTAGGAAATCCCGCAATGAGTTATTGAAATGTCCATTAAAATAAAACCACGCCAAACAGAGAGATTTCAGACACACCAAGTATAAGTATAAAATTAGATTTTCTCCAATATTGGTATCAGTCTTTACTCAACATGAGTTTGAAATATATGAGAGAATATGCTGCTGAAAGCCACAGGAGCTATCTGAAACTGTTCACATTTCTCTCTTTACTAGGTTAAATGAAACCTGATCTGGATTCCACTTGATCATAAGACTGGAATGCTGAAAATGCCGTAATCTATTTATACATCAAATTGAAGAAACATTGCATGTCTTTGAATTTCACTGCATTCCAGTGTATTAGCTAAATAGCAACAGTTTACAAACTGTTTCACGTTCAAACTGAGAAAGAAAAGACAGACCAACCTGACTTATTTATCCTAAAGCCAGGATTGATTTCCTGGCTTTAAAACTATGGCACAAACCCAAGTCTGCTCTGTGCCTTCCCTAAAAGCCTTGTTCTTGCAGCAGTAATTCATCACTAGTGCCAAAACATGGTAGTTGCCTTATGATGACTTCCAAATCCACAGTTCTTTTTCAGCATCAAGAACATACTACAATCCCAAACTAGATTTGCAGCTCAGATTTTGTTCATACTTCTCTTTCCTCTGCCTCTAAACCACAAATGGTTCAAAATACAGCAGACAGCAAGGCTGAGAACAACTGTGTAAATAAGAACAGTCAAATCTCACAGATTAAAACCATATAGGGGCTTATATAGCCCAGAAGGTATGGGCAGTAACTCATCTAGCAACAGACCGACCACCTCAGACCCCCCTAGTGAAACAGAATTGTCTCCTTCCACAGAATGCTGTCATTTCCCTCAATTGTTTGCAGAATCCTTCAGGTGAGCACAGTGGTGTTTGACACATTATTCTGGCTAGAGGAACTGCTCCTATTCAAGCGCCACAACTGGGTGCAGCACAAGCTCTACAGAAAAAGTAAAGGTGCCCATCATGAAGAAGAGCATAACATGCTAAAGGCCTGTCCGTTGATCTGTACAAATGTACATCCTAGATTTTAACATTTCTCAGTGTAGTAAAACACAGCTGCCATTGACATTTGATGGGTTTGGCCATTGACTTGAAAGGGGTCAGGATCAGGCTAAAAACAGCTGATGCTATTTCATAACATTTATTAAATTCTACTTGCACTTTCAATGTGTTTCAATGTGTGAAACAGTGTCCATTTGTTCTCAGCTGTCATTCCTATAATTTTTTTCATTAGTTGTTGGATTTAGTGCCTATTATTTTCCGTGTAGAAGACTATGAACACTACAAAGACAAAAAGAGCAATTTTTTTAAAGTCAGGGGAGAGGAAATTCTGTGCTCTCTGTCACATGAAGCTTTAAGAAGAGCCCGAAGCGAAATACTGCAAATACTATTCATGGTTCTCTGGGTAGTTAGTGGCCTTTATAAATGCAAAAATCCCACTTAGACATTCAAATAACTAATTCAAGTTTTCTGTGCCCTTCTTCCCTCCAGCAGTCTCTAACCTGGTATTTGTCTTCCAGGTCTTGTGTCTTACAGCTTGAAATTTAAAAGAACTTGAAATTCAAATGTGATTGCATCTCAGTCTGGTTTGAGACCATCTGGGGTGATTTAGAGGAGTTTTAAAAACAAGAATAGTTTGAGTAAATGTCTTACTGTCTAGAACCATGAGTTTCATAAAAAGGAAAATGTACAGTTTACAGTAAAAGAAAGGAATTTCTGATACTACTGTTTATTTTAAAATTTAAAATGATAATGCAGGGTTTGATACAAGAGTCATCAGAAATGGAGTGCAGCCTAAAAATACCCAATTTTTAGTAACTCCTAAATTTCTGTTCAAATTTGAAAAGATCTTAGTAATAAATAAACTGCTTATCACTTGTTCATTACTGTGCCAGTATTTTACTATTGCTAAGCCAGTATCACATGGCCTGACCAAAATTTAGGTCTCAGTACTCAACACACAAAAAAATGGTAGGTAGAGCCCTCAACAGTTCTCTGCATCTGCAGATAAGGCAGATGATAGATGGGAGAGAAAAAAAATGAAGATCAAAGAGTGAAAAATAACTCGTACAAGGCCATACTGCAGATCAATACCAGCTGAGGGGTGAGACTGAAGCTAAAAAAACAATCCCCTGAACTTTTCCTACTGACTTTTCCACAAACAGTTTCAATCTGGACTCCTGACACTTGGGTAGATGCCCTACTTGTAAGATCAATGGCATCCCCAGGCTAGCTTTTAGTTTCCAACAGTAATCACCTAATGTTATTAAAGGCTGAGAAATCTGAACCCATGCACTCTAGATACTAATCAACTGATTCCCTTTAATATTCCTACATCTTTCTTTTGAAAAACATTGTAATTTTAATGTTTACATCAGGGCTTTTCAAAATTTTAAATGTACATATACAGGTATTAATATTCGTCTTTATACACCCATGCATTCATTTCTGGGTGTGAGCACGTGTGTGATTGTACACTCCATAAGCATTCAGGGGCTTAGTGCACGCTAATGATGCACAGATTTCATTTCCCACCAGCAGTGGGAAGCACCACCTTTTGACCATTTAAAATTATAGAAACGAACAAGCAGAACATTGTAGTGCCATTTTCACTGGATACATACAACTGTCACACTCCAGAAGAGCTTCTTTTTTAGTCTTCTATTACTTGTGGGAGCATTTCTGCCCTCAGTCTGGAGGCTGAGGGATTCTTTGAGAGATGTATCTGTCACATGACTGGTGCATGATCTTTAAATGGCAAAATATGTAAAGTATGTAAAATCACCCACAGTGAGAACAGGAGAACCACAAGGAAAGCCACTAAGGGGTCTCACTGCCACTGAAACATGTATGGGGATCCTTCTAGAGAAGTGTGTAATGGTGAAGGTGACAGAGAGAGTGGGGAAGAATTACCCAAACCTCTGTCAGGTGACACAGCAGCACTGAGAAGGAGCCTGCTGCCCTTCCAGTGCTTGCTCCATCTGCCCTGTCCAGGTCTTAAAAACCAGGCACATGGACACCCGGAGGGTCCCACAGCGCTGGCGCTCACTCACACAAAAACAGGAGGCACGTGGGAATTCCTTTTAACTAACTGTGGCAAGTGTTTTGCTTGAAGGAAAAAAGGAATATGTACATGCTTGACACTTAATAAAAATATCAGTATGTTTGTGCCCAACATAGTGGAATATTGTTCTGCATTAATTCAACATCGCAAAAATATTATCAGTGTAATGCTGACAAGGCCATTGTGTGGTTTACTGTGTGGATTTGGCTAACCTGGCCATGGACTGTAGCAATTTTTATACTTGACTTTTCAAAAACCTTTCTGATTTGTTAGTGAATCAGTTCACCTTGTTCATTCTGGTTCCTTATCCTTTCGCTATTTTACCTTTCATTAATTTCCCTTTCTTCTTTGCTAGACCACACTAAATGTCACAATAACCCACTCCTCATTACACTCATTAGAGTGGCATCCTGGCCTGTATCAGGAATTGCGTGGCAGCAGGACCCGGGCAGTGATTGTCCCCCTGTGCTGGGCACTGCTGAGGCACCTCAAGCGCTGTGTCCAGCTCTGGCCCCTCAGGGCAGGAAGGACATTGAGGGGCTGGAGTGAATCCAGGGAAAGGAGGGGAGCTGGGAAGGGGCTGGAGCACGAGCAGAGGCTGAGGGAGCTGGGAAAGGGGCTCAGCCTGGAGCAAAGGAGGCTCGGGGGGGCCCTTGTGGCTCTGCACAACTCCCTGACAGGAGGGGGCTCAGGGGGGGTCGGGCTCTGCTCCCAGGGAACAGGGACAGGAGGAGAGGGAACGGCCTCAGGCTGGGCCAGGGGAGGCTCAGGGTGGGCATCAGCAGGAATTTCCCCATGGAAAGGGAGGTCAGGCCTTGGAAAGAGCTGCCCAGGGAGGTTTGGAGTCCCCATCCCTGGAGGTGTCCAAGGAAGGACTGGAGGTGGCACTCAGAGCTCTGGGCTGGGGACAAGGTGGGG
>VWZT01003070.1:309317-338151 GCA_013397055.1 Pachycephala philippinensis
CTCAGCACCCCGCTCGCCTCGCCACGGCCGGCCGAACCCCTTCCTGCGGAGGAAACATGTCCAAGATGCCGGCTAAGAAGAAGAGCTGCTTCCAGATCACCAGCGTGACCACGGCGCAGGTGGCCAGCAGCATCACCGAGGACACCGAGAGCCTGGATGACCCGGATGAGTCCCGCACCGAGGACGTGTCTTCTGAAATCTTTGATGTTTCTCGAGCCACCGACTACGGCCCCGAGGACGTCTGCGAGCGGAGCTCCTCCGAAGAGACTCTCAACAACGTGGGCGAGGCCGAAACTCCCAGCAGCGTCTCTCCCAATCTTCTTTTGGATGGGCAGCTGGCTGTGGCTGCTGCTGGGGTGGCTGCAGCCCCCAATGGGGGGGCTGTGCCCAAAAGTTCGGCTGTGCCCCTGCCAGCTGCTGCTCCTGGCACTGCTGTGGGGGGAGGCAGCAGTGCTCAGGCTGCCCTGCCCTCCACAGGGCCTTCTGCACCCACTGCCCCCGGGGCCATGTCTCAGACGGCGGCTGCTGCGTGCAGCTCACGCTTCAGGGTGATCAAGCTGGACCACGGTACTGGGGAGCCCTACAGGCGAGGCCGATGGACGTGTATGGAATACTATGACCGGGACTCAGATGGTGGTGGTGTTCTGGGCAGGACTGGAGATTGCATTAGGCATAGCAGCACCTTCGAACAGGCTGCTCAAGAGAGGGACAGTGGCCTCGGTGCCACAGGAGGTTCTGTTGTGATCTCGGCTGTGCCAGCATCAGCCCATGGCCCCGATTCTATAGCTGACAGCTCCCTGGCTGCTGTGTCACAGCTGCTTCAGACAGAGAAAATGAACCAGTCCTCTCTACAGCAACCTAATTTTGTCATTGGGCAACAACACCAGCCTCAACAGCCCGTAGGTGGGGCCGTGCCTCAGAGTACTGCTCAGCCTGTGTTTTCTGGGGCTTCGGGAGCAAGTCAGCAAATGATAGTGCCGCAGCAACCACAGCCACAGGTAAATCCACAGGGTGTTTCACAGGCTGGACCCAACGGGAAAGGCATGGCACCTCCAAATGTGACAGTAGGGCAGTCGAGCATTCCTGTGGCCCAGCAGCAGGTGCAGCAGGCAAACATACCAGTGACTCAGCCTCAACAATTTGCTTATTCTCAGTCCCAGATTCCACCAGTGCATCTACTGCCGACGCAGCCTCCTGGGCAGGCTGAATACATGCAGCACATGACAATTATGCAGTCTCAAGGAGCTATTCAGCAGGCTACTACGAGCTCTGCTCCAAGTACTGTGGCCTCCAGCCTTCCTGTGGGGCAGGTGACGGGCCAAAACCCCTCACCTGTGGGAGCGCCAGTGATGGGGGTGTCAGCGCAGCCCAGCGAAGCAGTCGGACAGGGATCGGGGTTGTTGCAGAGTGGGCAGGCACAAGCGAGTCAGCCTGCCGTCCCACAGCCAGGAGGTGTGGTGCAGCCAGGCCTTGGACATACGGGGGTTGTGCAACAGAAATCTGTGACTCAGCATCCAATGGGGGGAAGCAGTCAAGTGTCGGGAATGCCTGGTGCTCCCCATGCTGTGGTCCCTGGAGTTCAGAGCGTGCCTGCGGTTGTGCCCGGTACAAGTGTGCCTAGTGTGTCCACCACCACTTCTGTTACTATGCCAAACGTCCCTGTTACGCTGGTCCAGTCCCAGCTGACAAGCCACCCTTCGGTCAGCAGAAGCACTGGCGCAGTCCAGTCCCAGCACGCCGGACACTCGATGATGCAAGGTGCGCCCAACGCATCCGCCAGTCTGCCTCAGGCAAGCCTCGGACAGTTTCAGACCCAGGCCCAGTCCTTAGTAGGCCAGATCGATGATACTAGAAGAAAATCGGAACCCCTACCTCAGCCACCACTTTCTCTTATAGCTGAAAATAAACCTCTTGTGAAGCCTCCCATTCCAGACACTCTAGCAAATCCTCTTCAGTTACCTGCAAGTACTCCAATGAACAGTCTTGCTAGCTCTGTTTTTGGCATATCCATTCCTGTTGATGGTGATGAAGACAGGTATGAATTATTTTATAATGGTATAAAAAAGAACTGTATTTTTAGGGGGAAAAAGTCAACTTTCAAGTTATTGTCAAGTGTTTTTTGTAAATTCATATTTTCAGAAAGTCATGCTGAGGTTCACCTGGACTATATTTTTATTTTAAGGGCGCAAACCATAGCAAAGTATTTAGGCAAGTAGTGAATTGTACTTGATCTTTCCAGGGTGCGAGTGTGATTACTTTTCTCACAAAATGTGGTACAAAGTAGCCTGAAAGCTGCTTAATGCACAAATAATATGACCTTTTTGAAATCAAAGACTGAAAGCTGTCTTTCTGTAGCCAGTGGCTCAGGATGCGAGAAAGCCTGTTCTCTCCTTTTTCCTGAACGCATTATAAAACACTTAAATGACAGCTGGGTTAAAATGACACTATTGCAGTGTTGAATCTGTGTGGTGCTATCTCAGGGCCATCAGGTGGGGCATCTTGGGAAACTTAAGGCTTTTAACACAGATTCTTGATTTTTATCTTGCTGTGGAGTTAACACTTTATAGTGTCAGTAAGGAAAGTACTTGCACTTGGATGTGGATTTGTGTGCAAATCCATATTCAGGGAAAGCTCTACAGAGAATGGTCCTTTGCATTGAGAAAACAGACACTACTTGGGCAAAGATGTGGACACGGTGGGAAGTACAACCTTACAGTGAGGTTTTTTTATTGGAAAGTAATTTGGAGCTATGAGTTGTAACAGAGGGGTGTGGTGTGAGCACACTCGTAAGAGGGCCTGAGATAGGGAGTGGGTGTGTGGCTGTTGTTCCCATAGGCACTGTCAGACTGCTCTGAAGGCCAAAACTACTTAATTGATGTCTTCGAGGGAAAGAAGAATCAAGCCGTGTTTGAGCACTGAATTTAGGTCCCAACATGTACTGTCGGGATTGCAGCAGTTTGGAGGAAGGGAATACATGTGTGTTACTTGTTTTTAAAAGCAGGCGTTAGGCCGTTATGAGCAGGTCTTGTGGTGAATTGTCTGTAAGTCTTCCCTCACCTTGGGGCAGCACCAAACCTTAAGATAATATACTCAGTGTTGCTTGGAGCACGTTTTAGTAAAGCAGCTGTGTCTGTGGGGTTGGGGTGCAGTGGATGGAGAGAGCACCTCAAAGTGGATGTTTGAAGAGTTCAGGCTGCAGATTTAATGCAGGCTTGTGCTCGCTGGAACGTTGGCTGACGCTGTGCCTGAGAAAGCAGCTGCTGTGCTTTTCTGCAAGGAAAAGCTGTGGTGTGGAAAGCTATGCTGGTTCTGATTAAAGTGGTGAAGGACTGAGAAGAAAAAGTTAAACAGTTAAAATTTTCTCACAGTTTGCCTACCTTAAGAGGATTGCTGACCCGGCTGACAAACTGCCTTGTGCAAATAAGGTTAGATTTCAAGCTGGTGGGTTCTTTTCATAGCTCAGTGTTTTATGAGAAGATGATTTGTCTGGTGTTTAATCATTCTGTTGATTCAGGAATCAGAAAAAAAGGAATGCATTTTGCATTTGTTTTTCATAGCTTCTAATTCTTAATATAAATCATGGTAATTAACATGATTGTCTGTGACAAGTGAATCACTTCTGTGTAAAGATAGGGAAAAATTTGTCCTGCTTATTCAAACTAGGGGCTTCTAACTTTGTGGGTCACTCCAGTGAGTCAGTTCTTGGTGCTCTTACCCAGAACAGTGATTTTTAAAGTTATTTTTCTAGTTTAGTCTTTGAACTTGCCACCTTGCAGTGGTGTTTTACATGCTGTTCATGTCTAAAGAGACTCTTTCAGACCCTTTGCCGTAAGAACTATGAGTAAGAAATGGAAGTGGGGTCTGAATGCAGTGTGCTCTTTTTGATGGGCCATGCTGTGGTGTTCAGTAGAGAAACGAATGTCTGGTTATCAGTGAAGGAGTGCATATGTCTCCTGTGTCAGCTTCTGCCCTGGGTGATAAAACTGTGCCATGTGCTGGGTGGTCAGAAAGCCAGGAGCACACAAATGGTGTGAGAGTCTTTCCCAGCTGGGAAGGTGATCCTGGTAAGCCGTGAAAGCTCACCTTAAGCAGGCCTAGACCTCAACACAACGTAGGCGATAGATACAGAGACAGTAGATCAAAGTTTATTCTTTGCTTCCCTCAAGCAATAGCCTGACTTCCACTGGCTTCAGACCAAAAAACGGTGAGAATGAAAACCTAGCAGCTTGTTAAGGCTGTTTTACCACTTGGTTTTTATTTTCTTTACTCTCTGAAAAGGCTTTATTGTAAAACTGTCTCTTGCTTGTCTGCTGTTCTATTCTTGCTTCTGCTTTTTTCCTCTTTCCAGCCGTTTAAATTGTGCCACTACTCCCATGGGGTTTGCTTAGCTGCCTTATCTACTGGAATCAGTGGTGAAATAGTTAATGAAGACCTTCAAGTGTCATTAATAGGCTGGGGGTTGACACTGATAAAGCTATTAAGGCGCAAAGGGAGCTGATACATCATGAGTCATGGTTTGTGCTGGCAGGTCCAGGAAGTTAATGCACAGCTCAGTTCGGAGAGGTTACTTGGTGGTCATAGAAGCTATAAATCTGTGGAAAGCATTCTTCTCTTTTGTCTGTCATACTATTAATGTGTAAAATCCCCAGAAATGGGGCTCAGTGTGTAGGCAGGTATCTACATTTTCTTCTGGCACCTTCAGTTATACTTCAATATTTGCATGTACTTGAAGCTTCACAGATTTGTGTAGATCATTCTCCTACAGTCATCTTCTAAAACAGTGACTCATCAAGGAGTAGCGTATAGCTCTCAATACCCTGGATTTATCTGGAAAGTCACTCACCATTCCGAATATGAAGAGGAACTGTTTTAAAGGTAAAATAGTTAAAATGGAAAGTCTTTGAAAACAGCATGTCAGGAACACAGTAAACATGATGTAAAAAGTTGGTCAGTTCATGTGTTTCTGAAAAAAAGTTTTTTGTATTACTCCTGTCTTACAGTTTGCTGTTTTAAATCAAACAACATCTAAGGTTATTAGGGGTGGAGGTGTAAGGTTATCTAGCCTTATATGTAGAGAGAACTATGTTTATAGATCACTGTCTTCCAAGCCACTGCCCAAAGACTTAATTTCCTGTTCCCATAGCCCAGTACATTTTGACAGCAGTCTATAAAAAACTGTGGTTTCTTGCATTGACCTGAGGAATAGTGAAAAATCAATTAATTGGAAAATCTTGTTGGGGAGGGAAGAAGGCATGGATAGCTAGTCCAAAAGAATAAAAAAGAGAAAGAAAAAAGCCTTTGGTATGTTACACCTTCCTTGAAAAGCAAAGCTGGTGTTTCAGTTGATGTGTCCAAACTGCTAGGCTCTTAAAAAGGAAAAATCATTGTGTGAAAGTTACAAAATATTTACAGCATAACATAGTAGTATTTTCTTTTCCTCTTTAAATGTGGCTGCAAGTAAAATAAACTGCAGTAGTATTAAAGGATGGAGGAACTAATACTGTTACTGAGGCAGATATGGGTATTGCTCCCTCAGACAGGGAGCCTGAAAAATACTGTAAAAACACAATTAGAACTGGGTCTCAAAATTGCCCTGACTCTTCTTTTGTTGGAGTTGAGCACTAGTACCAATTATTTTGGAGGGAGGGCAGTTAGAACACCTGAGAGGATTTTGGTATGAGTGTGTGACAGGTTCTCTGCTCACCCTTAAGCCCATGTATACACAGGTTTGTAATTAACAGGCAGAATATTTCATCTGGCTTAATAACTTTATTTTGGCTCTTGGGGGAAAAGAAATATGTTGCTTCTGTTAAAAGAATGTTACTGAGAAAGCTTGTTCAAACCTCCTACATGTTTGGCAGCCTTTTGGGGCAAAATATTACTGGGGCTGTTGGAAAAGGAGCAGAGTATAGATCATTTTCCAGAGATAACTGACCGGCTTGAACTGTTCCGGCTGTATTCCAGGAACACTAATGAATGGCTGCAATTGTGAACTGTCAGCTATGGCAGCTGAGCTGTTGAGAACCCGATTGTGCAGGGCTCTCCGGAGCGTCTCTCTGAGCTCAGCTAAATCGTGTATTTGTATGGAGCACTAACTGCTGGTAGACCTGTGCTCTTGAGACCGTGTTCATCATATAAGGACAAAACTGGGCATGGAATCACTTAGGTATTGCCCTAGTTGCATATTTTATTGTCCTCCTAAAGAAAAAAGTAAGTATTCTGCAAATACATACCAGTACATGGTACTTGAATTGATACCGTATTATCCCTTTCTTCACCTTGCTCATAAACTTTTTAGAGGTTTGAGCTCTCCTGCAGCTGTAGACTTGTTCTCAGCTCTCTTTCTGAAGGCCTGTGTTTGTGAGTGTGTGTGAAAGCAGGTGAGAATGAAACCTGGACAGACACGCTCCAGAGCTTGGAGAGCCTTCGGTTTGACGAACAGTTTGAAACCTAAGCTGGGACTTTTGGGGTGACCTTTGCAGTTGGTGGCAACAAATGATGGCTAGTGCAAACAAACTGTAGTTGCTTGTGTTCAGTGCTTGCTGTACTTTCTGTAACAAGAATTACCAAAGGTAACTGCAGCACTGCATGAGTTTCTGGGTGGTAGAAAGCCTATTGTGCTGTGCAGTCAGTTTTGGAGTGGTGCAAGACAGCTAAACAAAACTGGTTCCTCGTTTGACAGTGCTGTTTCCCAGTTTAAACATTCAAATGCCTTTGTTAAGGACGAGTCAGTACATTCTTAGAATTAATGAGGTACAAGTGTTTCAGATGAGAGAGTTATTAAAAGGAGGAAATGGGGAAAATTGTTGAAAGAAATTCACAGTGATACTGCTCAGTTTGTTTGAAAGACTGTACTGACCAGCCCTGACAGGGGAGGTTCCCTGTACCTCAGACTCCCGAGTGTTCTGCTCAGCTGCTGGGGGTTAATTTTTTCCTGCTCTCCTGTAGAAGAGTGCAAATGTTCCATAGCTGATTTCTGAATGCTGTCTGTATGGCAGAAATAACAGCATATGTTTTATGGAAGCTATTTTAAACTGCTTGTTAAAAGCTGAATATTCAAGTATTTGGATGTTTTGGGAAGGCAGGACTACCAGACTGCTCTTAGACCCCAAAACGGCTGAAAGTTCTGAGGCTGCATTTTTACAGGAAGTGCTGATGATTTTTTATAACCTCAGGTGATACTATAGTAAAGAGGAGTTGCTCCCTGTTACTGTACTGGACATTTGAGTTATCAGCCTGTTGCGTGTTGAGGCTGTATATTAATTTTCCCTCTTTAAAGCTGATGATTAGCAGTTTCTGTTGCTCAGGAGAAGTGCAAACCTTGTTTGTGCTTTATATGTCAGCAACAATTCCTTGAGAAACTTGTGTGAGACCCCTCCTGCTAAAGTACATCTGAATGGTTGTGTTCAATAAATGTAGATTGTCAGGCACAGGTGTCTGCTTTTATTCCTGTATTTGATGAAGTGTAAAGATAGAAGTATTTATAGTAACTACTAAAGCCACTGTCTTCTGAGAAGATTCTCCAGACGTAAGAGGTCACTTGAAGCGCAGAGTAAGGTTGTACTTTCATTCCTCTTGAAAAGTATTCTATCTTTAAACTTCACACTTCATAAATACAAATGTGTATTGAGTGCCAGGAAGTCTTTGCCTTATGGGATACTCTATTGTTACTCAGGCAGGGCAGGTGAATTACTTGGCCCCATGAAGGACAGCTGGATGCTTGTCTTAATTTTCTTTGTCAAACAAAGTAGAATTAGTTCAAGAGTGTGTATATCTGTTCTCCATTTGAAGCTATGAAGGATGCACTTGGATTGTGACAGCTTGTTTGAGTGCTTTTGTCAGTGCAGAGAGAAGGTGGAAATGTGAATTAGTGCCCTGGAGAGGTGTCAGCTGTCTGTCGCACTGACAGCTGGCAGGTTTGTCTGCTAGGCGCGAAAGGTTACAAACTGGAATGGGGATCTGGGCACAGCCCTGCAGGTGTGGCCTCAGCGGTGCTGAGTGAGGGGGAGGGATCCTCTCCCTCCACCTGCCGGACTTTGCCTTGTGCAGCCCAGGATACTATTCACCCCGCTGCAGTGAGGGCAGAGTCCTGACCCGTTTCTATCTGGGAGGAGACGAGTGTGGCAGGTGTGCAAGCTTGCAGTGGAGAAGTGTAGATTGGATAGGAGACGAGATACTGCTTTCAGTGAAGTATCTGAAGCTTTTGTATCCATCTCAAGCAGGTTTAGCACCCAACAGAGGATGGGGTGATCAGAAATGAGGGTTAAAAACCCCTGCTTGCTTCTCCATCAAGTTACTTCAGCTATTTTTGTAGGGGTGTAGATGAGAACTCCTGGGAATGTCTCCTTCATAGAACACTCTTTGATGGGTGCAAAGCCTGTAAATACCTTGACCAACCCTACAAATGCATTTTTTAAAATGCGGTTTCTGTAAACCAGGTGGTGAGCACTCCCTGACAGCACAGGCTGGTCTGAAACTTGAGTGGTAGAGACTTTGTAAGTGGTGTGGGAAGGCAGACAGATTTATAATATACTGTGTAAATAACCGTGCCATACATGGCCTAGGATCTAATATCTTTTTTTAAAGCTAAGTGTGTAATTTGAAACGTTTGCTCATAGATGTGTTCCTGATCATTATCACATGAGTAGGACAGGTGGGATTTGTCTGAGTCTGCTTGAAGCTGTTTCATCCGCTCTTTTTTTTTTCCTCCATTGACACTGAAATATTTTTTTGTTAAAAAAACAGAAGCCATTTGTATTTATAGATGACTGAAATAGCTGAAGGTGTTGTCACTGCAACTTAGTGGGAGGAAAAAAAAATCTCATTTTAGTGGAGTTTTATTTGAGGATGAGTATTCAAACCGTGTTCCACTATGCAAGGCCACTTTCACCAGAAATCACAGGCAGCTTTCCCTTAATCACTTTGTTTGAGGAGATCGGGTTTTGTGGGCATCACAGGCAGCAGGAGCCTGATCATCTTCAATAACGTGTTCATACATACAAACACATGCCTTTTCTTTACCAGCCAAGTTGTATAAAAGTCAATACTTTTGAGGAGTTTTGCAGATTTTTGGATCTATAATGCAATACTAACAAATGTGGATCTTTTTATTTCAGAAATGCTGGATTTGTTATTTTGCTCCCTCCTTTATACCAGCGTATCAGGGTCTGCTGGGTAGGAGCACTCAGAGCTTGCTCTCTTGAATGGGATCATTTTCAGGAGAGTATCATGGCATAGTGATATTCTTTGGCAGATCTCAATAGATGCTGAAGGGCTCCATCCCATATGAAGTGGACTTCAAGGTGTTGAGACCATGGGAGTTATTTTCAATAAGGCTTTGTTTGCTTTTGGTTTTGGGGTTTTTTTTAACTTGTCTCAGTTTGTTCAAACGTGGATAATATTGATGAGCTTTTCTGTGGCTTTTCTTGGAAGCTACTTAATAGAGGCAAGAATCCCTGACTAGGTCAGGCAGACTTCCTGCATTGCTGTTATCAGCATGTAATCTATAAGTTTCTCTCTGAAAATGTGATCTGCTGTAGTTTCTTTTTGCCTTGAAGCTGTGCATCATGTGAACTACTTTGTCCTGTATCCTCCCTCTAAGAACTGAAGGTTGACTATATCCAGTGAGAAGACAAGTCATTAGTACGAGAAACCTTACACTTGTTACATGTTTTGATTTGAGAACAGAAGCTCTCAGATTAGTCCTCACACAGTTTGTAAGATGATGTAATTAAAGTTCAGCCTGACTGACAGCCCTGACAGCCTTCACAGAACAGCCCTGCTTCATTAGCAGGTGGTGTGTTAATCAAGGCATCTGTGGCAATGCTGCCTGGGACAGGAGGAGCATGAGAGTTTTGGGTACCTGGCTGGGACAGGAGTGCATTGAGCCTGGCTTCGGAAAGTGGGAAGACAGCGTATTGAGGATGGAAAGGGTCATCACTGAATCCTGAAAACCTTAAAGCTGTTATGATTACAGGTTGTGCACAGCACTCCTGAGGCTTGGGGACCAATCTGTGGGACCCAAGAGAACTGGACTCCAGAGTTTTGAGCTGCAGCTGTTGAAATCAGGAGTAAGAAGATACTTAGAAGATTGTTATATTCTTTCTATGATCAGTATTAAATAGTCATAGTGGAATTCACTATTTGAACTCTTCAGCAAAGCTCCTTCAGAAATAGTGTATGGTTACTACCCAGTACAGGTAATAATGAAACATTTTTTATTATTTTTTTATTACTTATTTTTATTAAAATCACATAGTTATGTAAAGCAAGTAATAGCATTGGAAGGGGTTGAAAAATATTCCTGGTGTTGTTTTTAAATACCCAAGCCCACCCAGAGCTGGGGAAGGCCGATACCAACATATCAACAGAGCAGGCAAGTGATCAATGAAATGCCTCTGCCAGGCAAGTGATCAATGAAATGCCATTGCCTTTGTACCCTGCGCATTTGAGACAGTTGTCTGCCTTTCCTTCTCCTTAGAGACTTCTAGTCACTGCAGAAAATTATTTTACAAAATCTTCTTTTGAGAGCAAGGTGAAGAAGTATGGGCTGCTGCTTTTGATTCTTCCAGTGAAGATCAGTTCCGTGCAGTGTGCTTTCTCTATGCTGTTACGATATTTTTATTTTGTAGTAGCCTATGAAACCCCTTTAAATCCATTGTGGTGTTTGAGAGTCACTGTCCCAAAAACTGTTCGGTGGGCTGGTCATTGAGTTAGCCCTTCTTCTCATTTGTAGCTAGACTGCACCTAAAACTGAGTGTTGAAGCTTCAAATTCTTGCTGGTTTTTTAGCATATATATAGCAAGTATAATGGCTTTAAGGAACTGCATGAACAGAATATGCAATTAAACATATCACTTCAGAGCTTGAGATGTTATTTACCTTAATTTTGCATTGACTCCCCCACATTTAGTCCCTGTCAGTTTTCTTCTGCAAAGCTTTGTGCTCCAGTTACTGTTTTGTAGATTGAGTCTTAGGAAAGAAAGCTGATGCAAAGTTGCAGCTGTTTTAAATAGAAGGTGCTAAAAATAAAGTGAAACATCTTATGAAAGGAGAAGGATGGAGAAGGAATTCTGTTACTATTGTAAACATCATCTCAAAACGCCATAAACTGTGCTGCGAGTTCCCTGATAAGCTGTGATCAAGTGATCATCAAATCCCTCGTCCAGATCCCAGATGAACCCTGCCAAGTGCTGTTCTGAGACCAGCTGTAGTCAGTCCCCATTGCAGGTCATTGTCAGTACCCCAGTAAACAGCCTTTTTTGGGGGAGCACTGAGACACAACTGAAAACTACCTTGGGTTTGAAATACTTCTGGCTGAAAGCACAGCCAATCTTTTATGAACTTTAGACACTAAGGAGAGATTCATTTGTTGTTCTTTAGTGCACAAACACATCCATGTGTGGTGACAGTTCTCTTGAGCTCAGACTGTGTGCTTGCCTTACTATTGGGTCTCTTACCTATTCAGTAGTAATTCTCATGTTAAAAAAGGCTGAATGTTTGTTTGCTGATTTTCTCTTAAAGGCATCTTTGAATCACTTCTTTCCCAAAGTGCTTGAGAAAGGGCAGGTTCACTTCTGGCTCTGTAGCAGTAACATAGATGCACAAAGTTCCACACTAGTGTGCTTCCTTTGATAAATGTGACCAAATAACACTTTTTTTGGGCAAAATGCCTGGCTCCTGTATCTCTGTGCACAGGATGGGAGCTGGAAGATTGCTATTGACTTCCCAATCCTACTGATGCATTAGTGCATGATCAATGGCCTTACTTCTAGATTCAGGGTTATGAGAAGAGGTAGGCATATATCCTTCTGGAGAGCTGGTATCTAAACCTGGCCAAGAAATTGAAGCTAAGGGCTCAGGCCGAATAAAGCAAGATTTCGGTTACTCCGTGTACATCCTGTGTAGAGATTTAACACCTTTGCAAGGCTTTTATGTTTTAAATTCTGTTTAGATTCTTCTCTGTGGAGTTGCAGTCAGCTACTCATGTTTTGTACTTGAGCAGCTGATTATTGCTACCACAGCTTACTGCTTCCCCCTTATCCTTATTGAATTGCATCCTTTTTATTTCAGACCATTGCTCCAGTTGGGCAAGATCTTCCTGAATTCTATTCCTGCTGTCCAAAGTGCTTGCAGATGATCTGCAGGTATAGAGATAGTCTGTACTCCACTGCCCAAGTAAGGGATTAAAGTATCCCATAGCACAGTTGGAGGAGACCCCGGGAGAGCACTGATGAATGATCCTTCCACTGAACCCTTGGAGAGCTGCGTGCACAGAGTAGTTGCCAGTGGTGGACTCACTTTGTATGAGCCAAGCTCTTCCCAGCAAAAACGTCATGCAAGGTGGTGTTAAAAGCTCAACTCATTTTATGACATGCTCACATCTCCTGTGGCTTTCTGTATGAGACTTTTTAATTGTTCTCAGAAGGAATTTTGGCCGAAGTGAGCTTTTGTAAAGGTCATCCATGTGTGCTTGCTGCTGTCTGGGTGATAAATTTGTGCTTCTGCTTTTCTTTGGTTTTCCTTAGAGGTATTGAGCATGTCTGACCTGTTGTCTTCATGTTCTTCAAAGACAGGTGCTTAGGCCTTTTGAATGTTCTGCATCATTCCTGTTCTCAAACCTAAAGAAAATAAGTCAGTGATATTGAGAGAGAACTGTCTGAGGTGGTATGAATTTTTTATTTGGAGAAAAAAGTGCTATTTTTCATGTGTTGTTCTTGTTACCCTCAATTGCTGAAGTTGGTCAGTAGTTTGAAGGTTGGAACTTTTTCATGAGCAATGATGTTACTATTTCTTTCAAAGGAAGTAGGTGGGAAAAAAGCATCTGTGCAGCAGCTGCTGTGTGTTGAGCTGATACCCAGTCCAAAGCCAGTATCATTACTTGAACCAAAAGGCATTTATCTGTATACTTGATGATCTGCCAGCTTTCACAGGCATGGTTTCTAGCGAACAGAGCTCTCAAGGATGAAGTTTGTATTTGACATATTGTCCTGGTGAATGGCAGTGGGAGGATACACTTCCAGCTGTGATGGGGGACTTGGGATGAGGTCTAGGCTTCCCTTTTAAAGGGGGACAGCTTGATGTCCTGGGCATTCAGAGAACTGAGGAAATTTAAATTTGGATCAAAATTTTTTGTTGCATGAAAACTGTTCTTAGAAACCAGAGCATGGGACTAAGTTGTCAATATTGGCATTCATGAGCTTTTAAAGGACACAAATGCAGTATGTATTGTAGGACTTGTTTATAGAGACATGGAGGCATTTTTGGCTACTTGAGATAAACATTCAAATAAGTGTACTAAGCTAGTTGTCTGCCATAGTCTGGGACTGAAATCGAGCCCTTGTACCCTTGGGGATACCTGGTCTCTCTCAACAGAGCTGGAGGAAGAGAAGTTCTGGGGTAGCTTCTGTGGAACGGTAGGTGGTTGCTTTTTCTCCTGGTCAGCATCTGGGACATTCCTGTCCTGTCTGGCTCTTGGTTCCACTCTATCAATCTGCCAAGGACTGGGACTGAGTCTTGACTTCAGACCTGGCAGTCTGCCAGGGAGGAGACCTGGGCAGTCTGCTTTTCTGGTCCAGGCTGTCCCTGCACTCACTTAGGACAGTGTCAGGAGGACTTGGGGTGCTCCGGCTGTGGCACAACAGCAGCAGACCAGGTTTTACTGCTCCTGTAATCTGTTTTCTCAGTTGTTTCTGCAAACAGAAAGGCATTTTTAGGCATTCTCTTAACCTTTCACTGTTTCTTACGGTTAATACTAGACGCCTCAGCAGTCTGAAACTCAGTCATATTAGTTCAGATCTGCATGTGAGGCATCATTCATGCTGCCTCTGTGGATTTGCTTTTCCTGTTTAGGTACACACACCCCCATTAATTATTTTTAAAATATATAGCTGTGGAGTAGAAAAGGTTCTCTTACTTGTCTGAAGTGATGCAAAGGCAATTTCAACAGTAGGGGTTACAAATGAGAATCTAATCAGGAAAATTTTTCCATATCTTTTCAGATGCTTGCTTAAGAATAGTACAAAAATACAGAGCATATAGTGTATCAGTATAAAAATAGACCATATGAAATACATGCCGTATGGTTATAAACCACTTTTTATACCTAACAATAGCAACAGGGCTTTATATGCTACAAGTAAATTTGTCTTGGAAGTTAAATGACTTTCTATTTACAGCCTCATTCTGAAGAAGGGACGTTGCATACTCCTGACAGACAGCTGCATTAGAAAGAAGAGCCCAGGCCTTCCTTTCAGCAAAGGAATGCTCTCTTGATCTGCAGATGCCAATTGTCTTCCACATGTGAAGTCCAATTACACAAATGTCCTTTAGCTATGGTGTTGCTCTTTTTGTAATTACTTGTTGAGCTGTGTGCAATGCTTCTTAGGAGAATGTGGATCTTACTAATGTAAGAGGATGGTGTTTATCAGTTTTGATCAAGCAACTTCTAACAGGTTTTAAGCTAAATTCCACACTCGCATTAGTTGGGTTTTTTTTTTTGAAGGGTATGGTGCTGAAGGTGGGGAAAGGAGTGACAGACACTTTAAACTCAGACACTTCCTGATCATTGCTGATGCACAAATACCATTATCCTTGCAAGGTTTTTGTTATACACCTGCCATGAGAGTCAAATTACTTCTTAGTGTTTTGTTACGGTGCTGTTTCTGTGCTGTTTTTGTTTTATTTTATGCAGTAATTGTACTTAAATTGAAATAATTAAGTAACTTGAAGACAGTTGTTTTAAGAAGTATTCTTGCCATAAAGTTAGAAAAGGGATTGATACCTGTGCTTCCAATGTTGATATAAACTTCGCATTTTAAAACAGATTCTAAAAGGAATTTGAACTCATGCTTGCATTTCTGAAGATTTTTCAGCAAGGTTGTTGCATTCATCTCTAGGGCTGGTGTAGCTTTGCCCACATGAGGATGAGCAGTTTGAGGAAAGGAGCTTCTAAGCCTCAGTGTAACACTGCTGCAGCCACTGGCAGCCGAGAACTGTGTGCTTCATCCAGTATCTAGTTTGCAACAAATGTTCAGATGAGACTTTGGAGAAGTAAGATTTTCTAATTACACTGTCAGTATAGTTGTCGTGGTGGGGCTGAGGCTGGAGGGTCGGGCTGCCAGGGCTTTGGTGTTGGAATGTGGCTGTAGTGTACGGTTTTCAGCAAGGTTACTGTGCTCTGGCCTTGTGGTTGTGAGAGCTCTCTGATGAGCGCGTGGCCAAGGGCCTCCATCAGCCCTTGCCATGTTGCACCTCAGGAAGGGGAAGTGAGAACATGATTGAGGGGTGCTTGCAAAGACAATTTACATTCCATTTTTCATTTCTAATGGATCTGGTTTTGAATTGTAACTTGATCTGTCATAGTTTGAATGGGGCATATTGAGCTCTGACTTCCAGGTCTCCTTGGAGAACTCATCTGTTTTGAGTATAAAGCAGGGGCTTAAGTAGGATGGAAACACTGGGTATTGTGTGCAGAGGTAGTTTGGGACATACTAAAAATGTGAAAAGTGTCCCTTGGGTTTAGGTGTGTTTGGCATTAGAGCGATGTACCGCTAAACTATACAGCATTGCCAGCAGGACAGGAGATGTCTCATTGTTGGTCTTGCAGTCATCTTTGTACAGGAGCAGCTTGATACAGCCTGAAAATCCATAGGGCTGGAGAATTACTATTTTGTTTTGGATCCTTGTGTCCTTAATGCAAACCCGTAGAAACAGTAGGGGCTTTCAGACATTAGTTTAACCTGTCTGGACAGCTATTTCACTTTGTAATGCAGGTTGAATTAAGAGGGTTGGTATTTTTATTCCGTACCCATTTTCAATATGTCTGTCTGATTCTTGGATCTCATAGGAATCCGTCAACTGCATTCTACCAAGCGTTCCATTTCAACAAGTTACACGAGTCAAAGACCACCTGGGATAGGTATGGATGCTTGATGGAATGCATACATGCCGAGGTATGCATGAACTGCTTTGCTCTCTGCAAGTTTCTCATTGTTCTTGTTTGCACAGAACTGCTGCCTGTGTTCAGAACTCCATATTGGGCTTCTGCAGTTTGAAGAGGTGAAAGCAGTCATGGAAGCGAAGTATTTGTTCTGAAACATGGAACTAAATTCTAAAATATGACATGACTTTTTTTTTCCTCCTTCCATTATGTATGTATCATACATGATGTGTAAGCTCAGAGTTTAATGCTAGTCAGCTCCTAGCTGACCTTTGCCAAAATATTTACAGTTTCCTTTTCCAAAAGAAGAAACTTTTTGGCATTAAGTCCTGTATCAGAAAACACATTGTGAAAATATTACGTTTAAACACAATTTTGGTGAAGTTAAGATATTTCTGTCTTTAAACCAGGAAAGGAAGCTTTCTGGCTTACTTTCATTCTGCTGAAGTAAAGCTGGATGGGGAACACAGGTGAACTGTGACAAGGACCAAGTAAATCTCCAAAGTTAGCATGGAACTCATGGTGAGAAACTGCAGTGAAGTGCAACAGAGTCTTATCTGGCGTGGATAGGACTTGAGAGAAGTGCATTACTAATTCATCAGTAGCTGCAAACTGTTTTTTTCCTGTGCTTTAATGATTTTGAGGGATTTTTTTTTTTGTCAGCATTAAGTCAAAGTCCTAGTGATTATGTGATTTAATGCCTTGTGCTGCTCTGGCTTGTCAAAACTTCTGCTTAACAAGCTGTTTAGAATGTAAATTTTGTTTGGCTGTTGAAGTATTGATAACCATTTCGTCACTGTACTGGCTGTATTTGACTTGAAAGGCTTCTCAACTTGCACAGCTCAACTGAACCCTTTTAAAGTTTGCTTGGCAACAGTTTGTATACTGCACAATGATGAAGGTTATAAGTAATGCTAAGTGTTCTGCTCTTTTTTAAAAAAAATTATTTTGTATTGCTGGGGTGCTAGCATTAAGCTCAGTTTCAAAGCCCATCTTCCTTTTTCAGCAGAAAGTTGGACAAATTTATGGTCTTGCTTTAAGCTCTGGATGATGCCACTTCCCTGTATTTATGGAACAGAGTTGGTATTTAGGTTTCAAGGACTTCGTTATTTCACTGGAACAAACTTCAGGGCTTAGAATACACATTTGGTTTGTAGACCAAAAGGTCACTTTGTGGTCTAGCCTTTAGCTGTTTCTCTATTTTCGTGCCTCAAAATAAGTCTTAAGATGAGGAAGCTAATTCAAAAAACCCTAAAATCAAATAATTAATGATTAAGATGGAGGCTTCACAAATCCAAGGTTTATGTACAATGCCTGAAGCAAGTGCTGGAAATGTGGGCTATAGAAGAACATTAAATTCATGTAGAAGAATATAAATGGCTGCCTTTAAAATAACCTTGCATCTTTGCCAGTGAACACTTTGTGGTAAAAAAAAAAGTGTTTGTGAGAACATAGAATGAAATTCATCAGGATTGATGCATGTTTTAAACTTACAATCCGTTCAAATTCCAAAGTCTTTGACGGGATTTTGCAGGTTTTGCATTTATACCCCAGTTATTGGATTTTAAGGTCACGTTAGGCAGCTTTCCTTCACGGGACGACTGAAACGGAGAAGCTTTCAGCTATAAACTTCCAGTAAAAGCTAGTGGAGGGAATGTCCACTAGCATCAATGGGGCATCAATGAGCAGTGCAGCTGGTTGTGGGAGCCCTCGCAGGATGGAGCTGGGGAGGTCTGTGTGGGCAGGACTGTAACATGAGGGCTGTAACACAAACATGGTGTGGGGCTTCTTTTTGTCATCTCTGGTTTGGGAAAGAAAAATCGGTGCTGTGAAAACAATAAGCTCGTGTGACTTCTCAGAATCCCTTTGTTTGCCCATCACAAAATGTGGGGGTTGACACACTGCAGAGCACCAGGACCATGAGTGTGCTGGCAGTGAACTCTTAACTACATTTTGTAGGGTTTTAAGAAGGAGTTTGTGAGTCTGAGAGGCTTAACTTGGGAGACTTTGGTGTAAACGGAACATCTTTCTGTGTGATTCTAGTATTTTTTTCTAGGAAATATGGATTATTCTCCTATGAGTAGCTTTCTCTGGGGTCCTGTGGAAGTCAGCAGAGCTAGCCACATGATACAGCAATAGAGAACAAGAGATTGCTGAACTGCTCCAGTGAATAGAAACTATTTTATTTTTCACCAACATGCCGTGGCAGGAAGAATGCCGGTGACGCTCAAACCAGTAAGTGTTAGGGAGATGCTGGTTGTTGCTGACACACTAGCAGGGATGCTTTCTTGCACAGTGCTCGTGTAGGTGTTGCTGAAGGCACAAGTCTCACGTGTTGGTCTTTTCAACCGATGTGGTTTAAGAAGGGGAATAGTGGCTGCTTGGCATATTCACGTGAGTCTGGGTGACTGCTCTTCTGGGCCTGGGTTGTCTTTGCACAGTAAAGGTGCCATAGCAGCTTTAGGTGGGTCTGCCTAAAACACAGACGTTATTGATAAACTTGAATTTAAAGCACTAGGATTTATGTTTCCATTGCATTTATATGTGAAGCATTAAACCTGCACAGTATAAATTAACTCATAAAATGTGTGTGGGAACTCCTGAGGTGGTGAATTCACCGCCTCAGGTTGTCACACATTCTCACATGGCTTTGACAAAGAAAAACCATGGAAGTGTGCAATACTCACACAGATCCTCTTTCCAGGCTGGATAGGTGATTATGCTGGGATGCTATCATTATAAAATCTCTTCATGGGATGGAGGCTAATTAAATAGGCCTTAACTCTTTCAAGAGTAGAAAAGATTTCTCTGGGTAGACTGAATAGCTCAGCCAGCGGTAAGACAGTAGCTCATAAATGAGTAAACAGTGAGGGGAAAGAATAAATGACCACAGGGCTTTAGTTTGTAGTTCACTTGTAAGCAAAACAAGTGGGAACACTCCAGGGTGCCTTTTTGGTGTTTACGGAAAGGTCGTTTGATAATTTGATTCAAAGCAGTGATGCAAAAGGGAGAGAAGAGCTCGAGGTGGTCACTTGGCTTGGGGATGTCCGCCAGACGGTTGGTAGCACCTTTCCCACTTGAAGTGGCTTAAAGTGAAGCACATCTGGTGCTTTCAAGGAGGATTTTTCTTGCAGAGGCTGTTGGATGGAGCATCACTGTCCCATGTGCTCTGCTCTGCAGGATCAGCTGTGAGATGTGATACATTTTATGTATCTAAAAAGCAAGAAAACTCTTGCATTCTGGGAGTCTTTTGGGGTGTAACCTGGTGTCAAGAAATTCCTCAGGATAGTAATATACAGATAATTATTAATACAGCTGAATATAGAATATGTTTTTTGTAACTGAGTGAAAAGCTTCAGAATTAGCTTACATCATTCAGTCTGTAGGATTCAGTCGCATTTCAGTGTAAAACACTATCACCTAATCTAGTGCTTGACTGTGCCAAAGTAGGCTCTGTATAACTCATTCCTAATGTATCCAGCATTGGCATAAAATACACATATTACTGAGGTCTGTGGAATATCTAAAAATGAACTACTGTGCTTTTTAAAGCATACAGAATGAATTAAGTTGCAAATACCTTTGAAATTTGATTCTTAGTCTTTTTACCTGGATTTTGCGGTGAATTTTGACATTCAGAACGCGTGTCTTGGACGATGATAGTTGTATCTAAAGGCATTAATGGTGAAAACACCAAACTGAGTACAGTAGCACTTGTTGGATTAATAATTGAAATGGATCTTGGTGTCCATAAATATGAGGTGATGTTGAAGGTTAAATTTTCCTGTGGCCATTAGCAAGTTAACGTTAAGATATTAACCTTTTTTTTGTAGGAGAAGCAGAAAAGGCCTTGGTGTTGTGCAAGCGCGCGCTTCTCACTGATAACAAAAACACTTGTATTATTAGCACCATTTTCAGTGCAAATCCAAAGCACAGCCCCATACCACCTACTATGGAGAAAATTAACTCTACCCCAGCCCAAACCAGCACATTATCTGCTGTTTTTTCCGTACTGTTTACATCATGCTCAGGTTGCACACTCTCCAGTACAGCCTCCTTAGCCACCACCACCCCTTCCCATCCTTTGCTCTAATATGTAGGTGTCATTCCTGTAGTCTATGCACCAGGCCTGCAAATTGTCCACAGATGTCCACTGGGATCATTTAGTCTGCGATTTTGGGCTCCATCTCTCATGGTGGTCACTCAGGACAGGAGAGGTAGTGTGGTGCGTGGAGCTATTGGACACCAAAGCTGAGTCAGGTTGGGTCCTGCAGCCTTCCTCGCCGTGGTCTTCACCACACCCTGCAGGGCAGTCTCACACCCTCTCCTGCTCTAGCATAGGATCCCACCCACAGACACAGACCTCCTTGAACTTCTCCAGTGTGGTTCCTTCCCATGGGCTGCAGCTCTTCATGACCTGCTGCACCATTGGGTCCTTTCCGCAGGGTCAATCCTTCAGGAAAGGGCTGCTTCAGATTCTTCCAATGAACCTGCTCCAGTGTGGACTCCTCTTTCCATTGGGCCACAGGTTCTGCCAGGAGCCTGTTCCAGTGTAGGCTTCCCAGGGCATTGTGGCCTCCTTTGGGCGCCCACCTGCTCCAGTGTTTGGGTTCTCCATGGGCTGTGGCTCAGTCTCTGCTGCCCCATCAGCTCATCCACAAGTCAGAATCCATTTGGCTCCAGCTCCTGCCCAGCATGGCAGTGCTGCCCTGGGCACCTGCCAGCCCAGGCCCTTATCAAGTGTTCCAGGCACAGCAGTGAGGTGATAAGAGCAGTGTGGCAGCAGTGAGAGCAAAAAGTGGCCACTAGCAAGCAATGGCCTCTAACAGAGTCAGGCAAGCAAGCCCATGGCAAGCACAGGAACTTCCAGGCAATAGGTGCACAGAAGGAACAGCTATCCATTCAATCTAGAAAATCGCAGTCAAATCTGTCCATACCTCAAACCCTTCCAGCCCCATGTTGGGTGCCTAAAAGGTCTGTCATGGTTTAATCCTGCAGGCACTAAGCCCCATGCAGCAACTCGCTCAACTCCCCCTCCTCCCAGAAGAGGAAAAGTGAGAGAACTTGTCAGTTGAGATAAAGACAATTTAATAGGTAAAGCAAAAGCCACTGAGATTTTTTTAAACCACCAAAATGAGTATTTCTCTGACAAAATAGGATTTTGGCTACCTGGTGTTTAAGGTAGGAAAACATTGGGTTTACCATCCATCTCTGGGAATGACAAACTGTGCTTGGGGGGTCTTTGATGTTTTTGCTGACTGTAAATCTTGCCATCTACCTTGTGGGCTTCAGTGTGAACTTGGTGTACCAACATAACCTCTTTTTGGGTAGAGCTTTCATTGACATGATCTTAACTGGGAGGTCCAAGTCAAAATGAAGTGTGCCCTGTTCAGCGTATCTGTTTGATCCTTGGTGGGCTGCAGAAGTTCAGTGTGGAGTGGGGGTTTTGCTGTTAAAAACAAATGTTATATGCCTGATGCACCCCTTCATCTGCCCTATGGCACTTGATGTGGATTTTTTTGCAGTTTTGACAATAATTGTCAGACTTCTGTAGCTCTTGGAACAATCAGTAATTGGTCTTTTTGTACAAGAGCTAAATGGTGTCTTGCCTCTTCTAATTCCAGGATTTGCAAGTTGAGGCATTGGCTCTACAGTGGATGGTGCACTCACAGAATGTGTCAGACTCTCTCCATTCAGTCATCCAAAAAGACTTATTTAAGAGATATTTTGGGTTTCTTTCTGGCCTTTTCATAAGGATTAGATTGTATTTATAAATGTCATTCTGCAGCCATGGGATAAAATATGTTTATGCAAACTGGAATTCGATATCAAGAGTTTAGGATTTGAGAAAAGTACAAAATTTTAAGATTTGGCAGCACATTTGGAGTTTCCTATGTGAGTAGCTGTCCCTGGAGGGCTCTGCTCATGAATGTCCCACAGGAGCTGCTTGGTGTGGGGAGCACTGTCAGATGAACAAAGAACATAATCATGTGGGAATTGTGCTACCATAACATCTAATTCTCATCTGCTTTTAGTGACATGAAGTATAGTCAGATGGTTTTATCCTGATGGCCAACTGGGGCACACTCTCTCAGTGTGGAGCTTCTCCTGGGTGGGTGAGTGTGGGTCTGTGTGGTCCCAGCCTCTGCCTGCTGAAGCTGGGATGGATGCTGGGATGTGTACAGGAAGCAGGGCTGGAATCCAGACTCGGCATTTCAGTTTAGCACAGCTGCTCTGGGGATAAGGGCAGCAAGAGCCTTACGAAGTAGTGTATAAAGCTGCTTACAGCTTTCAGCACTATTGGTGTCATGTTAAGTGTGGGGTATGTGTGGTAAAGCAGTGGTTTCCTTGGCTCATTCCAGTCACACTGCAGGGAGGGACAATTCCTACACCCCTGTGGTGAGCACTGCACCCACCCAACAGGCAGAGGGGAGCTCAGAGCACACGGCACAGCACAGGAACAGTGCCTCTGCAGTGCACCAGGCAGGTGCTGCTCTTTTGGGAGGCTGAGGGAAGGCTGCCTGTTTCTCTCATGGAACTGCTTGAAGGCCTTAACTTGGAGTGATGTAGTGGGGTTTATTTTTTCAATAATCACACTGCAAAATAGCTGAAACAGGGATAGAAGAACAAAGTTCAGATCTCAAGTTTGACTAGACAGCTATTGACAAATGTTTATGACTGTGCTGCAAAGAGGGAGAAATAGATCCCACTGCCAAGTGTGGTGTTTGCTTTAATTGTCCTCCTCTTCTTGTTACCTCTTCAGAGCTACCTCATCTGACCTGTAGGGTGGTGTCCATGAAGGGCTGTGAGAGGACATGGGGTCTTGATTCATGAACATGGATACTTCTGACAGTGCCAGATGAGTCTGATGCATGTTAATTCAATATGTAAAGGAATACTTCCCTTGGCATGAGTTATAAATAGTTTTTATTCTGAGGAGGTTTACCATAGATAGGGTTTGAAAGGCTTAGAAGACTGTAAGAAACTTGGAACAGTTTTCTTCTGAAATGGGTGTTAGCACTTTTGGTTTGGGTTTCAAGCTTGGTTTGGTAGAAATAGAGGCTGTTACTCCCTCAGTCTGCAAACCTGATGCCCTCTGCTTGTAAAAGCCCAGTGCTGGTACTGACGGTTCTGTGGGACCTCTTAAAATTAACTTTTCTGATCAGTATCACTCTCCAGGAGCTGCGCCATGTTTCATGTCTGTGGCTAGTACTGCTGAGCACATTGTAAAAAGCCTTTGCTCTTTGTAAAAAGCCTTGAGTGTTTTTTCTTAACACTTGGTTTTGGTGAGCTGCATAATTCCAGAGAGGCAAGTTTTCCAGCATGACTGCAACCCTTGCATTGTCCCCATGTTAACTCTACTAAACGTGGCTGCATGCTGCTGATAGCCATGTCCATGGCTGGGAGTGTTATCAGCAGCACTCACTGCTGGAGCTGTCACAGCCCAGGAACTACCGTCTGTGTCCGACCGGAGCTGGGCGGAAAATGGGACCCCTGAGAGCCGGGGTGGGAGGGTAATGGGGAGGGTATGGGCCAGGGTGGGTGGAGAGGTGGCTGCTGCAGGGTGCAGCGCTGTGTGCCCTGGGGAGAGCTACAGCTCCTCTCTGAACAGAGAGACCAGAGTCTGTGAGAGAACAGGGACACCCCCTGCTCCAAAATCCCAGCTCCAGAGCTGCGAGTGAGGGACTGGCTTGTGTGCCTGTGGTGTGGTGTGGTGTGGCTTGGAAACAGACCCTAGCTATAAAGGGCTGGATTTCCGTCACGCAGGATTCAGAGATGCAGTTCAGGATCTTGTTGGCACAGTAAATGCACATCCTCACAGCGTACTGAGGTGTGCTGGTGGACATTCTACACCAGTGTGTCTGTGGAACAAGCCTGACCCTAGCTGTGACCCACGGCCATGTGTTTGTCAGCTGTCAGACAGGATCCAGAGAGAATTCACTGGGAGCGAGGAAGTGCCCACAGGGCTCAGAGCTCAGGTCGTGTCTCGCCCTCCTGCTGGTTGCTGCCACAGGCTGCACAGGCAGTGCTGAGCCAGGAGCTCCTTACCTGGAAGGTGGACTCAAGTGAATCCAGAGAACAAGTATTATAACAGGGTTTTTTCTTCATTGCTTTGTAAAAACAATTTGGAAGAAATAATACTAGTGGTAAGAATCCCATGAATATCCCTTGAGTTCTTGTTTTTCCCAGTGAAGAAAGCTGGAAAATGAGGCCAGGAATCAAAGCAGTTGATTTAGTATTCATTCTAATGCGTTTTTGTGGTTATGGGTGTCATAAGCCCAGTATGAGAAGGTATAAATTGAAGGAGCAGTGTCTCTTGAGAGTTCCAGCTGTACTGGGCAACTGGGTGGGGGGGACATGGGACACAGCCCTGTGAGTGTATACTGATTTCTTGACTCTAAGCTTCAGCCTTCCAGTGACAGCGTGATCCAGGAGTCCTGCGGGTGCGTAGTTTTACCTGAGCAATACAATAACTCACTGAGTTTTCTCATTGTATTTACAGTGCGTCTGGTGCAAGTGTTGTTGCCATTGACAACAAAATAGAACAGGCAATGGTAAGTAAAATACAAGTTGTTATTTCTAATAGGATTAATGTGGTTTATCACTGAGCATAAGTTTCCTGCTGTATTGTGTTTCTGTGAGGCTGTGATATCCCTCAGGTTGGTCAGACTGAGAACATCAATTGAAAAAAGGATTTTCTGTATCAACTGTGAATGACCACAAACCATTATTGCTTTTACTGTTGGCTCAGAAATGTTTTTCAGTTAATTTTCTCAGAAATTACTGTGAACAAGGTGATTGAACTTGAAGGACTGTTGAAAATACAGTGCATATTTCAGTCTGTTACTTTAGCCAAGTTCATTACTAGTTTTTGTGAAGAAGTGTCAGGTGTGCCATCCTTAACATGCTGCTCAGCTTCAGTTACAGCTGTTGGATTTTTGCTTCTGATGATGTAAAAGCTTTCTTATGTTTTGGTTCTCATACACTTCAGTGACTGGGCCTGTGTACCACAGACCCATACCCCCAGGTCCCAGCCTCAGAGCTGGTGCTTTCCTTCTGAGGAGTTGGGACATCATTCTCATCCTTGGCTTCCAAGTAACCAAAGTGACTGGAGTGCTGGAGACAAAGCTTTTGATATCAGGCCCACTTCATGAAAGGGCTGGGTTGTTTGTGCTCAAAGGCTGATTTATTCCTAAATTTTTAGTGATGAGTGCTTTATTTCTCCAGGCTTACTGCGGTGAAAGCAGTAACAGTAAGTCCTGGGGCTGGGGTGAAGGAAACTGTTCTTTGCTGTGGTGTAACTCTCCACTTGTTCTTTGCAGGATCTAGTGAAAAGCCATTTGATGTATGCAGTGAGAGAAGAAGTGGAAGTCCTGAAGGAACAAATAAAAGAATTAGTTGAAAGAAACTCTTTACTTGAACGAGAAAATGCACTGTTAAAATCCCTTTCCAACAACGATCAGTTATCCCAGCTCTCAAGCCAACAGGCCACCCCCAGTAGCACCTCGCAGGCGCAGCCCGCGCAGCCGCCGCAGCCGCCGAACGTCTCCTCGGCGTGAGCCCGGCTCACCCCTGTGTGCCACCGCCGTCTCCACCTGCCCAGAGCCAGCAGCCGTGCTTCTGTTGTGTGTTTGGCCTTTTCAGTATTAGACAATCATCCTCCCAGAGATGTCCCCCGCCGCTGTGGCTGCAGTGTGGGAGGTGTCCGTACATCCTCGGTGCACACGGGAGCTCGCAGAGGGAGTCCCTGGGCCTGGGATCATTTCCCTGGGCTTCAGGAGGGAGGTCTGTCAGAGCTCGGGTGGCTCTCCGAGGTTCCCGTTGCTCGTGGGTTGCTTTGAGCCTTGCTGTCTGGTAAGGAGCAACAATTCCTCTTCAGAGCCACTGTTCTTTTCATATAAGTAACATTTGCCTATGTTAGTTTCATTTATTTGTTTTATTTATTACAGGGCTGCTATTTTCATAATGTACATGAACAATGTCACAGAATTTTTGAATTTTTTTTTAATAAATGTCTGTATGGGTAAAATGATAGATGGGATTGCGTTAATAGATAAAATGTCTAGGCAATAATTGAACAAAGAATTCTGGCATATTTCTAACACTAATGGCAATTGACCTTTGGTATTTATTTACGGTAGTAAAGATCCAGCTTGAATGTAAATTTTGTATAGAGTGTAAGTATGAAGACCATAGTGCATCTGTACAGGTAGTCACCAGTCCTTGTGATATAATAAATAAGTGATGGGCTATTTTGATGAAGAAAACTTTGCTCATTTCTGTTTCTACTTTCTAATAGAGAGAAAGGGGCCATGATTCCTCTGCTTTTTGACATTTCGTTTTTGGTTTGGTTTTTTGGGTGGGAATAAAAAGCTGTGAAATTGTTCAACCTACTTTGTAACCAAAGAAGCAAAGCTGTGTAATTGAGTTGGTTGTTGGTTTTTTGTTTTGTTTTTTTTTATTTTTTTTATTTTATAATGCACATTCTTTATGTATTTTTTATTTAGTGTTTTCTCATTCACAACTTTCTTTGCTGTCTCGCATGATCTGCATGACCTGTAATCTTTGAACCACTTCCGTACCTCATGTTTTTATCCAGCACTCTTAGTGTAATATGTACTAGTCTGTGAACAATGTCAATAAAGAGAAAGAACAGCTGGTGTTGGTGGAGCTAAGCTAGTGTGCTAGGCACTAGTTGTTAAAACAAATAAATGAAGTGAGCCATCTTTTGTTCATTTAAAATGGTGTTTTGAATTTCGTATGCAGAAAACGTTTTGTTACATTGCAGATTTAATGTATTTAATAAATGCAACATGCAGATTAAATGCAGTGTATACTGAGTATTTAAATTAAAAATGTACATTTCATAAATACAGTTTCAAGAAAGACCATCATTTGTGTAAACTAATGCAGTGTGTCAAATTGATGTACAAATATATATATATTTTAACACATTTTCTGAAATTAAACCAGTTTTGTTGAATTTTTTTGGCTGTAGATGTTGTTGCAGTATAATTAAAGTCAGTAGCTCTTTTCTGAACAAAAGGGAGAAATGCAGTGTCAGTGAGGCAGTAACAGACTGATGCCAGGGTTACCACTTCTTCTCATGCAACAGACTGGTTTCTTCTCTTGTAGGAGAAGCATCTTCTGATGCTGTCAGTGGCCCTCTTAGGGGCTTGGGTTTGCACTGATAGCTCTGAATTAACATCTGGGCCTGGGCCTGCTGACTCACTCCTGTGAATGTCTGCTTCAGTACCTGAGCCCTGGGCATGTCTAACTCTGCTCAGGTTCATGTCTAAGGTAAAACAGAAGAAACATTGAAAACTGCAAGTTTTGCTGTCTTCAGATCTCAAAAGAAGTGTCCATGTCCCAGAAACTGAGAAGCATCTCCTCCTCCTGGTAAGCATCAGCTCAGCACAGTTCAAACAGACGGTGTGTTGTGTGCTTATTGAAAAGCTCTTGCTGCAGTAGCACCAAAGTGATCTCCCCATTAGGTGTGGGTTGGTGTTTTCTGCCTGCTGCACTCCTGTGCGCTGAGCACTGCTGGGAGACCTTAGTGCAAGGAGGGTTTTGCATGCAGATTAGAAAACAATATTCCAGCAGCTGTGTGTGTTTCCTCTCCAGTGCAATCAGTGGCTCACTCCAGCTGTGCAGTGAGGAGGTTGCTGCTAAAGTAAGAAAAAAGGGACAAATTGCGGACTTCTGGGAACAAGAGTCCCTCAGGTGAGTAGTTGATTAAAACTTTCATGGATGGTACATTGTACCGGTCAGTTCATTTCAGAGTGAAACAACAGAGACATCTGAACCATGATTCAGGTGCAGAGGGGGACTGAGCCCATGAGGAGAGTCCCGGGGAGCTCTGCTCCCCTGTGCGTGAGGTGTCTGTGTGAGCTGTGCCGCAGAGCGACAGGCACATCCCTCACACCGGGGTGCTGCAGAGGCGCTTTCTCCGAAAGCAAAAAGCATTTAATAAATCTGTGAAAGGGGATGAAACAAAGATTGAACTGATACTGTTAGAAAGCCTTTTCTCTGCTCTTGTCAAGTTTGCTTTGGGGCTTTGTGTTTAGTTTTCTCCTGGAGGTGAGTTGTATTCAGCTCTGGACAGCAGCTCGGCTTGTGAGAGCGCTGTGAACTGGCAGAAAGGGTCTGGGAACGCTGCGGGCTCTTCTTGAGAGGAAGCCTGAGGAGAGGGAACAGCAGTTGACACAGTGACATCACCTTGGTGTCAGGAGGTGTGTGGCTGCAGGTGGCAGAGAGCCTCGGTGGCGAACGGCTGCTGCCAGCCCGCCTCGGTGCTGCCCCGTGCGCTGCTGTGCCCGCTCCTTGTCCTGCGTGTGTTCACGGCTCCTGCCGCTGCCCCACGCCTGGGCTCTGGCTGGATGGGGGAGCTGCGTGTGGGAGCTGGCTCTCCCGACCCGATGCTGGTGCTGTAACACGTGTCTTGGGCATTATTCCATAGCTTCGGTATAATGAGAAGGGATTCAGCAGCTGCGTTCACGGCAGCGTGTGCTTTAGCACGGGTTGGGAGCGGGCTGCAGTCGTAGGGTCACAGAATGTCTGAATGCAGTGAAGCTGGGCAGTGGTGGCTCT
Organism: Pachycephala philippinensis; assembly: GCA_013397055.1. Taxonomy (NCBI): domain Eukaryota; kingdom Metazoa; phylum Chordata; class Aves; order Passeriformes; genus Pachycephala; species Pachycephala philippinensis. The sequence continues at coordinate 337,849 of VWZT01003070.1, forward strand.
GAGTTAGGCCCGGCATCTCAGAGAGGATGTGACAGAAGGTGCGGGGAAAAGCTGCGGAAACAGTGGAGGATGCGGAGGAAATGCTTACTGAGGAGAGCTTCAAGGCCGCGGCCCTGGCTCGGAGGAGAGCGTGTGCAGGAGGCGGGCACAGTAGCGAGGCGGCTCTGGAGCAGGTGCCGGGTGAGATGAGCACAGAGCGGCCCTTCCCCTTGCCCGGCCGGCGCGGGGCCGTGCCGGGAGCAGGGACCCTTCCCCTTCCCGGGCCGGCGCGGGGCCGTGCCGGGAGCAGGGACCCTTCCCCTT
>VWZT01003070.1:342487-352491 GCA_013397055.1 Pachycephala philippinensis
GGCCGAGCAGCCGCCCCGCCGCCGGCCTCCCCCGCGCCCCGCGGGAGCTCTCGAGGCTGCGTGCCGGGGCTTCGCCCTTGAGCCGCGGGTGGTTTGCTCGCGGGGTTGGGTCGGTGCGCGGGGAAGCGCGGCAGCCCCGTCCCGCTGCCCCGGGCACCGCAGGACACAGGGCCGACCCAAGGGCCGCCCGGAGCTCGGAGCCCGCGGGCTGTCCGCTGCGGTTTGGGCGCTTTGCAGCGCAGTTCGCGAAGCTCCTTTCAGAAGTCCTATTCCTTTTTAGTATCTCGCTGTTTAAACTGTCCCTAACGTAAGGGGTGTGTATTTTCCTTTTCTGGATTTGTAAGCTTTAAACACCAGCCTATTTCCCCTCACTCGGGTTTGTGGGGGCTGCCGTTGTTCAGGATAGGTTTTGGGCTGCTCACTGCTGTCTGTTGTAAATTTGGATCTTAATGGGGAGCCTGACAGAGGAACCGGAGAACACGTTCCAGGCAGGGCTGCGCAGCTCGTGGGTCATATTTAAGGTGTGTTATACGGTTCCCTTGGGGTCTCTCAGGGCTGTGGTGTAAATGAACCCTGGGAAATTGTATTTAATCACGAGAAAAACTGTTTTGCTGTGAGACTAGGGTGTAGACTGTCCAGAGGCTCTGGATCCCCCTCCTGGGGGTTCCTTTCCTCCTGGCCGGGCACAGTCCTGCAGAGGGTGTTGCTGAAGGAGGGGTGGGATGGGAGCTCCAGGGCTGTGTCTCAGTTATGTCTTGGAATTCCCTTATAGAAAGCATGGGAAAGTGTGTGCATGTCTCAGGGTTAACAAATTAGAAAAACATCTGCTTTGGGCAATTTTCTGCATTTGAAATGTGTTATTTGTTTTCTCTTGCAGTGAGAGGCTCCGAAGGGCTGTACATGGTGAACGGGCCGCCCAGTTTCACAGAGAGCACCGCATTCCAAAGGTACTGCTGTCAGTGGCACAAAAGAGTTTTCTGAAAAGAAACGTAGATGCTGGAATTGAGAAATGTGTGAATATAAGTGAATTCAGAAAATGGGTGGTTTGGAAGGCTTTGTGCTTGCCTGAGCACTGCCAGGTGCAGGTGGTACTCCCTGAACAGGCGTAGCAGGGACTGCACTATGGCACAGGGATCCTCAGGAGCACAGCAGGAAAGTTGTTGTGTTCATTTTTGTTAAAAACACCTTACCTATGGCACTGTTTAATACTCATGTGCGTTTCTTATTTCTTCAGGGATTCTGGAAAAAATTGCAAAGCTGTTGCTTTTAGCAAGGACGGCTCCCTCTTTGCCTGGTGCAATGGAGAAAAGTGGGTGCATTTTATCATCTTAAGTTTTAGCTTGTATGAAATAAACAGGATCAGTTATGCCTCATTTACTCTTGTCTGTGTAAAGGCGGTTGCTGTTAATGCAGTGTTTGCATGTACACTCTAAATGCAGTTTATCATTACATTAGTGCCTTTGTTTCTTGACTATCAGATGATATATTTGCTGTTCTTCTCCTATTTATAATGCACCTATTCCCATGCAATCTGGATATGCTTTCTTGGTTTGGTTGTTTGTTTATTTATGGCTCCCAGTACCTGGTCTCTGGGATTAATCTGTTGGTAAAGTCCACAGAAAATAATGAGTCTATACACCTTGTGAATGTTACAAGGTTCCTTTTTGATACATCAGGTGCATTATAGAGTTCACTCTCTTGTTTAGAGCTTATGTGTTGCAGACAAAAATATGGGTTGTGTTTTGACCAGTAGTCACTTTTGGTTTCTGTCATGCTTGGGTATCTGGTTTTAAAATGTGCTCTTGGAAAAATTTAGTAAAAACAAGAGGGAGAAAAAAGATATTCTAATTTTGTTACATTGGCCAAATTTGGGGCAGATCTAGAAGAGACAAATACTTGAATAATTCTCTCAGCTATTAATTAACTATCGTAAGCATGTTTTATTGAAATAGCATCTTTTGGTTCCAGAGTAAATATTGTTAATGTCACCAGAGCTGGGTTACTGCATTCCTTTGATCTCCCAAAGACAGTTTGCCTTCAATTCTCACCAAAGAATAACGTTCTGGCAACGTGGCAGGCCTATGCAAGTGAGTATTGTACCAGCTGGGGAAGCACAGGGTTTGTGCGTGTCCCAACCCATGTCTGGCTCAGTACCTGGCTGGTCTCTCTAGTGCATTTATTGGCTAAATGAGCAGCACAGAAAGGGCACAGAAAGTTCTGTTTTGGGGCAGGAACACGGTGGAGGAGGGAGGGATGCCATTGTCCAAGAGCAGCTGGTGTTGGCCGTCCTTCCAAACGCTCTGTCAGAGTGCACGTGCTCCTAGTTACTCTGTCAGTCAGTCACGTGTTTTCTAAACTTTGGGAAGTGCTCGTGGTGCAGTGTGCTGTGCAGGCAGCTGGTGTTCTTGGGTAGCCAAGGGAGATCGTACGCTGTCTTGGAGTAGTTGTGTCCTCCCCTGGGCCCCGTGGACTGGAGTGTTCTCCATGTCCAGAGCCTTATTCCCTCCTCTGCTTCCCTGGAGGGGTTCGAGTTCCTAATTCTGAGAGCTGCAGTCCTGTCGGAGCCACAGATGGTGTAAATGCTGCCTTGGGAGGGAGGAGCTGGGCAGGGCGGGGCCTTGGGAACTGGCCAGGCTGTGGGGAAACTGGGAACTGGGACAGGATAAGAGAGGGCAGCACAAGCTGTGGGCTGTTAGTGAGCCGTTGTGGGTCTGCTGTAAATCGCTGACAGCAATAGGCAGGCTGTGCTATCCAGGGCAAGGAGGAGAGTACAGACAGTTTAAAAGCAGCAGAACCATTTTGCATGGCTTGCAGAGAGAGCTGTGACTGCGGTGGAATGGACAAAATCACCTCATTCCTGTCAGAGCAAAACATTGGAGTGGAGTACACACCTCCACTGTTTGCCATGAGGGTGGTTTTTGGTTTGGATTAAAAAGCTGTGCAGGTGTTCGTGGTTGCAGCTTTGCAGTGGGGAGTAGAAACCCTACGCCTCCACATGTGAGTTCTTTCTGCAAACAGAGCGAGGTTAATAGGTACAGCAATCAACATTCCTGGATTTGGTCCCTCAGGGACAAAAGCTGCATGCTTGCAAGAAGTTTGGGTGCTAGCAGAACCGTGAGGTGAGATGTCAGAGTGAAGCAGATTTAATCCTCAAAGACCACTGTGTTTTTTTGCAGCTGCTAAGGATGGCACAGCAGGGGTGCCCAACCTGCAGCTCCATGATCTGAGAACTGGAAAATGCTTGAAGTCTTTTACGCAGAAAAAGATGCAGAACTGGTAAATAAGCCTTCCAGATGCTAACTGTTTACAAAGAAATGTGGTTTTCAAAATCTGATCCAGGTAAATGGAGCTATTAGTGTGGTGTTGGCTTTCAAACCAGTGCCTGCTGCTAACTGAAAGCCAGCGTCTGTGCTTGTGAGTGTCTGTATGTAGTTCATTGTAAATTCACTCTCACTTTGCACCACAGAGAAAAGCTGGACAGACAATAACTAAGTCCACTTGCACATTTTTTGCTATGCAGATGTCATTTATCCACATTAAACGTATCATGTTTGAACTTACTGGGCTTTAAAAATGGGGAAAAACAATTCTGGAGTGCTAATGATGAGCATCATTTCGTGTTTCTGACTTTTGCCTTAATATGCAGGTGTCCTTGCTGGGCAGATGATGAAAGCATTTGTGCCAGGAATGTGAACAATGAAGTGCACTTCTTTGAAAACAACAACTTCAGTATGCGAGTATTTCTCTACATTTCATTCCTTCTATAAATGCTGCTTCTTTTGAGGGGTGGTTTTTGTTTTCAGGTTTTTATTTGTTTCTTCTTTTGCTTGCTTTTTATTTTAAATATTGCCTACAATCTATTTCAGTTTGGAATCCAGAATCATTATGCTTTAATGAAGTGTGTTTTCACTTTCTTATTTATCTTTTCACTGACTTACATGGTATGAAATGTGTCTGCTTCTCAGTTAAAGAGGCCTGATTCTATATTGTTTCTCATTTAAAGAGATCCAGGAAATTGTTGTTAGAAAACTTGATCTGTGATTACTTCCTTGGGTTGTGCATTTTCTGTCAATGGACTGTTAAAAATGGCTCATTAAAAAATTGATGGCAAAAATGAAATAGTGAAGCCTGAAGATTTTTACCAAGGAGATTTACTGTTGGTGGTAGAATATCTGGAGTCAATAGATGTTGAAAAGGGAAAGGGGAAGAAAAAAGCAGAAAGATAAAAATTAATTAGAACAAAAATGTAAAGGAATTAAAGAAAACTGAGAGGAGAACAGCAGTGTGTGGTTTTAGTTTTGCATTCTTTGTTTTGTTTTAAATATAAAGTTGATACAAGAATTAAGGCTACGAGAGATTCAGTTTCCTGATAATTAGTCGTGCTGATGTTAGCCAGGCTGTGGGAAGCATGGAATGTCAGCCTCAGCAGGACATCTGCTGGCAGAGCACATTCCTGGCTGCAAAGGAGCTGTGGGGTGACACTGTTCCCATTGGTTGGTTGTGGGAAGGGGCAGTGCTGAGCCCAGAGCAGGCCTCTTGAGTGCTTCCTCTTGGGAAGAGTTTTCCCATGAAGGTGTGAGGGGAGAGCCCCTGCCTATGTGTAATGGCACCTGAATGTGACTGAATCCAGCACAGATAGAAGAATATCTGCTTCAAACACAGGCTGTGTTCACCTTGGCTCTGATTAAATACTGTGTTTCAGACATAGGGTTGATTCAGGTTGGTTTTGTAGATAAAATGATGTGATGAAATGGGAAAATAATGGTTGTTCGCCTAGAAAAAGAGATCCTTTATGATTGTTCATACTGGTCTGTGTTACCCAGGTAACACAGAAGGGTTAGGTCATCCAGGTAATGTGGTTTGTCATTAACATCACACGTCTGTGGCCTTTTTCTTGGCAGATACCATTGCAAATAAGCTGCATTTGCAGAAGGTCAGTGATTTCGTGTTGTCCCCAGGAGCGCAGCCAGCCAAGGTACTTCTGATCCAGCTTCCAATCTTTTTCTTGGTTTTCTTAAAAAAAAAAAAGACTGTGATTTTAGTACAATGTGCTGGTACGCCCTGTGCTACCAAGGCTTTAACCTGCAGTGCAATCTCGTGGCTCTTTCAGGTTGCTGTGTATGTCCCAGGCAGCAAAGGTGCTCCATCCTTTGTCAGGCTCTACCAGTACCCCAACTTCGGGGGCCCGCAGTCAGCACTGGCCAACAAAAGCTTCTTTAAAGCTGACAAGGTGACAATGCTATGGAACAAAAAAGGTATAACAGCTGTGTACTGAAACTTTTATATTCTGCTCATTTTGGATTGACTTACTTTGTTTACTGTGTGGGGTTTGTGCTTAATTTGCATACGCAGATAAATCCCGAGGGCAGCCGTTAATGCCTTGCTGAGGTGCATTCCTGCACACCCTGGAGTTCTCAGCACTTTCCTGTGACTTCTGTGATTTTGTATGTTGTAATTGAAAATATTCTATACGTGCTGGTAAATTTTGCAGTTGAATAGCAAATTCCTATATAATTTTGCATTCTGTTGATAATATATTTAGATTGTAAACTTAAGAACAGTTCATGTGATGATATAATCTTAATCTGTAGAGTTATCTGTATGCATACATATCACAGCTGGGGTGAGCTGACAGGCCTCTGTGCTTTGCTGTTTGTTAGCAGTGAGCTGTTTCAGAATGATCTTGTACAAATCATTTTACTTCCACCCACACAGTTTGGAATACCAGGAAGGTGTTACATACGCATAGAAACCATGCATGGGGACTGTGAGAGGTGGGAAAGATTGATGTCTCAAGACATTTTGGGGTGCATGTGTCTGGGGGAGGGGGCAGGTTGGGCCTTGTCCTGGTGAGACAGTGCCCTGCTCCACACGCCCCAACAGGGACACAGCTTTGGATAGCAGATGTGCATACAGAAGATGTTGATGAAACGTTTTATTCAAGGACTGATCAGGATGTCTGGTTTCTGCCGTAGTTCAATGTTTTTTTTATAACTGCAGAGGATGTTCACTTGCTTGTGATCTAACAGCGAATGAATAGACTGAGCTTACATTTTCCATCTGACAAAGGAAGGTGTTCAGTCCTTTTGGGTTAGCATTTAGGAAAAACTCAATTCTAAAGAGGAATGATACCAGCACTCTTACCCAAGCAGCCGGTAGGAATTCCCAGCAGAGCTGATTTCGCTCTGTCTGTGGTGTTTTGTGCGATGGCTGATGTGGTTTTCAGCAGCTGTGCTGCAGTAACCGTGTCTGTTCGCAGCCACGGCCGTGCTGGTGATCGCCAGCACCGAGGTGGACAAGACCGGGGCATCGTACTACGGCGAGCAGACCCTGCACTACCTGGCAGCCAACGGGGAGAGCGCCGTGGTGCAGCTCCGTGAGTAGCTCCTGGGAGTGCCTCCTGCGAGTGCCTCCTGCGCCGCTGCTGCGGCGTCGTGGCGGGCTCCTTGGTGTAATGAACCGAGCTTTAAAACAAAATCCTTCACCGCTTGTTTGTTTTTAATCTCTGCAGGAAGATGTTGCTTTTTTCTGGGTTGGTTTGGGTTCTTTTTTAATAGCTGAATTTTCTTACCTTTGGTAGACTTATCATCTTAATGTCAGTGGCAGAGAGCAAACACTTCCAGTTAATACATACTGATAATTTGCTTGGAACAGTGCTCGTTTGCTGAGGAAACACCTGGACAATGGAGCCAGGTTGACATCTGAGAATCCATAATGGGCAGGAAGGTGTGTCACCAAACAGAAAAATCCTACCTGCACTTTTACACATGCAAGATACTGTTACTCACTGAGCCAGGGCAGAGTGAGAGCAATTTTTTGAAGTCTGTTGGAAAATAGAAGTCCTTTATTTTGTATTGTAAAATTGAAAGTGTTTTAAGACATAAAAATGACGTGTTGGGGAGCAGCAGATGAATGTGCTTAATTCCAATGCCTAGTTTGAACTGGAAGTCCATGTCTTAACTTCCCCTGTGGGGCTCTTTTTTCCTCTCTCAAGCTGTTGCTATTGCGTGCAAACATCTGGCCTGTTTGGGATTGTAGAGGCCAGTTCGTTGGGAATGCTTGTGAGCACTGGGGATGGGGTGACGTGGACTATCTTTGCTGGAGGTACTATAAATATAATTTCTCTTCCATAACAGTGCTGACTGGGAACATCTCCAGTTGCCTTCCACTGCAAAACTTTTGGACAAGTACTGTGCCCCATTTCCCCTTGCTGGTAACTTCACTGAGGAAGGAGAATTGGGGTTGTGACTCAGTATATGGAATCTCTTAGGGAGCACTTTCCTGGCTTGAAAACACTACTTGTTTAACTGCATACTTACTAAAACGTTCTTTATTTCTACTGCATCTGTATTTAACAGGAAGTTTACCATCATTTTTTATTTAATTTAGCTATTTCTTTTCAAAGGAAAGCCCAAACTTTGTTTTGTAAGTCCTTTTTTCCAGTGAAAGCAAGTGGTGGGCACTTGGAGCGAGAGGTGCCTCAGAAGCTGGATCTTTTTTGAAGTGCAGTCTTGAAGCTTTTTTCCACACTGGCATTTGCAGAGGGCTTTTCATTTTTGACTAAGATGTGGTGCTGCTGCAGGCTCTGGCAGAGCTGTGAAACCCGCATGGAGCTGCCCTCATCTTTCCAGCTTCTGTTGTCACCAAATGTAATTTTCTGTCACACCTGTGTATCTGAGCTACATTGGGTTAGTGTCACTGAAAAGGTTATGAAGGGGAACACACAGTGTGATTATACATCCTAGTTTCTAAAGATAATGAGACTTCAGAGTGACAACAGCTGTGAACCATTTAACTCAGTTTGAACATTTTGGCTCAACTCTGGATTTAAGGATTCAGTAATGCACTTGGCATTTATCTGAACTATGGGTACAGATACCCAGATGATGAAAAATTATAATGGCCTGTGGTTTGTGTTTACCCCCGGATATTTTACCTGAGTTTTCATCACTAATTCATCATTCTTCAGTATCTCCTAATGTTCCAACCCCCAGAATAGCTTCTAACAGTACCAAGTTTTGATCATTATGTGTAAAGCCATTTTTGTGTGCTCACTTGCATTAAAATCTGACTTATAAAATATTGTGCATGGGCATGGTCCAAAGATAACTCAGGTCACTATTGCTTACCTCTACAATGCTGAACTACACAATATTTCTTACATTAAAAGAAGATAAACTATTATCCAGATGGTAGAAAACTCCTGTTTCCTACCGTTTCCAGTGGGACAATTTGAGAAGGTCCTGATGTCATAGTTGAGGAAAAAAATAATGGATTTTTTTTACATGTCAAGCTATGCTTACTGTTAAAGTGTTGGTGCTGACCCTTCAGAGGTAATTTGCAATGGCTGAAGTTATTGTTGCAAACCGTAACTAAAGTTATCAGAAGATACAAGGTTGTTTTTCCCTCTGTTGTTAGCAGAATTAATTTTCACTGTCAGTAATTAGAATACGGCATTTTAGCAAAGCATAAAGATTTGGATTTTATTTTGGCTTGCTCTGAAAAAACGCAATCTCCCAACAGCTGCATGTTTTTCCTTTTCCTTTAGCAAAAAATGGCCCTATTTACGATGTTGCCTGGAGCCCCAATTCTGTCGAGTTCTGTGCTGTGTATGGTTTCATGCCTGCCAAAGCCACAGTTTTTAACCTGAAATGTGACCCTGTGTTTGATTTTGGCACCGGTCCTCGCAATGCTGCCTACTATAGCCCTCACGGACACATCCTAGTGCTGGCAGGGTTTGGAAACCTCAGGGGACAGATGGAAGTGTGGGACGTTAAAAACTACAAACTCATTTCCAAACCGGTGGCCTCGGATTCCACGTACTTTGCTTGGTGTCCCGACGGGGAGCACATTGTGACAGCCACGTGCGCTCCCCGGCTCCGGGTCAGCAACGGGTACAAGATCTGGCACTACACGGGCTCCGTGTTGCACTCCTATGAGGTCCCATCTGACGAGGAAATGTGGCAGGTGTTCTGGCAGCCCTTCCTGGATGGGGTGTTCCCGGAGAGAGCGGTGAAATACCAGGCAGTGCCCAGCGAGGTGCCCAGCGCTGCGCCGAGGCCCGCGCAGGCGTACAGACCTCCTGCCCTGAGGAACAAACCCGTCACCAGCTCCAAGCTTGTGAGTAGCACTGTCCTGTGGGAACTGACCCGTTGTCTCGTGTCTCTTTGGAGCTTGGCCTCACGTGTGTGTGTTTTTGAGGAGGAACATGAGAAGAGTAACCAGGTTGACAGCACTGTGGGGGTTTGGAGGGGTTGTGGTAACCTTCTTTGGCACTTTGCTCACGGTTTGCAAGAATGTATGCTGGAAAGCTCTCATCTCTTTGGCCCAAATACTGTCCTTTCACAAAGCATTTGCAAATGCAAAACTTTTGTTACAGTCTTTGCAACGTGCACTGAAACACTAAACTGCACGTGTGGCTTGTGGTGAAATTGAGTGCTCTGGTTAGGACAGAAGCCTCTGATATGGGTGACTTGACTTACCAGTTCTGAACCCAGCCAGCCTGGGACTTGACTGGCCTCCCAACAGCCGTTCTTTCTTGTTTGTGTTTTTTCTTTTTAATAAGGTAAATCTACTTATTAGAAAGAGATTGGATCATTAGCAAGTCAGCTGCAGCTTAAACACATTTCAGTACAGTGACCTACTTGTATAATTAGTTTCTTTCTGCAAGTTTTCAAAGTAGGCTGAGTAGTGTCTAATTCCATTTAACTGCTGCACCCTTAATGTTTGAGTCCCGGAGAGCTTTGATTTTGAGCCTGGTGCTTTTGCAGGAGACAGCCTGCGAGCAGTCTGTTAGCCATGCTGAGGGCTGCTTCAAAACCATCTGTGAGCAGAGGGAGTAGGGAAAAGATATATTCAGTAAAATAATTCTGTTTACTTTTATGGGCAAAAAATCTTGTCACATGCATTAAAACAATACAACGCCACAGTTGAGAGTTATCTTAAAAACACTGACAAATGCCCCTTCTCAGCCCCCAGTGCCCCCCAAGGACCCCCCAGTTCCC